>JAHZTW010000005.1:26840817-26858529 GCA_020283515.1 Alliaria petiolata | reverse complement strand
ACAAAATCGAAACCTAAGAGTTATTTATTTATTTTAAATTTTATTTATTTTCAATTAAAATATTCAGAACACATAATTTGTTGCTGGTCCTAAACAACATTAACCATACTTCTCATATAGTTCACACACTTTATCAACTATCTTTTACTGTTCTGCTGCGTTAAAAACTTGGGTATGCAATGCGAGTCCTTTGAGTATGTTAACAATTTCCCCATTAATTTTTTTCAAGCAAAAAAAATCTCTCTTTCTCTCCACATTCATCTCCTTTATATGATCTTTCTGCTCTCTAGAGAAGTTATGTTTCTCAAGATTCGCATCAAAAGACTCTCTACATTATTCTTGATATCCTCCTCCTCATTGAACTCATCATCGTTTAATATCATATCATTAGCATCTATAATTTTCTTTTTTTATTGAAATCTATCCTAGTTAATCAATTTTTTTTTTAATTTACCTATTTGTTTCTTCCTTATATGATATTTTTGCTCTCTAGAGAAGTTATGTTTCTCGCATCAAAAGCCTCTCTATATGATTATTGATATTCTCCTCCTCGTTGAGCTCATCATCGTTTAATGTCATATCATTAGCATTTATAATTTTTTTTTTTAATATTATATGAGATTTTAGTTCTCTCAAAAAGTTATGGTTCTCAAGACTCGCATCAAAAGCTTCTCTACATGATTCTTGCTATCCTCCTCCACATTAAACTCATCATCGTCAAATGTCATATCATTAGCATCTAGAATTTCCTTTTTTTTAATTGAAATATATCTTAGTTAATCTAATTTACTTTTTTGTTTTTATTTTCCTTTTTTAAAATAAAATAGATCATTTTGTTTTAATTTCTTTTTATTAAATTGAATATATCATAGTTAATTTTATTTTACTTTTATAATCTTAATTGATAAATTGACATTTTTTTAAAAAAATTCCTTTTTTCTTTAAAATTAATATTTTACCGAGATACCTCTCAAAATCTAAAGCGATAAACTTGACATGTGTCAAAATTTTATTGATTAATTTTTCACGTGTCACGATCATATTAATTACTAACTTTGACGTTTATTTTTCTTTTTAGTAATATTGAAATATCTTTCTTTTTATTTTATTTATTTTTATTTTAAAAATAATAATATTTTCCATTTTCTTTTAGGATTAGTATATTTTTTCTTTATAATATATATCTTACCTTTTATTTTATTTATTTTTCTTTTTAAAATAGTAGTATTTCCTTTTTCTTTTAGGATTATTATATTATTAATTACTAACTTTGAGGTTTATTTTTTTTTAGTAATATTAAAATATCTTCTTTTATTTTATTTATTTTTATTTTAAAAATAATACTATTTTCCTTTTTCTTTTAGGATTAGTATATTTTTTCTTTATAATATATATCTTTCCTTTTATTTTATTTATTTTTATTTTTAAAATAGTAGTATTTCCTTTTTCTTTTAGGATTAATATATTTTTTCTTTATAATAAGATATCTTTCCTTTTATTTTATTTATTTTTCTTTTTAAAATAGTAATATTTTTCCTTTTTCTTTTAGGATTAGTTTATTTTTTCTTTATAATATATTTTAATCAAAACACGTGTCAAAATCTTATCGATTAACTTGCCACGTGTCACGATCATGTTAATTAGCAACTTTGACGCATCCAACTTTATATCGATTAATAATAATAATAACTTGCCACGTGTCACGATCATGTTAATTAGCAACTTGACGCATCCAACTTTATATAATAAGATTTTAATCAAAACACGTGTCAAAATCTTATCGATTAACTTGCCACGTGTCACGATCAAGTGAATTAGCAACTTTGACGCATCCTACTTTATATAATAAAATAGGACCCGATATATGCGGATTTTTAATAAGATATTTTAAATCTGTAAAAATAAATTGAAAACAAAAACGAATAATCTGTAAAGAAAAATATTCTCAAATGTATATGTTTTCAAACTTTTATATGAATTATGATTATTTCTAATGCTTTATCTATTTATATATATTTATTCTAAAATTTTGACAAATTAATTATCCTACTTTTATTATAATGAGATTTATCATAATTTCGATCCGCGTATACACAATTTTATAATAAAGCCCGTTAATATAATATTTAAAAAAAAATAGTAAACAACTACTGGAAATATATATGAAAAACGTAAAATCGAGACCTAATAGTTAATTATTTATTTTATTATCATTTTTTCAATTAAAATATTCAAAACACATAATCTGTTGCGGATCCTATTAATCCTACTTCTCATATAATTTACACACTTTATCAACCATTTTTTTTGTTCTGCTGTGTTAAAAACTTGGGTATGCAATTCGAGTATTTCGAGTATATTAACTCTCTTCCCCATAAACTCTCTTCAAGCAAATAAATTCTCACCTTCTCTTTACATTCAGCTCCCGCATTTGATCTCTCTGCTCTCTAGAGAAATTATACTTCTCAAGACTCGCATCAAAAGACTATGTGCATGATTTTTGATATTCTCCTCCTCATTGAGCTCATCATCGTCTAATGCGATATCCTTAACATCTAGGATTTCATTTTTTACTCGCATCAAAAAACTCTCTATATGATTCTTTCTTGATATCCTCTTCCTTTTTAAGCTCATCATCGTCTAATGTCATATCATTAGCATCTAGAATTTCATTTTTTTAATTGAAATATATCTTAATTAATCTAATATATTTTATTTTCCTTTTCTTAATTAAAATATGCCTTTTGATTTTTACTTTTATTTTAATAAGATTATTTCTATTTTTAAAATAATAGTATTTTCCTTTTTCTTTAAGGATAAATATATTTTTTTTTTATAATAAAATTTTAATCAAAACACGTTTCAAAATCTTATCAATTAACTTGCCATGTGTCACAATCATATTAATTATTAACTTTGACGCATCCTACTTTATATAATAATATGCTATATATATAATTTGATATTTTTTAGATTTACATATATTTATATCCTTATGTATATATTTTTTCCTTTTCCCTTTTCTACTTTATTTTTATTTCATTGATATAACAAATTACTCTAGGCAATACTAAAAAATATTTATTTCCTTATTTGCTTAAAAATTAAAGAAAAAAACAAAGAGAACAAAATTCTGGAAAATTAGTGTATCTTGTTGATTCTTGACAGCAAAAAAAAAAAGAACAGAAAAACTGTTTTGCTTTTTCATTGCATCGTTGAGTGTTCGAACAGTTTCCAGTTAGTTTCCAGAGAGACTTGAAGTTAAATTCAAAACCATTTCTTTTCTTCCACACTTTAATTAAGGTTTAACAGTTGATAAAAATATTTTTATGAGGAATCAAGCAAAGGAGGGATGCAAAATTCAAAACTTCCTTTTTGCATAGCTTCACAAATCAAATGCAGCTCAATCCAGAGTATAACAAGTAACACTAATGAAAAATTCGTTCGCAACACAAGAATTGTTAAAAAAAATCAAATAAAGATTAGATTAGAACATAAACCAATCCAATCAAAATTCTCGGATAGATCAAAGGTCTTTTCTTGCTCTTCTGTGTCAAGTTTCATCTCTATTTCTTCTCGGTTTGGTTTGGTTCGGTTCGTCCTGGTTCTCGAGCTTAGGAAGCAGCAGACTCAGGGGTTGCAGCATCATCAGTCTTCTCGACAACATCGCCTTTGAACTTCAAGCCATACATGTGACCCATCTTGGTCCGCTTTGTCTCCAAATATTTCTTGTTCTCCTTTGTGATAAGACTCAAGAGAGGGACTCTTCCCACAATGGCTAATCCATATCCTTTTAGACCGATGTACTTGGCGGGATTATTCGTCATCAGCTTCATCGTCCTCACGCCCAAATCCCTTAGCATCTACAAACACATTGAAGACGAATCAGTGAAATAACTGTTAGCTTTTTGGATGTTAATGAGATATTATATTTAATACCTGTGCACCAATTCCATACTCTCTAGAATCAACAGGAAGTCCTAAATCCTCATTAGCTTCAACCGTGTCGCGACCAGCATCTTGCAGATTGTAAGCTCGGAGCTTGTGTCCTAAACCGATCCCTCTACCTTCATGTCCACGAAGGTAAACCAACACACCGCGACCAGTTGACTCGATCTGCTGCATCGCAAGGGCTAGCTGGTTCCCGCAATCGCACCTCGCTGACCCAAATATGTCCCCCGTGAGACATTCCGAATGAACCCTCACTAGAATGTCTTGACCGTCACCAATCTCCCCCTGCCACAATTTCAGACAAATGGGATTTAGTCAAATCCTCGGATGTTCTCAAGTCAAATCAACAAGAGATGTTTTTTTCTTAAAAGCATTGCTCTAACCTTAACCATTGCAATGTGCTCTATCCCGTCTAATATGGACTTGTAGCAGTAAGCTGTGAAAGGTCCCCACATTGTCGGGATCCGTGCCGCAGAAGAACGTTCCACTAGTTTATCACTCTTCCTCCTATATCTGTCAGTTTATAAACATAAAGTTTACATCTTTAGCTTCAAGATTATTAGAGATAAATGAAATGAGGCACAAAGACTTGAAAATTTAAAGAGTGCCCCCTAACCTGATCAAATCTGCAATGGAAACAATTTTCAGGTTATTCTCAGCTGCAAATTCACGGAGCTTCGGTAATCTAGCCATGGAACCATCATCATCAACAATTTCACACAGTACTCCAACAGGATCTAGTCCAGCTAAAACAGTAAGATCAACAGATGCTTCGGTGTGCCCAGCTCTTTTCAAAACCCCGCCTTCTCGATACTTCAGTGGAAAGATATGCCCTGGGCGGTTGAAATCCTCGGGCTTTGAATCTCTGGACGCAAGGGACAATATCGTTGTTGCCCTGTCACGGGCTGATACTCCTGTTGTTGTACCATGTTTGGCATCCTACAAAGCAAAAAAAAATCTTCAAAATCCAGCACCAAGATCAAAGCTTTTTTAGGAGAAAAAAATGCATACCACAGTCACTGTGAATGCAGTGCTGAGCTTTTCTTCGTTTTCCTTCTGATTCACCATTAGAGGAAGGTGCAATCTCTCGAGATCATCATCTTTCATGCTCACACAAACTATCCCAGTTCCATGTTTCACAATAAAAGCCATAGCCTCAGGTGTAGCTAATTGGGCAGCCATTACCAAATCCCCTTCATTTTCTCTATCTTCATCATCCACAACCACGACAAACTGCAACGTTACCGCCAAATCAATCAAGGAAAAGGAAACAAACAAACAAAAAAAGGTGAAGCATATATTTTAACAAAGCAAATACAAAAAAAACGAACCTTTCCTTGGCGTATATCTTCAATGGCCTCAGGGATTGAAGAGAAACCTTGTGTTGGTAAATCCAACTCATAGTCATCATCTTCAGAAACGAAACCATTGGAAGGTGCAGGAGCTGAATCGGCAGCTAGTGTTCCAAGGGAAACTGAATCAGCCTGTAATGGATCTTCGATCCGGCCATCAGTGAGAGAGCCATTAGAGAGAGGAGCGTTTCCATTGGTGTAGGAGAGCCGATCATCTTCTCTAGAGATCACTGCAGCTTTAACCTTTACAGTGGTTTTAATGGCAAATGATGATGGATGGTTAGATGGTAAACTAACACGGTGTAACCCATGGAGCAATGTAGTAGAACTTTGGCTTAGTCTGCACAGAATCATCAAATCGTTTAATTAGCAAAAGAATCTCATGATCCATGTCTAATCGCAAAATTCTTAAAGTCGCTGAAACGAAATTCCTGACAAATTTTTAGATCACGATCTTTCCATAGAGATTCAATCAGCTCAGATTCGAATTGAATCTCTTTTCTTTCGAGAGTAATCATATTTTTCCCCAACCCAAATCATGAACCAATTAACAGAAACAAAACGAGCTAAATCGGGGAGATTAGGAAGAAAAACCTCACCTAGAGCGGGCAAGAGATATGGTTGAAGGAGACGAAGACGATAAATTGATTGAAGACGATAAATTGATTGAAGACATATCTCTCTGTTGGTCGACGAAATCAAGAAGAACCTTTTTTTTTTATCGTAAAATCCAGAAATTGGCTAGATTTGTTTTGATCACGTTCTCCGACAAACCCACTTCGGTTCTCCGATTAAAACTGGGGGGGGGGGAGATTGGATGGACGCTTTATGAAGAAGATGCGGAGAAAAGTGAGTCGCGGAGCTTTTTCAACGGCGGCGCAGATTAGGAAATGAAGAGAATAAGAATTTGAGGGATGATGATGATTCGGTGAGAGATAAGAGACACTTGCTTGGCTCTGGTCTTCTCCAACCAATTTTCTCAACGCCGCCTTTTATAGACTTTCTTTTGCAGTAATCCTCCTCATTTTCTTCTTTTGTTACACCACAAGAAAAGTCGTCTACTTCTCTTAATTAATTTGCCTTCTATAACTAGTTATGTTTCGACAAAAAAAACCTCTTTTAATTAACACAGAAACTAATCAAAAAATTGTAGGTTTTGAATTAAGAGATGAGATAGTCAATTGATATTAAGAAATGTCTTTATAATGAGATAGATCTATGGAACATTATCAAAATGCTTTTTTTGGGGTTAATGTGATTTAACGATTTCCCGAAGATACTAATCATAAGCTTAATAACTCAATAAACAACACCACACGACTCGATGGGGATCCCATCTATATGAAAACAATATTAAAATCAAAAAGGGACTGGGCCATCCAAGATTCCAAATCTTTCGGGGTATACGTGATAACTGTAATATAATTATTTGAGTGGCAGCCCATTCCAATGACCCATGCAACATCACGTTTCCGTGACCCATTTACCCATACAAAAAAAAAATATATATATATATTATAAGATCATCTCCAATAAGAAGTTTTATTTGAAAATAACTCATCATCTTTTTTTTTTTTCTTTTTTTTGTTAAAAGGTCTTCATATTGAAATATTTTTGATGCCCAAATAAGTTGGGTTTTTGTTGGTTTTACAAATTACAAAACAAAGCAATAAAAATAATCTAGAAAGCCCATAAGGGGAAATTAAAAAAGACAAAGCCCAACCAAAAAGCCCCTAATGAGCGTGATTGGAGACTGGACCAGAGAAGAAAATGCCCAATAGAAAAGGAGACATGGAACTAAGAAAACCTAAAACTGAAAACTGCGACCGTATCCACGCCGCCGCAAGGCCCAATAGCAAAAATAACTCATCATCTTGGAAATGAAGGTTTGAGAATGTACGGTTCTAATGATACATTCTCAAATCTATTTTAAAAATAATTCAAATTTGAGTTTTTGGATAGATTTGAGGTTTCACTATTATAAACGTTAAAATTTGAGGGTTTAAAAGTTTATTAGAAATTAAAAAAAACTAAAAAAAAATAGTGGGAGTTTGAAGACTTGCTGGAGATGCTCTAATACTTTAATAAATGTAGAGTATGTGTGCATGTGCTTTACGATGGTGAAGTCAGTACCGTGGCTCATGTTATTAAAAAATATAGGTATTTGCTTAAGGCCACCCAAAATTAAAGGGCCACATTTTCTAAATGATTATGAAATGAGAAGATATATAACCGCAGATGGGATGAGCGACATTGCAGAGAAAACGGACATGCTGCTAAACAAATCTCATGTTTTCATCTCCATCTCCACATCTTGACAACAACTGTCTGATCTGAACTTACATGGTGCTAAACAAATCTCATGTTTGACTGTAATGAGATTCCTCGAAATACTTCATATGCTCAAAACTTTTTGCTCGTTTTTATCTTCCAAATTTGGTTTTTAAATATGTAATATGATCATTGCGATATTGATTACGAACAAAAAAATTTAGAGGTGTTTATATAAACGGAAATGAATACTGAATGTAGTAATTACACTAACCAAAAATCGGATCTTGGTTTTAAAATTTTAAGTAAATCCTTGAAAATTGAACCACAATAAGAAGTGGTTCGGTTAAGTTGGCTAATGGTTCCGGTTTGTTTGGTCCGGTTAAAAGAAAGAACCCACGACTTTTTAGGTTCAGTTTAATTTCACTGTCTTCTTCACATCCACTCATCATCATTGCTCTCCGGCGAGAAGACATAGCGACTGACGATAACTAAAACACGTCGCCGTCACTCTCTCTCTCTCTCTCTCTAATCGCCGGCGATGGAGAGCTTCGCCCTTCACTCTCTCTCCACCACCGCCACTTCCGCTTCCTTCTCCCATCATCTAGGTCATCCCTCACGTCTCTCTCTTCTCCGCCGTTTCTCATCGAGATCTCCGTCTTCAACCATTTCTCTCCCTTCTATCCGATCTCACCCCGTTCAACCTCTCAATTTCCCTCTGCTCAAACCAATTCCCCGTTTCTCCACCCGAATAGCCGTCGCACCACGGGACGACGTTCCTCCTCCTCCTCCTTCGCCTTCCGAATCTCCGTCTCCTCAATCGCCTCAAGGGGCGAAACTAGTTCCTCTGATTCTCTCCGTCTCCGTCGGTCTAATCCTACGATTCGCTGTATCTGTACCTGAAGGAGTCACGCCGCAAGGCTGGCAACTTCTCTCCATCTTCCTCTCTACAATCGCTGGCCTCGTCCTTAGCCCTCTTCCAGTCGGAGCTTGGGCTTTTATCGGACTCACCGTTTCGATTGTCACGAGAACGCTTTCCTTCTCCGCCGCTTTCTCGGCCTTCACCAGCGAGGTTATCTGGCTCATCGTCATCTCCTTCTTCTTTGCTCGTGGATTCGTCAAGACAGGTCTCGGCGATCGAATCGCCACTTACTTCGTGAAATGGCTTGGGAAGAGCACCTTAGGTTTATCATACGGGCTTACGCTTAGTGAGGCCTTGATTGCTCCCGCAATGCCCAGCACGACGGCTAGAGCAGGCGGCATTTTCTTGCCGATCATCAAGTCTCTTTCGCTCTCGGCTGGAAGTAAACCAGGAGATTCTTCTTCGAGGAAATTAGGGTCTTACCTGATCCTGTCTCTTATACACATCTAGATGTGTATAAACTGTGAATGCAGTGCTGAGCTTTTCTTCGTTTTCCTTCTGATTCACCATTAGAGGAAGGTGCAATCTCTCGAGATCATCATCTTTCATGCTCACACAAACTATCCCAGTTCCATGTTTCACAATAAAAGCCATAGCCTCAGGTGTAGCTAATTGGGCAGCCATTACCAAATCCCCTTCATTTTCTCTATCTTCATCATCCACAACCACGACAAACTGCAACGTTACCGCCAAATCAATCAAGGAAAAGGAAACAAACAAACAAAAAAAGGTGAAGCATATATTTTAACAAAGCAAATACAAAAAAAACGAACCTTTCCTTGGCGTATATCTTCAATGGCCTCAGGGATTGAAGAGAAACCTTGTGTTGGTAAATCCAACTCATAGTCATCATCTTCAGAAACGAAACCATTGGAAGGTGCAGGAGCTGAANAATTTGCTGTGCCTCAAGCTAGCCGAGGAGCTTGGAGTAGTGATTGCGAACCCGTGGGTTTCTTGGTTTAAGGCCGCTAGTCTACCGGCAATCATATCACTTCTGTGTACTCCACTTATCCTCTATAAGCTTTATCCTCCGGAAACCAAGGACACGCCGGATGCTCCGGGTATTGCTGCATTGAAACTCAAGCAGATGGGCCCTGTCACTAAAAACGAATGGATCATGGTCAGTACAATGCTTCTTGCTGTCACTCTTTGGATCTGCGGGTAAGTCTTAGATAAATCTCATGTTAATATGTATCCTAGTATCCGGTTAAATCTAAACAACCCATGGTTATTATCATATGCAGAGAGACACTCGGAATACCAAGTGTTGTAGCTGCCATGATCGGTCTCTCCATACTTCTTCTGCTTGGTGTCCTTAATTGGGATGATTGCCTAAGCGAAAAATCTGCATGGGACACGTTAGCTTGGTTTGCTGTCTTGGTGGGAATGGCAGGACAGCTCACAAACCTTGGCGTTGTAGCATGGATGTCTGATTGTGTAGCCAAAGTTCTCCAATCTCTCTCCTTGAGCTGGCCTGCTGCGTTTGGGCTTCTCCAAGCAGCCTACTTCTTCATTCACTACCTTTTCGCAAGCCAAACCGGTCACGTTGGAGCTCTCTTCTCGGCATTCCTAGCTATGCATATAGCAGCAGGTGTTCCAGGAATAATAGCTGCACTTGCATTAGCTTACAACACCAATCTTTTTGGTGCTTTGACTCACTACAGTAGCGGTCAAGCCGCTGTCTACTATGGAGGTATCTTATGAACAGAGCTCTCTCTCTCTCTCTTTCTCTTAATGTTAAAAGTCTCTAACTTTGGCATTTGCTTTCATGTGTTTTTTTTTGGCAGCGGGTTATGTTGATCTGCCTGATGTCTTCAAGATTGGATTCGTGATGGCTACGATTAATGCGATCATCTGGGGAGTAGTTGGAACTTTCTGGTGGAAATTTTTGGGTCTCTATTAAGAGCTTTATTGAAAATCACCACATGAAGCTTGCAAAGACGGTACAATCTCCTTGTTGATCATTTGGTTTCAGAGGTTTTTTTTTTGTTTTTTTAAATTTACTTGCAATTAGAGAATTGGACAATCTTTCTCACATAGATATACAGAGATGAGAGATGTGCCCCGATTTGTTTCTCTCTTATGAAATATCGTATTTTTTCGAAAAAAATTTAAGAAACAAGATGCAGAATTGAACTGGGGGGGGGGGCCTATGTTAAAAGAATAAGTATGAGGCTAAAATAGAGAAGTTTCTGATAGAAAGGAGTTAATCTATAAATTAACTATATTATACACGGATCGATTTTCAAATTCCAAAAAAGTGATGAACATGAAGGTAGTACTCAAAATTAGTTAGCGCCACAAGCATCACCCTCATATCTGTCCCCTCAAGATATGAATGGTACAATCCCCACAGTTTTGGTTTTTTGTTCAATAATGTGTTTATTTTGCTAGTAGGGTAACAAACTACTCAAAAACCAACAAGACAATTCCTGAAAAATAATTGCTTTTTAACATCTTCAAAAAATTATGCATAGCGAGACAAAAATAAGAATAACGTTTTGTATTGAAGCAAACAAACAGAGAAAATATCATAATAAATAAGTAGAGAAGGGAGGATGGTTCGCCCTAACGTCCGTACAAAAACTTTTTCTCTCTAGCCGTCTTGTACGGATTAATTGAAAATATGTCTTGCCCCTTACCCTTCCGACAAAGTTGTTTCTTTACCCCCATCTGTGTCTACTCTCACCACCAAATCGCAAAGATCTGTAACAGTTGGGAATAGCAATATCCTCCACTCCGCTTCAAACAGTGCTGCTCATAACAACATACATCCGTTTTGTGTAACGTGCGTCTCTCTCCTTTCTAGCCTAGTGCTAAGTATTGCAAGCCGTGGGTCCTGTCCGACAATCAAGACTACCATCAAAACAAGACTCACCACTCCAGGTCACTATGGCTCAAGCAATTTCAAGCAACAACCTCAGAGCTCTGCGCCAATTGGAAGAAGATGAAGACCTTGTGATCCTTCCCTCAGTGGATAACTCAGGCCTTATAGCCCAGTACAGCCGTAGCTTGGTTGGGAGAAGATTTAACCAGGATGGACGAAGCACCGAAGCTCTCATCGCTCTACTTCCGAGGGCTAACATCTGGGATGTTGAAGGCAGAGTCCGGGGGGTAGATCTGGGAAACTCCCGGTTTCAGTTCGATTTTAACTCGGAGGTAGATCTCCAGAAAGTCCTAAACAAGCGTCCCTGCCACTTTAACAACTGGACTTTTGCTCTCGAACGCTGGGTTCCGCATGTCGGAGACGTCTTCCCAAATACCGTCACTTTCTGGGTCCGAACCACAGGAATCCCCTCTCATTTCTGGATGGATGAAATCTTTGAGGAACTTGGAAGCTCACTGGGAGAAGTCAAAGCTGTAGATGCAAAAGCTGCAAAATTCCAAGTCTCGGTGAACGTTGAGGAATCCCTAAAGTTTGCAAAGAGAGCAAAACTTCCTTCTGGAGAAATTGTAAGTGTTGCTCTGAAATATGAGAAACTCTATCGCTGGTGTTTCACGTGCTTCCACATCTCCCATGAAGAGAGATCCTGTCCTATGCTCACTGAACAACAAAGGAAGGAAAAGAGAGAGGAAAGGGAAGCTGCAAGAAACCCGGAGATTCGTAACAGACTAGAGGACGGAAGAGTACCTGAGGACCTTCCATACCAGAACCAGGCGGAGTCCAACCGATATCCTTCGCGTATGAGGCGTCATGAAGAGGAGAGTAACAGAGAGCTCAGGCGCCCCCTCAGACCAGCCTCTGACTCAAGACCTGAACCTCCTCGCTCAACACATAACTCGAGAGAGAGAGACTATCCTGGCCGTGATAGCGTCTGGAAGAGGATCGAGCCACCTTATGAGGAACGTCACGAGAGAAGAAACGCTGGAAGACATGACTTTTTTCCCCGAAACCGGGAGAACTCTCAGATGTCTGAAGTATCATACCGGAAACGCAGACACGAGGACTTCCTCAACGTGAACAAAATTAATGAGGCACGACAGGGACAGAGAGTTCTGGAATCTTCCACTGGAGAAAGACATGTCCAAACACATGGTGCTACTGCAGCAAAAGAAGTCAACAGGAAAGCGGATTCCGGAAAAACTATTTCTGACCCAATAAGAGCCCGACACTATGTCAAACATTCGTATGTCTCTCCGGATCATCAAAGGGAACGTCCTTTTCGTCTCAATCTTCAAAGCAAGGCAGTGACACTTTCGAAGGACAAAGGAAAAGGGATTGACCTTGGAGATGCTTCAGAATCAGGAAGTTCTGCGAAAAAAAGTCTGAATTTTGGATCCACCTCTCCTGTAACAGCACCAAATCAAAACGGCTCCATCTCCATTGTTTCAAAGCTGGAGAAGATAGGGGAGATTAAAAAGAGTTGGTATGATCAAACCCTAGCAGAAGAAGGAGAGGAAGAGGAGACAGAACACCCGTTGGAAAAAAAAGATGAGAAAGAGAATCTGGGTAAAATTGCAGATTTCGACCAGAATAGCCCTCTCGATACAACCATGGTGGAATTTGACTACGAAGAAGATGAGGATTGGGAAGATGATGATCTCTTAGCCGAGGATCCACTTCTGTTCGAAGAACTGCTGGGTGAAGATCCAATGGAGGAGGACACCGGAGAAGAGGCGGATGCTGAGATGAGGGAAGACGATCTAAAGGAAGCCGTCGAAGATGAATTCCCTCTAATTGAGGAAGACGCGGATACGGAAGTTCTCGACGTAGATCAGGAGAAGGGAAGTGGTGTCTCCCATACCAAAGCTCGGAAGAAGGGAGCAGCTCCGAGGGGATCGACCGGCGCGGAGGCTCCACGGAAGAAAGCATCTCCGGGAAGACATTTCACGGGCTGCGCGGCGAGGAAGATGTTTCTGGGCAAGGGTCGTCTCTCCCCAAAACTGAAGCATAAAAGCTCTGGGCCAGGGCCTAGTCAGAAGAAAAAAGAAGTTGGGCCTGTTAAGAAAGTAAATCAAACCAAGATGCCCAAAACCAAGGGTGCCAAAGCTGGTCCGGTGGTTCACCAGAAGCCACCCAATCTTCCGGAATGAATGTCTTAGCATGGAATTGCCAAGGCGCGGGAGCGGAGTTGACGAAGGAGCGCCTTAAAGAGTTGTATCGTTGTTTTAAACCTAGCTTTTTATTTTTATCGGAGACTAAGAACAGTCGGTTTTTTCTGCAAGACTTGCAAGTATCTTTGGGTTATGACCATGTTTTTACCGTCGAGCCGATAGGCAGAAGCGGTGGTCTAGCTCTTTTTTATATGAATGATCCCTTAGTGGTGATTTCTTATTCGGATAATCGTATGATTGATGTTGTTTCTTCGTTTGAAGGACATAAAATATGTATGACTTTTGTTTATGGAGATCCGGTTGTTGAGTACCGAGAATGGGTGTGGGAGAGACTTACAAGAATAAGCCTAAACAGAACGGAGGCATGGTTTATGATTGGCGATTTTAACGAGATAACGGGTAATCATGAAAAAAGAGGAGGACGGAGGAGACCAGAAGCCTCTTTTATTCCGTTTCGCAACATGCTTGACCATTGCGGTATGATCGACTTCCCCTTTCAAGGAAACTCCTTGTCTTGGGTGGGAAAACGAAGTTCAGGCAAAGTGAAATGTCGCCTTGATAGGGCTATTGGAAATGAAGAATGGCATCATTTATTTTCTCACACTAATGTGGAGTACCTAAAACTATGGGGATCTGACCATAGACCAATTTTAACCCGAGTCCAGACTATTATTCGCTACACAAAAAGAGGGTTTCGGTTTGATAAACGTTGGATTGGAAAACCGGGATTTAAAGAAGCGGTGAGATCAGGATGGGGAACTCCCGGGATTCTACCCCATAGAGGTATTCACCAAAGATTAGCTGAGTGTAGAAGAAACATTTCGAGCTGGAAGCGTACTTTGCCAACAAACTCGGCAAAACTGATTGAGGAGTTAAAAGAACAATTAGATACCGCTCAAGCTGATGATGATACCACGCTAGAAGAAATCGAGGACCTAAGACGACGACTCATCTCGGCTTTTCGGGAGGAGGACCTCTTCTGGAGTCAAAAAAGCAGAGTTACATGGCACCGGAAGGGAGACAGAAATACAAAATTCCACCATGCTATTACAAATCAGAGAAGGGCCCAAAACCGTATCATATCCCTAAAAGACCAGAATGGGAGGTGGGTGGAAAATGCCGTAGGTATAGAAAAGGTGGCAACCCACTACTTTCGAGACCTTTTCACCACGTCTACCCCCACCGATCCCGAGATAGCACTCCGGTTCATTACCGAGAAAATTCCAGACTCTTCCAATGTCCGCCTCTTAGCAGATCCCTCCGATGAGGAGATAAAAGCAGCCCTTTTTGATATAAACCCGGATAAGGCCCCAGGACCGGATGGTATGACAAGTAGGTTTTACCAAAACTTCTGGTCAACAATCAGTCCGGATATAACAAGACTAGTTAAGGACTTCTTCGCAACCGGAAATTTTGACCCAAGACTGAACCAGACCAATATATGTCTTATACCCAAGAAAGATAGGCCAAGAGCTATGTCAGAATTTCGGCCTATCAGTCTCTGCAACGTGAGCTACAAAATTATATCGAAGCTATTATGTAAGAGACTTAAGAAAGTCCTCCCGAGCTTAATTTCGGAGTCCCAATCGGCCTTCATGGCTAGACGACTAATCACAGATAACGTCCTTCTAGCACAAGAAAACTTTCATGCCCTCCGAACTAACCCGATGTGCAAATCAAAATATATGGCCATTAAGACAGATATGAGCAAAGCATATGATAGGGTGGAATGGACTTTTCTTGAAGCTCTATTGCTGAAACTAGGCTTTGCGGAAAGATGGGTAAAGCTGTTGATGTTTTGCATTACATCGGTATCATACCAAGTTATCATTAATGGGGAACCTAAAGGGAGGATCCGTCCCTCGAGAGGACTCCGACAAGGAGATCCCCTATCTCCATTTCTCTTCATTCTTTGCACAGAAGGTCTTATCTCACAACTTAAGGGGGCCGAAGAGGAGAACCGGATCTCAGGCATGCAGATAGCTCGTGCTTGTCCTTCGGTGTCACACCTCCTCTTTGCCGATGACAGCCTCTTTTTCTGTGAAGCAAACGTCCTGCAAGGTGCAGAGATTTTTAGGATTATTAAATGTTACGGGGATGCCTCGGGACAACTTCTCAATACTTCGAAATCGTCGATCCAATTTGGAAGCAAAGTGCTAGATGCGGTGAGACGGGATATAAAAAGAACTATCGGAATTGAGAAGGAAGGGGGCATGGGGATGTATTTGGGACTACCAGAAAAGATTTGTGGATCTAAGAAAGTAGTCTTCGCCTATGTACATGATCGTCTAAACAACCGAGTTAATTCTTGGTCCGCAAGGCTCTTATCCAAAGGAGGGAAAGAAGTTCAAATCAAATCAGTGGCTCAAGCCATTCCGACGTATGTTATGTCATGTTTCCTACTACCACAAGACTTGACAAACAAGCTTAGGAGTGCTATCTCTAGGTTCTGGTGGAGCTCAAAACAGAATAGTAGGGGACTTCATTGGATCGCTTGGGATAAAATCTGCATTCCCCAGGAATCTGGAGGTTTGGGCTTTCGAGACTTGAGAGATTTCAATCTCGCTTTGCTAGCAAAACAATTATGGCGTCTAATCCAATTCCCCTCGTCACTTCTGGCTAGGGTTTTGCGTGGTCGGTATTATAGGCAATCACATCCTCTGTGTAATAGAGAGACTCATTCCCCATCGTTTGGGTGGCAGAGTATCATGAAGGCAAAGCCCCTCTTACTAAAGGGCCTACGAAAAACCATTGGGTCAGGTCTTAATACTCAAGTTTGGAACGAACCATGGATACCAGATATCCCGGCCCGTCCGGCGAGAAGTTTGAGGCAACATAGACTTGAAAACCCACAACTACTTGTCAATGACTTGATTAGACAAGATACAAAGGAATGGGATGAAGCGGCTCTAAGAGATCTTATCCACCCAGATGACATTCTCTTGATTTTAGGGCTAAGACCTAGTCGGAATTTCACTATGGACGGATACGCTTGGAACCATACAAAATCTGGAGTGTACACAGTTAGATCAGGCTATAACTTAGCAAGAACGGTAATCCATGATCAAGGACCGCACGAGGTTCTCGAGCCTAGTTTCACACCACTTTTGAGCCACGTATGGAAAGTTAAAACGGCAAGCAAACTCAAGCACTTTATGTGGCAGGCCTTGTCGGGATGTGTGGCGACGTGTGAACGGCTTAAATTCCGTCATTGTGGTTCTGACGCGACTTGCCCTAGATGCGGTAACCAAGAAGAGACTATTAACCATCTCCTTTTTGAATGCCCACCAGCCCTACAAGTTTGGGCACTCTCGGACTTCCCGTCCATTCCGGGTTACTTCCCGAGTACATCTTTATATAAAAACATGGACTTCCTGTTTTGGAGGACAATGGAAAGGGGACTCCCCGAACCTCAGAGGGATATATACCCTTGGATACTATGGTTTATTTGGAAGGCAAGAAATGAAAAAGTGTTCAATGGAAAAGATGTGATTCCGGTGGACTCCCTCCAATATGCGATTTTGGAGGCGGAAAGCTTTAGAACAGCTAATATGGAAGATAGCGAAGAAGAAGTTGAAGACCATCAAGCCGTGGAAGATACGCTTCCCCTTCTTTGTAACCCACAAGGACCGACTTGCCGGATTGATGCGTCCTGGATCGATCATGGACAGGTTACTGGGCTCGGGTGGTGTTTCGAAGACGGCTTGGGTGTCTCCATCATCGGGGTAAGGGGAACCCGGAGGTGCCTCTCAGCACTCCATGGGGAGTTGGAAGGCCTCCTTTGGGCAATGACGTGCCTACAAGAGAGGGGTGTTAAGTCGGTCAAATTCGAGACAGATTGTTCAGACCTCTTGAAGATGATGGATGACCCAGTTGATTGGCCTTCTTTTATGTCAGAAATCGATATTTTCAGTGGACTTAGTGCTAACTTCGAGGCTTTTAGTTTATCTTGGATTCCACGGAATCTCAATTCTCGAGCCGACTCCCTAGCTAAGGGAGCTCGTGTTCATAATAGGTTGTTTTCCCATGTAGGTCAGAACGATCCGGTAGGACTTATTATTCGGGATAGGCCGTATACCGGACCAACTTGATTTTATTTTATGGAGGTTGATGTCAAAAAAAAAAAAAAAAAAAAAAAAAAAAAAAAAAAAAAAAAAAAAA
>JAHZTW010000005.1:26434052-26840581 GCA_020283515.1 Alliaria petiolata | reverse complement strand
ACATCAGCTGCACAAAACTTGCTGTGCCTCAAACTAGCGAGAGAAGTTGGTGTGGTACTCTCAAATCCATGGGTCTCTTGGTTTAAAGCCGCGAGTGTTCCGGCGTTTGCGTCTCTTCTTTGTACTCCTCTCATCATCTACAAGCTCTACCCTCCTGAGCTGAAACACACACCAGACGCTCCTGCTGCAGCTTCAAAGAAACTAGAACGATTAGGTCCCATCACGAATAACGAGTGGATCATGCTCGGAGCGATGGCTTTCACCGTCTCTCTTTGGGTTTTCGGGTAAGAAGAATCTGAACCAAGCATTTAGTATCATCATCTTATCGAAATAGCAGGAACTCGTAGTAGCAAAATGCTAAAACTATATATGCAGAGAGGCAATAGGAATAGCAAGTGTTGTGTCTGCGATGATCGGACTATCGACGCTTCTGCTGTTAGGAGTCATAAACTGGAACGACTGTCTAAGCGACAAATCAGCTTGGGACTCGCTCACTTGGTTTGCGGTATTGATTGGTATGGCTGGACAGCTAACGAACCTCGGGGTCGTTGCCTGGATGTCGGATTGCGTGGCAAAACTGCTCCAAGCGCTCTCCCTGAGTTGGCCCGCATCATTCGTTATTCTCCAGGCTTGTTATCTCCTGATCCATTACCTATTCGCAAGCCAAACCGGTCACGCAGGAGCTCTCTATCCGGCCTTCTTGGCCATGCAGATCGCTGCTGGAGTCCCTGGGGTTTTAGCAGCGCTTTGCTTGGCTTTCAATAACAATCTCTCTGGTGCATTGGCACATTATAGTAGTGGACCAGCTGCTTTATACTATGCAGGTAGTCTGGGTTTCTCTCCTCTTTTGCTCTTATTCGAGACCATCATATTTCTTACCAATTTTTTTTGTTCATTTTTTGCAGCTGGATACGTAGATCTGAAAGATATGTTTAGACTCGGGTTCGTTATGGCCCTTGTACAAGCAATCATTTGGGGATTTGTCGGATCTTTCTGGTGGAAATTCTTGGGTCTCTACTGATAATGATCTGGGCATTTTTACCCAATCCAAAATCCAAACAGAAATCGAATGTTCGGTTTTATTTTGTGCCGATTTCTTCTCGTTTTTTAACCAAAGAAATAAGCAGTTGCAGAAACAGAACCGAACTGAATTTTGATTTCATTCACATTTCTATCAACCAAGACTTTAAACAAACAAACTAGAAGATTACGTTTCCCTGGAACTGCAGCTAAAGTGCACAACAACGACATGGATCCAAAGTCAATTAAAAATAAAAATAAATAAAAATGACAAACAAAAAACGTAAACATAAGTTTTCTAATTTGCATTCGGACTAATCGCAAGTCACGAAAATACGCAAGACTTTAAGCTCTGTGTATTTCGAGCCTTTGAAGCTTTTACGTTATTACCTGAACCTGCAGCTGTAATGGCATAACAATGAAATGAAACTGAAAGTCAATAAAGACACCAAAACGTGAACATAGGTTTTCTGATTTGCAGAAGAAAAAAAAGAAAGAAGAAGAAAAGAAGCGTTTCTGTGTTCTCAGAGTTTTGTACAAAGCAAACCTTTGCAACAAGGCCGATTACCAAACAAAATAGGAGACACTAATGTGTTAAGAGTACGTCTTATCTTTTCCTTCACACAAACATCGTCAACTCTGGTCGGCTATAAACATTTTTCTGCTCATCCTCAAGGACCGGATAAGCAGCAACTAGCGTGTCCTGAGCACCAATGTATAGCGAGTTGTAAATCTTCCAGTACACTTCACGGACTTTGCGCGCCGGATGAAACAAACCCTGCAAACAATAGTTCAGAATAACGGCTGCACCCAATGCAACTCTCATCCCTTCGATGGCTTCCATCACAGCGTTAATGACGTGAGGAGATGTTTCGAAAATGTTGGGCCAGATGAAGTTAAGCAAGTGGACCAAAGCGTCTTCGCAGCCCAAACCAGCTACACCTAAAGCCATGTGTTTCACTGCTGAAGCGGCGGTTTGTCTGTGAACCAAATCTCTGTCCATGAGCGCATCTTCAAGCAATGGTGTGACTGCGTATATGTAATCTTTGCCCATTTCTCCAATGTACTCGAAGAGGAAAGAGAGGGATTTCAGCACACCGTTTTGGACGTTGAGCTCTGGAACACGGTACTCGTTCATCAAAGCAGGTAAGACAGTAAACGGGGAGCATGTTTCAGCGACTATGGCGATTGCGACTGTGGTGCAAACACGGTTCTGACGCTCTTGGACTTTGAGATTGTTCAGTAAAGTGGCTAGAACGTCTTGTGGTCCAATGGCTTTTGCAATGTACCCGAACGTGTTGACTGTGGCACGGCGGATACCTTTTTTATGAGCTTTAAGCATTTCAAGAAGCTCAAAACAGATTCTCATCCACTCTCTAGCCGGAACAAACTCAGCACCACGATCAGCAATCCTACCAACAAGGTCGATACAATTCTCTTGCACTTTCTCGTGTCTGTTCTTCAAAATCGGGGTCAGTCTTGGAAGCAGATCCTTAATCGGAGGAGTCATCTTTGTCATACCAATCACGTTGACGATAGCTTTTAAAGCTCCAAGAATCGATCCCAAGACTTCAGGGTACTCTTCTCCAAGATATTCATACAAGACAACACCGAGATGTCCCATCAACTGTTCCTCTCCACACTGCTTCATAACAACGGCAATTCTAGAAATAAGATCAGCGGCTTGTTGTCTCACCTTTGCACTCTTGTTGTTTAATCGCCACTTGATGGTACCACAGATCTGAGGAAGGTAAGGCTTTACTCGCTGACCAAGAGCATTCACTACAGCACCGAATCCATTAAGCATCACATTAGCTTCGTCAAGAGTCTGTTCTTGGAAAGCATAAAGAATACCATCTATGAGAAGTTCCTCCAATTTCGCATTAATATCAGTTGCTCCCAAGTTTGTGACAACCTTATCAATGGTTTCCATAGCCATACGTCGGAATAGTTCACTCTCGTCTTTAAGAACTTCAACAACTCTCGTCACGATATCTGCAACACCAACCTTGTTCGCAATCTCCACAGTAGTTTCAACAAGCTGCTTCCAGATTCTCTTCTCCAGAGCCATTCTCCTAACCCAGAAATGCTTGAAAAACTCAGGCAGAATATCGCTGCGAATGTAATCCGCCTCAACACCTTCTGTATTTACACACTGTTTCACCACCTTGAGGACAATCTTCTTCATCTCTTCATCAGGCGACTGGAACTCGCGTATCAAGATAACCATCACTTCTTTTGTATAGTAGCTCGCATATATAGCATCCATCAAGGGGATGATGAAACCAATGGCCTTCAAGAACGCAGCCAAAACTTTACCACGGTGAGACCTGATACCTTTCCACAGAGGCTTCAGAACAGAGTCAAAGCTCTCGATACCATATGGAGCAGCAGCCTCGGCAAGAGCAGCCAGTGACAGGGCGGTAATAGTCCTAACCTTCTGGTTTTCATCACTGAGACCATGCTCGATAATCTCTACCAGAGACCTTAAGTGAGGCAGGACGGCACAGCCAATTAGTATGGCAATCTGCTGAACAATCTTAATTCCAGTGTGCCGTGCCTGCCATGACTTCTTACTCTGGCACACGGCTTTCAGGAACGGCAAGAGTGCAGGGATTCCAAGAGCTGAAGCCACCACACTGAAAGCTCTCGCTGTTGTGTTCCTCACATATTCATCGATATTGTCAATATCAGGACGCATAGCTGCAATCATAGTGGCTAAACCAGCTGCTTTACTAAGGTTAGAAATAATTTCTCTCCCTTCTACACGAGCATAATAATCTTCATCAATCAACAAAGGCTCAATAACAACAAGAATTTTGTGGACGAAAGGCCTTACCAGCTCATCAAGTCTGTACAGAATTCTTTCAATTACTTTCACCAAAAGATGCCTCTCTTGATCTTCCAAAGTGGGTTGCATGAGCAATGGCAAAATTTTATTAAACAAAGGACCAGCACCAAGCTCACGAGCCTTATCAGAAAGCTGCCTTAGAGCTGTTTTCCTCTGGGCAGGCGTTCCATTTTTAACCTTCAACAGCAGTTTCATTATCTTGCGTTCTTTCTGCTCCTCCGGAGACAGCTCTTCTTCGTTCTCTTCATTCAAGAGAGCCCCGAAATACTGATAATCCTCTGGTTTCATAAACGGCAACCCACCGGGAACTTCCGGGGGCACATCATACTGCTGCCCACGGTTTTCCTCGGGAATGACGTAGCCGGGAGTTGCCATGGGTGTCGGGGTTCCTTGTATCTTCCTAGCAGGGGTTCTGGTTGGAACATAAGAAGCAGGCGGATCCAGAACCTTGTACCCTTCTGTAGGAAACATGGCATCAAGCTCTTCATCACTCAGTGGTCTGTTTCTCTCTTCGATATCCCTCTCCCACCTCTGCACATTGTACTGCTCGGGCGTCATAACACCAGCACGCAGATTAAGCTGACCCGGAGTTGGAGTAGCCATATCGATCCCACCGACTGGAGTAACACCAGGAGTGTAAGCTCCAGCAGGAGTCACTCCGCCCATAGGTGTAGCACTTCCCATAGGTGTCTCGTCCCACCTTGAACGTTGACGCTTTGGGGTAGGCGTTGCAAGCCCTTTCGGAGTGGCATCCCATGTAACGCCTGAAGGAGTTGCACCGGGAGTGACACCTCCACCTGGCGTTGCATCAGAATCGGTCACACGACCAGGAGTAGGTTCGTCCCACCTGTTCCTTCGTCCAACAGAAGGTGTGGCATCAGAAACTCTCCCTGGAGTTGGAGTTGCATCCCATCGCCCGATCCCTGGAGCTGCATCGGGTAAATCCCAATCCGAAGTTGATGATTTAGCTTTCTTAGCACCGGCGGCGCCACCACCGTCTTCTTCGGGGACGTCCCACCTGTTTCTCCTCTTGGAAGAAGAAGGAGGAGCAGCAGAATCTTTCTGTCCCTTTGCAGCTTCTTCTTCCTCTTTCTTTTTCTTAGCAATGAGCCTCAAAGTTTCATCTCTCTCCCTCTGCAAAGCCGTCTCCCTCATATGGTCCGAGTAAGTCCGAACACTCGGATCCGGCGTCTTCTCGCCCATTGCAAAAGCGTCAACTCTATCCGGAGAGAGAACACGATTGAGTCTCCTGTTCCTATAATCACCCTCGCGTTCCGCAATAGTCTGCCTAGGCTTGAATCCCCCATCGTCATCTTCGTTGTGAGCACGAGCCACGTCGTTGAGAATCGACCTAGGAGCGGTGTAAGACGCAAGCCGCTGAGCCACGAGCGAACCAGTGGTGTCGAGAGTCGGATCCTCCTCATCGTTGGGTGCAATAGAAGTCAAGTAGGAATCACGGTCGTTACCTCCGTACAGATCGCTATCGAAATTCACAGAAGTGAGAGAAGCGAGGTCTGCTTCAATCTTCCGTCTATCCTCTTGAGTTTTAGCGATCTCTGGATCTAGATCCGCCATTATTGATACTCAACGAAGCTTTCTCCAACAACAACAAAAAGAACTGAGAAATTGGGGAAACAGCAGATCAGAAAGCAAAATCGAAATGGATTACAACCAGAACAAAGAAAAATTAATAAAGATAACAAGAAGAACTCACCGATTATCGGAAATCGCCTGCGTATGAATGTGGGGGAAGTAGAACGCGAGAACTAGGGTTTATCCACATAAAGCCAGGAAAAATAAATAAATAGAAGTATATAAAGTGATTGGAACCGACCCAATCGAGCGAGTCGGTTCTTAAGTTCGGGCTCGGTTTGAATTTGGGCTCATAGACTCTTTTTATCTACTTTGGTTTCACATAAACAAAGTCCAAAAAAAAAAAACTATTTTTTCTTCGATAATTTTGGAATTTAGTTGCAATGTATAAAAAAACAACAGATATTGTGAAAATATCACGAAGAAAACAAATTAAGGTTTGATAGTTTTATTTTATTAATTGAATTCAATCAGAGAGAGAATATTTTAAAAAACAACTTTGCATGATGGTAGATGCATGAACCATTCTTTTATGTAACTAGGTATTTTATCCGTGCTACGCGCAGATTTTTGTTAATAATTTAGTTTAGTTATATTTGTAGTAGTTTTTAAATTATCGAATGCTTAATAAATTTACGAAAATTTTTTAATAAAAATATATTAAACATACAATGAATCATTTTCTCCTACTTGTATTTTTTTCTACAAGATTGCAAATTTTATTAAATAAAATAATAATAAGTCGCTGTCAAAAAAAAAATTAATAATAAGTCAATTGATTTTTATTTGATTAAATAACTAATTTTTTAACACATTGAGTTATACGTCATGTGTGTAGAAATAATAATAGAAGACGAATAATTTGACATTTTATAAACCTTAACAAAATATTTCTTTAATATATATGCTTATATCGTATCTTTCAACATAATTTTCTATTTTTTGTTAAAAACCATGTAACTCTAACAACATATAGAGGACATATAGTTTAATTGTTAATATGCATACTGAGATTCGTACAAGTTTATCTGAGACAATCCAAGTAGAGAATCGAGATATCGCAAACAAAAAGCTGCATATAGCTTTGTTGGAAGTTTCAATGATCATGCAAGATAGCTTCTTTTTTCTCCGTTGGGTTTTTCATATGTTTTATCTTATAATTCATTTTTTTTTATCTTTCAGATCAGTTTTATTTGCAGCCTGAGAAAATACTTTTTCAACTTTTTATGTTGGTGTGGAGTCTTTGAACAATTTATCATTGTATTAATTTATGCGTATTTTCTCAATGTTATGATTTGCATAGTATGTCTAGGTTTGAAAATTTGCGTTTGATTCATAACACTTTCATATTTTATTATCTAAATGGTATTCTATGAGGTGTTACTCACATGTTGTTTATGTGCGTTCAAATATCGGTAGTAGCTATGTATATGAAATCAGACTTTAATACTTGTAGTGTTTTCAAATATTACTTATATATTTTTGATTGCATATAAACTGCTAATACACTATTGTGAATGTTTTTACTGTACATTTAACTATATCTTTGTTTGAATGACATGAAAAAAGTTAATTTGTCTCCATGCGACCAAAAAAAAAAAGGTTAAATTGTCCGCATAGTATTCAATTTTTATGTGCTAAATTAACTTTGTTTGTTCTGTGGAGAACCAGATGAGTCCCGCGACCACTTGTCTTTTGCGTGCCCTTACACATTCACGCATTGGATCGAGGTAGTGGGGACGTTACTAGGAGAGGAGGCAAATCCAGATTGGGTTCACACTCTAAACTGTATAACCCATCGGAATAGTGACCACTTGACAATCATTTTGCTGCGACTGGCTTTTCAAGGTACCATTTATTACACCTGGCGAGAGAGAAATGAAAGACGGCACAACAAGGGTAACCGATCGGTGCATCAGCTAGCTCGGCAAATCGACAAGACGATCCGAAATAGAATCACTTCTCTTCGGTATTTTGAGAACACAAGGCTAATGGAACTCCTCCAAAAGTGGTTCCAATCACGTGTGGTAGCTTAATTTCTTCTTTTTAAACTTTGTGCTTCTGTTTCATACTTGTATGTTAACATAGTTTACATAAGTTCCCTATCAGTTGATCAATAAATTTCACATTTCAACAAAAAAAAAAAAAAAAATGTGCTAGTTAATGACTCACTATGAGTATATGATTTTATATATTTTATTTTGTTTATTCTGTGTTTGATAGACTTTTTTATCTTTTTAAAATGTCTATCTAATAACTTAAAATTCGGATTAAGAATTTACCGCAAGTTAATATTGAATTCATTAATTTTTATGTTAGCCTCATAACATAATAGCCTATTACTATGAAAACATGGATTGTAGTTGACTAAACTATTTTTTTGTTAAAACATAATATAAGTGTTGATAAAATTTTCATTTGGTGATGAGTAAATAGATTTGCTAGTACCTTTTAATAGATAATACACAGTTTGAAATCCATCTGTAAACCGCTTTATTGTTGTTTCATGTCTCTTAATAATTTTTTTTATAAGTTCTTTGAAACCCAAAAACGGAAGTGACTGGGTAAAAAAATAAACGAAGCAACAAGTTTTTTAGCATTCTGTATTTTTTTAAGAATATGTTTGATTTGTATATTTGTTTAACCTATAGCAACTTTATATTATTATTTTTAGTCGATGCCAATACTTTACAAATGGTAAATTTCCTAAATTAAATTTAAATTTTTTTTTGTTTATTAGTTAATTTAGATCTTTTGCTATTAATTTCTATTTTATTTTGACATTTACTATCCTTACTATGTTTTGATATACTTAACACATAATTTCTTCTTTTTGTTGTTGTTAATTTTGCTCTTTTATTAATTTACTAAAGAGATACCTTATAAATATCAAGTTAATTTTGTTTTTAGATAATTTTTCCTTTGCTAGTTTAGCTTTATTAATATTGATTCCATTTTATTTTTACATATATTGTTATTTTTATGTATTGACATTCTTTAACATATAATTTGCTTTATCTTTTTTGTTTGGTAGATTTTTTTATGTTGATTTTACAAAAATTTATCAACAACTGGTTTCCTTTAAGATGTTTTTTTAAAATTAGCTTTAATTTTATATAGATTGCTATTTTATTTTGAGAATTATGATTATTATATTTTTTATATTTTAATACTGATTTCTATTTTATTTTTACATATACTACTATGTGAATGTATTGACATTTGTGTAAGACTTAGTTTCCTCTTCTTCTTTTTTGTTAGATAGCTTTTTATGTTGATTTTTCCAAAAATTAGTCTATACATCAAGTTAATTTCTATTTTTTTAAATATTTTTAGCATTGATTTCCATTTTAGTTATTGACATTTTTTATGATATACTTTTCTTACTTTTTTGTTATTTACATTTTCTATGTTAATTTTCCAAAAACAATTGTTTATATGTCAAGTTAATTTTTATTCTTTTTGTGTTGAAATTTAATTAAAATGTGAATCACATTGAACATTTTTGTATTTTTTTGTTAGTTAGTTTTTATGGTTATTTTCCAAAAAATTAGTCTACTCATCACGTTAATTTCTATTTTTTAAATATTTATAATATTGATTTTCATTTTATTTTGACATATACTATTTTATGGAGTTATTGACATTTTTTTAAGATATAGTTTCCTTAATTTTTGCTATTTAGCTTTTCTATGACAATTTTCCAAATAAATTTGTAATATATCAAGTTAATTTTTGTGTGTTTTAATTTAATTAAATGTTAATCATATTTAACATTTTTTGTTTAATGAAAACGCTGATTGAACCAATGAGATTGAGTTTTTTCGTCCTATGTGGACGTATTCAATGGCATAATGCATCAACATATCAAGTTAAATTCAATTTTTTAATCATTTTGTTTGAGTTTAATTTATTTTAATTGTTAATCATATTTAATATTTTTTTCTTAATGAAAATGCTGATTTGTACCAATGAGATTGAGTTTCTTCGTCATGTCTGGACACACTCAATGGCATAATGCATCAAGTTTTATATTTTTGTTATTGATTTTCATTTTTATTTTTTGTTAGTTTAGCTTTTGTGACATTGTGTTTCTATTTTATTTTGACAAACGCTATAGATTTGTATTTTTGACATAACTTTCAGAATTTTATCTGTTTTGTTAGTTAAACTTTATTGATCTTAATTTCTATTATACTATTTTAATTTTCCGTTTTGTGTATTTTAATTTATTTAAATTATTAATTATATTAAATTTTTTGTTTAATGAAAACGTTGAATTAGACCAATGAATTGAATCTTTTCGATCCTATGTATTTTTTTTCTTTTGTTTTTTATATTTCTTTTGTTCATTTTCCTTTTCGTTTTTTGTAATCAAATAGATTTTATGTTAATTTTCAAAAAACTAGTTTATTTTTTTGTTAGTTAGTTTTTTTATGTTTATTTTCTTTTTTGTGGTTTGTTAGTAGCTTTTTATGTTAATCTTCCAAAAAATAGTTCACATATCAAGTTAAATTCAATTTTTTTTGTGTGTTAATTATTTTAATTGTTAATCATGTTTAACATTTTTTAGATTTTTTATGTTGATTTTCCTTTTTGTTTTTTGTTATTCAAATAACATTTTATGTTAATTTTCCAAAAAATTAGTTTATTCTTTTGTTTGTTAGTTTTTTTATGTTTATTTTCCTTTTTGATTTTTGTTAATAGTTTTTATGTTAATTTTCCAAAAAATAGTTTACATATCATGTTAAATTCATTTATTTTTATTTTTTGTGTGTGTTTAATTTATTTTAATTGATAATTATATTTAACATTTTTTTGTTTAATGAAAACGCTGATTTGAACCAATAAGATTGAGTTTCTTCGTCCTATGTGGACGTCATCAATAGCATAATGCATCAACTTTTATATAGTATAGACTAATTAAGCAAAACCCCCCATTGTTTGATCTAAAGAATATTGTGAAATCAGGAAGTTTTTGATGTAAATTCCTTTTGGATTTATAAGTTACTCTTAAAAGTTTAGTTTTTAAATAGCGAGAAAATTTTCTATTCCATCAGAATATGGGGAAAATAAATCATAATAACACAATACTGAATACCCTTGTAAACAACTGCATGCTTTCATAAATTTTACACTGTTCGCCTTTCTTATTTAATACACAGCCCATCATCATCTTTTTTACAAAAAAAAAAAAAAATTGTGTGGCGTAACCCTATGATAAAGAGACATTTTATTTAAACATTATCATCGCTCCTCACTAGTTTGTTTTTTCTTTTTCAACTACTGGTGTAGCCGAAAGTCCCGACCCACCACAGCTATTAGTATTCCCTCCGTTTCACAAAGATTGTCTCTGACATTTTTCACACAAATTAAGAAAAATTTGTAAATCTCTTTTATGCCCTTTATTAATACACTAAATCAGTTTCTCTCTTTAATTAATAGGTTAAAATAGTAGGAATAAAACTGAGATTTAGTTTAAAAAATTGTATTGAAAACATAAAATGACATTCTTTGTGAAACAAAAATCAAGAGTTAAAATGACACTTTTTATGAAAAGGAAGGAGTATTAGATACTATTGATACAGAAATTACAAATAATGTACCATTGGTACAAAGAATGTATACGAAATATATATACAGATATAGACTGTACACACACGCTTATCTTTACTAAATTGAATGGAATTATAATCTAGAGAAGCTTTTGTGCGTTATACTTAAATGTTAGAAAGTTTCCTTTGGCATAAAGAGGAAGCAGTGGAGAGAACTTCACCAAACCCACTCACAGGAACTACAGAATTACTAAAAATTGAATTTTGTAAGAAATTTCATAATTTATTCTATCGATTACTTCTTCACCCCGACAAGAAAAAGTTCTACCCGTACTTTTTGAATTCAGAGAGAAACTTGTAATAATAATTAATACAAATTAATTAATTGATGTCAAAAAAAAAAAAATTAATACAAATAATGTAAGATTTTGTCATTTGTCCAAATATCTTAATGCATAAAAAAGTTCAAAAATTCTAATAGTGGGATGAAACGAGTATTCACTAAGCAATCAATTTGGTCTCCTAGGCGCCAACATCACTTAGAGGCAGAGCTAACTACTTTATACTCCCATCTTCCTTTGTATTGTTATCATCGAATTAAATACAACAAATAACATTATTATTTTCTACCCACTAATATAAAAAGTCAGATTCCTCTAAATAAATTAATTAGTAGTAAATAAGCTTGGATCAATATGTTAAATGAGTGCACTTAAGTAGAAACAAAATTATTTTATTTTATATGCATATATCTTCACATTCCCGAAAACATAATTTACACGTCATAAGAAAACGACAAAAGCAAAGAGCTTATCCACAATCCAAACCCGAGATCCAAACCCGAAAGATTGTACCTACTCGCGCGCGTGCAACATGTTTTGAGTACCAGATGTTATCTAGAGCTCATTGCTCTCAGTACTATGCCCACGTGACTTACTCACGTCCCTTGGATCAAAGCAGAGTCTTGCACGTTGAGGTCTGTGGATCCCACATCGCCGGCAAGAGATATTTCCTACCGGCGAGTCCACGGGCGTTGTAACTAGACCCGGTTGTTTTGTCAACGAGGACTTGACCCGCGTAACCCGGGTAAGAACCCGACCCGAATATGCCAGTACAAGCGGAGACAGCCTCAAGTGGCGCAGTTGGTGGGCCCTGGTAATATCCGTTTTTAAACGGATTCGTGACGGTGTTAGCGAGAAGTGTAGCGATGTTTATGATCATTCCGTCAACTCCGACGTCACCGTTAGGCGCAACTAACGGCGGCGATTGGGGTCCGTAAATCGGCTGGTGAAACGGCCACGCGCAATATCCCGGGCAAAGCGTCTCGGAGTTCCCGACCCAGACGTAAGCGGCGCCGTTAGCCGCGCGACGCGATTTCGAGGCGGAGGATCCGTGTGTCCCGCATCGATTCATACAGAATCCCTCGACGGCAACGTCTTTCGCCGTTAAAACGACGGTTATGGAACGGAGTCCGCCGTTAAGCTTGGTGGATAGAGCACGGAGGTAAGGATTTTTCAGGGATTTTCCGAGCGGGTAGTTCTCGAGGAGGAGCTGTTTCCCGACGACGAGCGTTGAGGACCCGCCTTTGTATTTCTCCGTCGTCTTCCACCACGACGAGACGGAAGGAACGGCAGCGGATGATGCGGCGTCTTTGGCGTTGAGCGAGCGGATGAAATCGACGATTACGGAACGTTGGATGGGTGTGAATTTTCCGTACCAAACGAGGTTGACGGTGATGTTACCTTTCAAGAGAACGCCGTTGTGGTATTTCAGAACAAGCGGCTGCTCCTCGACCAACGCGGCGGCGGAAAGACCGGCGGTGGCGAAGAGCAAAGGGAGGAAGATGGCAAAACGGTAATTATAGGCCATTGAGAGGGGCAAATATGATATTGAAGAGATACAGAGGTTTTGTCTGGGGTTTATAGGATGTAGCGTGTGATACAGATGTATTTATACGAGAGAGTTTCTTTTGAAATGGGAGAGGAGTGAGACAGCTGTAGTAGCAAAGCTGTCAACGTTAAAGTGTGCCACGTGGGATAATTTAATTGGGTAGAGAAGGGTGTTTGACAGCCTGTAAGGTTCTTCAAGTGTGACGTGGTAGTCTCCATAACGTGTATTAAATTTAAGTGACGCTTAGCCGATGATTATTAAAAGAAAGTTGCTTTTAAATTTAAATCTTATTATGCCATGCGGAGAATCAGGTAGCAAAGCATGCTCTTCCATGCGCACTTGTTTGAGATTGTATTGAATTTGCGAAAAATAGCTTCTATATATATATATGAATTTTTGAAAAATATAAACAAGAAAATGAATCATTAATTTATTCGGATAGTTTTAAAATAGAGATATTCAAGTTTTTTAAAAATGAATCATTAAGTATCAAACATTTAAAAGTTTGTGTATTACAAACCGACTAAATTTTTAATGCCAAAACCCACACTAAATTTAAATGCAAAAAAATACAGCTAAAAGGTATTAAAACGTAGTTATTAATTAGATCAACTAGTTATTTTAAAAGAGTGGCTGCAGCTGATCTGATTTTGTAGACAAGGATACACTGATTCAACACACGTACATAGTCAAAAACCAGCTTTGGGTTTGAGGGATGGATAGAAAACCAAATTTTTTATTTAGAAAAAACTTTAAAATTGCTAAAAATAGTTTTAACAATACTCATTGTTTTGTCTAGACGTTTTGAAATTCAATTTGTTTAACTAAGCACAAATTTCATCTAGTCTTATATTTCTGCATAATAGGGTTAACTCAAACGCAATAAAACCTTCTTTTTTTTCTTTTTTTTGCTACGCGATAACATTATACCAGTGTAATTTGCAAAAAAAAAAAAACTTATTTCTACGTGAATCAGAGTTTAGATTGATGGACTCATATTAATATGGATACACATTGTAGGATTTAATTTTTTGTTAAATGAGTTTAAATAAAATTAAGTTTAAATATCACATCGAAAAGCTTTCATTTAACTATATTTATATCGGGCTCCTCGCATCATGAGCAGTTTTGATCACGAGGCCTCCTGAGCTATAATATGTACATGCTCTATACGCAAAATACATTGTTTGGCCGTACTAGAAGAAGTCATTACGTAGGTAGGTTTTAAGATAAAAAAAAAAATATTAGGGATTATTTAGGGGAGGTTCTTCCTTTGGATTTCCACTGATTTTGAGAATGGTACAAGAAGGGACCTCCTGATACCGTGTGATGATCGTTTTACTCCGGGGAGGTCTCCTTTGGTTTCTGTGGGGACCACAAAAAGCCCATACGTACGTATTTACTTACGCACAGTGTATAATATGATGTACAATTATAGACCAATAGATATAGGTTAGGTGTATGTATAGGAATATACGGTGCACTTGAGTAGTCGTCAGTCCAGTGTCATATAGCTAGGCAAGATCATACGCCTCCTCTACGATGCCCTTACAGTCCATTATTGCCTATTACATCTCTAGGTCCCACTCCTCCCTTGTTTCTTTCCCCCCTCTTTCACCTTTTTTCTACTTTATTTTGAAAACTCTTTTGGATTTGTTTAATCAAAAAGCTAAAAATCTGGAATATTGTGTACTGAAATTTAAAATATCTGTTGTGTTACAGAAATTTAAGTGGATTGAATACACAGTGTATAATATATTCCGCACACTATAAAAACACGTTTATTTTATTACAATCTTTTTTGATCTAGTATAAAAAAAGATTTTCCTATAGTGGAGAGCTAACGGCCGTTAGATCGTGGTCTTTTGTTGGACGTGATCTACGATGTATCTGAACTTCGTGGATCCCATACTTTAAGTACTTTTTATTAGAGAGAGAAACAAAAAAAGAAAAAAGCTACGTCACGTGTAAGAAGTAATCCAAAGTCCAGACTAATAGGATTCGAAGCAATCCACTCAGCTCTGCCTCGGAGATTTATTTCGACACGTGAAAATTTAAGTCATTCTCCAGTTTTGTGAAAAAAATGAATGCATCGGTCTCTTTTGGGTAGCATCAGAACCACAATTTGGTCATCTCTTATAATTTTGATTGATCATCAAAAATTTGATAGCATTTTAAGAAATTTTTTTAGCGGTTACAAAAAGGTGGTGTAGAAAGATGGATCGGTAGAGTAATATTGGTTCGGTTACAATTTTGGTTTGCGATATTTTGACGATTCAATTAGACAATATAGTTCTGAAAATAAAAATTATTGGACATATTGTTTTAATAATGTTGACATTCAAAAAAACTAATTTGCACACGGTATATATCTGCTATAAAGATATATCTTGCCATTTAACATTTTGTACGTTCGATTACAGCAAAATCGATGGTAGCCTTGCAAAAAAAGCCATTGCAAACAATGTTTGTTTACTTTGATAATGAATTAGTAAAATCTTACATTAAAATTCATAGTACTTGATTTACCAATTCATTTCATAGGAGCGCTTTAAAATGGAAACGGTTACGTTTCTTATCACCATTAATAAAAAATTGAGCTGAATATAACTTATTCAAGTTTTCTTTTTGGCCGACGGTCCAAATTCACAAGGACCATTACATTTCTTGTACCCATCATCTCAACCTTTTCGGTTTGTGCCACTGGATAAGATAAATACGTATAACCAACTAATATAACTAATTAATTACCATCAGTGTCACGAGTATTAGGTATTCCCTCCATTTCATAGAAAGAGTGTCGTTTTGAGGTTTATTTTTTGTTTTACAAAGATTGTCGTTTTATTTTTTCAATAAAAAATTTTGAAGAAAAATTCAGTTTTAACCCTATATTTTTAATATATTAATTAGAGAGAAATGTATTTGATGTATTAATAAAGGGTAAAATAGAGTTTTTAATAAATTTTTTAATATGTGTGAAAACTTAAAAAGGATGGAATATACAGTAATTTTCACAATATAATTTCTAATTAATGAATTCATACTCGCGACAAAACTATAAATCGAAAGGAAATCAATAAAAAATATCTAATCAATCAAAGATATACAATAAAAAAAATAAAACAAGAGAGAATGCAAAAGAAGTCTCACGTGTGGATGCGAAATTGCTTAGTCGGCACGGAAAGCGACAAAAAACATGGGTGAAAATGGAGAGTGGAAACCACGCGCTGCTCGTACAAGCCATTTTATCCACGACTGTCCTTTCGAGTCATGACACGTCATCTATTTTTTTTAACACGATGTTGTGTTGTACGTGTACTATTTTCCGAGATATTGATGTTGTCCTCTCAGTAGGCCGTCTCAATTCTATACGTGACCTATAAACCTACACACTCATTTATTGCAATTACTATACACATTGTCAAATCTACAACAAAAACAAGGACTTCAAATTCCATGAAATTGGAAACTAACTAGACCCGGTTTAATGGTGTGCTAAGTTCTTTGCTTTGACCCGGAACTTAGCCTACTTGCTAGATCTTAAATAAGATGTGTGTATGTGTTACATTAGATATATAATCAAGATAATTCGTTTTTGTTCTTTTGTAAGGGACCATGCATATATTACAATTATAATAAGGGCAAATTAAAAAAATATCATAAAAATAAATTTTTGTTTTAAAATTACAATGCTAATTTTATTTTTCAAAAGTACCAAAAAACTTTTTTTCCCCAAAAATAACACAAAATTAAAACTAAAATTTAAATCCTCAAAAACGTACTCTAAATCCTAAACCCAAAATACTAAACTTAAACCCAAATATTTAATTTATAAACTCTTAAAAATTACTTTTAATGTTTTTGGTATTTTTGAAAATTGCTTTTTATTGGTATTTGAAAAAATAAAACTAGTGATGATACTTTTTGGATCAAAAATTTATTTTAGTGGCATTTTAAGATATTCCTCTTATATATAATAATTGTCATATATATGGGGAATTAGTCAACATATTTTTATTTTATTTTAACCTTATTAAAGGGCGATTGGCTTTGCACTGTGAAGACTTTAAAAGTGTAAATAGATTTTACAGTTTTAAAAATTCAATCACATTTTTTAGAATTTAATAATTTTAAAAGTCATGATAGTCTTTTTTTTTTTCTTCATTGTTTTCACTTTTTTCTAAAGTCACATTTTGAGGACTTTTAATTCTTTCAAGTTTCTTTTTCTTCATATAAACTAATTACTTTTTTTTCCTTTTCTTTTTCAAATAGATAAAAATTAATATCTAAAACTATTATTAATTGATTATAAATTTATTTTGTGTTAGTTAACAAATATATATATATATATATTTTTATTCTTTTGATACTCATTTTTCTATATATTTGATTATTTTTTTTGATTTATTTGTTTTACAAGTATGCAAAAAAACTTAATAAAAATATAAAATTTATTTACTTTGCAAATTTGTATTTGCAACCAAAAAAAAATTATATAAATTTTATTTTAGACAAAAAATATTTTGATTAGAAAATCTATAATATTTAAAAAATAAAAGTCACAGTTTCTACAGTTTTTATTACCAATCAGACTTTCAAAAATATATAAAATAAGAGTCAGTGTTTTTACAGCCAAAATTTTTACAGTCACAACCTACAGTCACAGTACTCAACAAAGTTCACCGATAAAATATTTTGCATAATTCTATAAATACTTACGAATGTTAAAATGCACATTCCCCTCCAATTCCTAACTTTTGACTTTGGGAGAGGGATTTTGGTCTTATGGGAGATTTTGTAGGCCGACCCGGCCCACTTTCGCTCGTGTTTTTTTATCTTATTTCCTTTTTTTTTTTTTTTAAGGTGTCAAGGGAAGAAGTTTGGAAACAACTCAATATCATCGCATGTTAACGAAACAATGTAAGGTGTTGAAATGAATGTTACGGAACGAACCATGATCAATACTAGAAATTATGGGGTTTGTTCCATAGCCTCTACTATAATAATAATAATAAAAGTTAATGTATTCGAGTGTCTAACCCTAAACTAGATAAATTGGAGTTTTACGTTTAATTATGAACTAGAGAACTTATATATTCGAGTGTCTAACTATGAACTAGACAAATTTTGCTTTCTTAGGATAAAATCCGAGGAATATCAATTTAAGTCCTGATACTGATGTGTTTCTGAATTCTGATGTATATGTTGAAGAGATGCGCAAACGGTTTGCGGCAAACCAAACGTCTAGAATCTTGATATTTTTTTTTGTACTTATCAAATGTTTTCACAGTTTTAAAAGTAGAACATAAAAATGATTTGTATTTGTTGTTAAAAATACAGGACAACCTACAGTTCCAGTGCTTTTAAAATTATAAAAAGTATTAATTAACTATATATATTTTTTTATCAATAACATCTACCATATATTGAACCTGAGTAGTAATATAACGACGATATTAGATCATAAGTTATGATTAATTTCGTTTCGTTAACCATATGTAGTTTTGTTATATGCCACGAAAAAGAGTTATGGATCTTTTAATTTTTTTTTTTATGTCTACTGGTGAAATCAATTATTTACTTGGTCCTACATCAACAATGGAGAAAATGAAAAAGCAAATAATTTCAAAATTGAGTTTGGACGTATTTGAACAAATTCAAAAAAAAAGGTAAATTTTTATTTATTTCATTTCACTCAACTCGACGTATAAAAACATGATAATGATAGTTTTTTTTGTGTGTGATAATGATAGTGTTCGTAAATAATTATTATAATATAAACTGTACATATCGAGGCGGACGTTCGCCAAAACTATATGATATCATTTCCGATACTCATGATGGAGAAATGGAGAACACAATAATTTATATATGTGATGACAAACAAAACGAATTTGTAAACAGAATTACAGAAAGAAATACATAAATAAAACATCGAGAGTAATTTTTATTTACTATCAGTTAGGTAGAGACAGAAATGAAAAACAAGACCTTACTAAATAAAAAAGATTGTAAAACACTTCGCTTATTATCATTTGATTTAAAATGTTATTTAAAACAACATTTGATCTAAATGTTGGTTATTGGTTAGTGGATTACATGCCGTGGATATCTTAATTTTTAATTAGGATTGGTTAGCTTTTTATGAATCAATCCAAGTATATTGTGACGAACTTTGAGGTTATCGTGCCGTGAATCGACCGACCAGTTTTTTCGTGTTGATTTGGTCACATTACCAAACCCTTACATGTATTGATCCTATTATACGACGAAACCTAATTTATCATGACATACTCATCATACCTTATCCCTAAGACCAAGACTCCACTTTCTTGGAATCTTCTCGATATATTGTGACGAGTTTTACCAAAGTTCCGCAATAATCCATCCAAAATTCATTGCCTAGCGTCTAATTTTATATCTATTTATATATAATAATAATCATAGATGTGGAAAGGTGTGTGACTTATTAGGTTTTCATTTACAATTTGCCCACATATCTAAAATAAATCATATTTGTATGTCTTTAGAGTTGATTTTCGTATAAATATTTCGGTACGATTCGGTTCTATCGAGCTTGTTTTAATTGAATTAGACAGGTAATGTGACGTCAGCTAACCGAGCAAAATAATGGGTGTTATTATATTGAAGCCCATGACCTAAATTAAAAGCCCAGTATGATTAGCTTGTTTCTTAACAGTTTTTTCTTCTTCTTAATTTCAGAATTAATCAGTAATCACACTAACCAGTGTGATTTTTGACAAATTCGGGAGAGACTTGATCGATTTCCAGGGCAATTGTTCATTCATCACCCCTCACATGTTTTCTATCTTCTCCTCCGATTGGAATATGGAAGCATTATGTTTTCGCGGACTTACTTCTCCAATGCGTGATGGAAATTTTGTAGCTCAACCCATTAACCTTGTGCATTGACTGGAATTAGAGAAATGTAGCGAACGAGAAAGAAGACGAGCAATGCCAAAGTGACTTGAGAACTGATCGAGTAACGGCATCGATGAAGATTCCAGAAACCGTGATGTAGTATGTGACGAAAGCTTCGCAATACAGTACATTGTTTGGCATCGCTTCTAATAAAATAATCGAGAAGAAAAACGAAGAGAATTTCGATTACGACTCTGTTTTTTTTTTTTGTGCGTTATATAAGAGACTTTTCTTTTCCGGGGAGAGCAAGATAAGAACAGCGAGAGATACGCAGAGGGAGTGAAATCATGGGTTTGAAAGGGATTCTAGGTTTCGAATACGGAATAGTTCGGGCGCCTCTAGGACCAGATATCTCCGGTCCAGAGCTTGTAGCCGCCGTCGCTAATGCCGGAGGGATCGGTCTTCTCAGATGTCCTGATTGGGTAATCGCAGCTCTCTCTCTCTCTCTTTTTTGCGTGTGTGTGTTTTTACAATCATTTAACAGTTTTCGTCTTGTTCATTCTTGGGTGAGATTTTAATGTTCCCTTTTGATTATGTGAATGAATTCAATCAGGAGTGTCCTGATTACCTGAGAGAGCTGATAAGGAAGACAAAGACATTGACAGACAAACCATTTGGGATCGGTGTTGTTCTTGCGTTTCCTCATGAGCTGAACATAAGGGCCATCTTACAAGAGAAGGTTGCTGTGTTGCAGCTTTATTGGGGTGAATGTTCAAAGGAGCTTGTGGATGATGCTCACCGTGCCGGAGTCAAAGTTGTTCCTCAGGTAAAGTTTTCAACCAACGAGATTCACATGTCTTTTCCCACTAATCTGCAGAGATTCATGAGCCAAGTTTATAAACAGTTGGGTCTCTTGATCCTTAGGTATCTATTACCAGAAGGAAATTGTCTTATTTATTGGTTAATTTTCAAAGGTGGGGAACGTAGAAGAAGCTAGGAAGGCCGTTGCTGTAGGAGTAGACGCGATTATTGTCCAAGGGCACGAAGCAGGAGGGCATGTAATTGGGAAGGTAAGCCTAATTGTTACTTGTATAAAATCCTTTATCTTACATATTTTTTTATATATCAACATATTTTTTTTCTCTCTCTCTTTTCTTTCCAGGATGCTCTCTTTTCATTGTTGCCAAGAGTAGTTGATCTGGTTGGGGAATGCGATATTCCGGTTATCGCTGCAGGAGGAATCGTGGATGGGCGCGGTTATGTAGCAGCCTTGTCACTTGGTGCTCGAGGTGTGTGTCTAGGCACAAGGTGTGTGCTCTTCTTTCCACATGTTGTCAAGTTTTGAAAGCTTGAATGAGTTTTGTTTAGGCTGTGAGAGTTAGAAGAAGCTTCGTTTGTTGTATAGGTTTGTGGCGACTCATGAGAGCTACGCACACCCAATATACAAAAGGAGGTTGATCGAATATGAACAAACGGAGCACACAGATATCTTTGGACGAGCAAGGTGGCCTCGTGCGCCTCAACGTGTTCTGCAGACACCTTTCTTCGACGACTGGAGATCTCTTCCGGCTGACGAGGATGAAGTTAACCAGCCTGTCATTGGACGTTCCACCATACACGGCGTCGTAAGTTTCATTTGCACCTATTTCGTTTTTTCCTCCGAATATGTGGGTCTAAGCACTGACGAAACAAGTGAATTGCACTACAGGAGAAGGAGATCAGAAGGTTTTCGGGAACTGTACCGAACGTGACAACAACGGGGGACTTGGAGAGTATGGCGATGTACGCAGGCCAAAGCGTAGGCCTCATCAAAGAGATTTTACCGGCCGGGGAGGTAGTGAAAAAACTTGTGGAAGAAGCTCAGCTTCTGATCCTCCAAAAGTTCAACAATGCTACATGATGCACTCAAATCTCGAGAAAACTATTAACTTTACAGCTTTTGGAATCGGATGAGAATAGTCTCATAGGGACCCCTTCTGGATACCTTTGTGTTCATCATGTATATTACTCCTTTTACCACCAGACCTTATGGTATTGAATCAAGTAGTATATAGCTATTACGGTTTTCTCCATACATCTTCATTTCGTATTCAGTTTCCAAGCGAGTCAGGCGTGCGTGGCCTTATGATGTTCAAGGAAGAAACCTCAATAATTTCATTAGCTTTATTTATCAAAAGAAGAGACGTGTTGCAGCTTTCACACAAGTTTGCTGCAGAAATGATATACATAAACCTAGTAAAAGTAGGTGTAGTAAATGTGTCAAACGTTTCCGAGTTATTTGCAGAACAGGAGATTGTATTTGTACAGCATTCAGAGTACAAACTTTGTCGCGTACACGTCGAATTCCTCTGACGATGTTAGCAGCGGCTCCTGCAATCAGCTCAGGAAGAAAAAAATGTTAACTCATTCAGAATCTTGCAAAGTTTTTGGAAACCGCAAGTTAGAGTTACATACCGCGGACGCATCGGAGCTTGTGTAGTCCCCTTCAAAGGCGAGGCGAGACTGGGCCTCGCGTATCGCAGAACACATAAGGTTAAGAAGGTGACCGTAAGTGGGTGCCGGTCCAGCTGTCTTCACCGCCTTTATGAAGCTATAAGTCATGGCTCCTGCGTTCTTTCCCGTGAACACCTGCAATGATCCGGGTGATAAACAGAGAGGTATATTGTACGATGATGAAACAAAACAATGCAATTTTTTGTTAAATAAAAAAACATACAGGAGTGTAACCACTGGATTCATCATCATCACAAGCACTGAAACAGAAAGCTGCTCCACCATCTGTTCCTTTGTAAGCTCTCACTGATCTCTGATCTTCCCATTCATAAGAACCATTCCTGATTTTTCACACACACACACGAAAGTTTCTTTCTCGGTTTTCAGTCAAGCAGAAATGAGCAGAAAGGTTATTGGTTTACCTCTCCATCCTGCAAACGAAGGGTAGATCAAGGACGGTCCCGCTGTTACAGGCGTCGATGACAGCGTGAAGCTTAGCTCCATGGACGAGCGGCCTCACGAGTGTCTTGTTAATCTCGTCATCGATGATTTTACCTTCTGTTTCATGGTCTAGAGGGCACAGGGCTTCATCTTGTCCGTCGATCTCGTCTCCGTTGTAGTCCTTCTGCTGAGATCCGTGACCAGAGAAATGGAACACAAGTGAGTCCCTTGCTCTGTTTCCTTCAACTAACCATCTCATCGCCTTTCTGATGTTTCTCTTCGTCGGTATCCTCTGCGGACTGGCTTCATCTTCTGCAACGCTCACAACAAAACACTCATCATCATCATCATCATCATCAGAGAAAGAGAATAAAGAAAATGGGATTTAGAGAAGTGGAAAAACAGAACAAACCTGTGAGCATGAGAATAGAGTCAGCAGGGAAACCCATTTGTTGAACCAAGAAAGATCTCATGGATTTAGCATCACTGATGCAACCTTTAAGGCTATAGATTTTCCCCTTATAGTTGACGCCGCACAAAACCGCTCTCTTCTTCCCAAAGGGCGAGGGAAGAGGCTCGAGCAGCCGTGGAGGCGGTTGAGCCATCATTTGTTGTTGTTGTTGTTCATGTTGACGAAGCTGATGTTGTTGAAGAAGCTGTTGAAACCCACGAATGATGCGGTTCGCACCGCGCGCTATGTCAACGAGCGAGTGGAGCTGCGTGACGGTATGGCAGGTTGAGCATTGGACGGCACTGGCCCCCGGTTGAACCCACATCCATCTACCGCAACGGCACCGTACTTCTCTCCGGCTAGCCATTGATGTTTTCTTTTGCCACATCAAATGCATTTGAGTGATTTGAGTTTTATATAGAGATTTAATACCCGGTGCGTTTGTTTGTATATATTCGTTGCTATCCATGAAAAGAAGAAATGTGGAATGTGGATTTGTCCACGTAATTATTACGCTACCATGTTGTTATTTGAATCAATTCGGAAACAATATTTCAGAACATTATAACGGAATATGATTCCCTGAAAGAAAAATAAAATAAATAGTTGATTTGTTTGATGTACTATTGTTGACATTTTGGTACAAGTATTACTACTATTAATGAAGAAGTCTCAACGTAAACAAATATGTATAACATATCTTAATTTTAGAAAACATTTAACGATTGTTTTGGGAAAATCGATAACCATTTACTTAGCCTCTTGAAGCTATCAATAGTAAATCGAATTCCTTATATATACAAACAGAGGTTAAAAGCAAAACAAAAACAGCAAAAAAACCAAAAGAAAAAAAAAAAAGATAATAAAGAAGTTATTTTGTACTTAATCTTTCAGAAAAGATGAGTAGTGGATGGAGAGGAATTGTAGCATGTTGCCTCTTAACAATCTTGTTCTTATTCGCTAATTTCTTCATCAACATCGAGTCGTCTAGAACTCCTCCTGGCCCATCTGTTAAATGTAGGAATCATGCCCCTAGAGCTGATCTATCTTCAACGCCGTGCAACATCCATGGCCCATGATAGTGTTGGGAGTCATGGACCATGGGGGTTGATGAGCGGTGCACGGAGTACAACATGAATGATGTTAGCTTATCCTTACTCTAATATATCAGTTACAAGGAAACTTATTACTACCTGTGGTCCAGTGGTAATGGGGTCACGGCTGTGACTTCCGCCACGGTATGTAAGGCTACCAGGACCACGTTATAATCAGAATATTGATATAGACGCTAGTCGGAACCATCTTGGTGGGGCCCGAATAACCTGGTTAAAAAAAAAAATTTAACAAAAAAAGGAAACTTATTACTACTATTTTTGCTTCGCTATAAGTAAAATTTTGTTTCTCCTTTATTTGTTTTTATTTATTAAATAAATAAATAAATAAATGTTGTTATAATATTTTTTTTGGTTAACAAAAAATCAAAAATAAATAAACATTCTCTAAAACTTTATGTAATTTCACTGCATGCCATATTTAGCGCGGATGATAACATAGTTTTTTATAATATTAAATTAGAAACGTATATATATGAATTTTGATTTAAGGGAGTGTTATTGGTTCTTATATTTTAATGGATTTGAAAATCCAAACCAAATTCAGTGTTATTGGTTCTATGATTTTAAAATCCATATTAAAATCCAATGTTATTGGTTTTATAATTTTAAAATCTATATTGAAATAAGTGTTATTAGTTTTATGATTTTAAAATTTAAATATTATAAAAATTTAATTTTTTATTGGATTTGAATGGATTTAAAAGTGCAAGAAAAATAAACAATACTCTGCTAAGGTACTTGGATATGACTTTGCTAAGGTACTTGGCTAAGTTACGTTTTGTTTAGACCTAACTCTTGGAAACTTCGTCGGGGTTATTGGTATTTATATTTTAATGAACTTGAAATTTTTTTTTTGGATTTATAAAATACTCAAATCCATTCAAATAACAAGGTTAAATTTTGTATTTGGATCTTTGTATTTTAGTCATGAAAACACTTTTAAATCCATTCAAATCCAATAAAAAATAAAATCTTTATAACACTTGGATTTTAATAACACTAGATTTTAATATAGATTTTAAAATCATAAAACCAATAACACTGGATTTTTATATAGATTTTAAAATCATAGAACCAATAACACTGGATTTGGTTTGGATTTTCAAATCCATTAAAATATAAGAACCAATAACACCCTCAACCAAAAGGCTATGTGTTGCAGAACTTTGCAACAAATTTAAAACTCTTGGAAAGTTCGAGAATGGTAACTTTTGTGGTAAAAGGTAATGTTTTAACTTTTATAGTTGCTGAACTTTTGATTATTTCATAAACCTATCAAAATCTATGAAGGGTGTTATACTATTATTAATATTGTGAACTCAGCTTATCAATTTTTACATGCCCTTTATATAACAGTTTTTGTAGAGATATATTTTCAAATATTAAGATTTATCTTAGTTATAAATTTGAAAATTATAATATTAATAATTTTGGATTTTAGTTTTTATTTATTAAAATATGTAATTTCTAGTTAAAATTTGGTTAAAAATGTCTTTTACATATTAATAAGTTTAGTTTTCAAAAAATTAAAAATACAATGTATTTTTCAAATTTCAAATCTTAAATAAGGTATTTTTCAAATTATCCCATTAATTTACATAGGAGTCATTACATATATATATATACGTACAAATTCAAATTTGATCATGCATGGCTGTTTTTTAGTATGTGCTATTGGAGAGCACACGACCATGACTTCGATTTGGAAAACATTAAATTTCTAAATTTGTTTAAAAGATATGTATGTAATGAAAATTGGAGTGATCGGCTCTCGCCACGCGTAGGCATTCAGAGAACTGACAAAATTTTTATTTCTTATTTATAAATCCTTATATAAATTGTTATTGATAAACAATTAGAGACAACAAAAATAAGACAGATTGACAAGAGGAATTTGATTTTTTGTTTATTCTTTCTAAAAATTGACAAGAGGAATTGCAAGAAAGAACGTTGAAAAACCCTTAAAATCTAAGAATCCGGTTTGTTGTGTTTACTGGTTGAGCCTGTGCACCTGATTTTAGCCACTTAACTGGGTTCGATGAGTTTTCCTTAATCCGTTTCTCAAATCGGGTCTTCTGTCACAAACCAGACCGGATAGTCATTCGAATCACAGTCAAACCGGTTCAACCTTTTGGTCTGGTCCGCTTTCGAAAATATTACTAGTGATCGAGTGTTTTAAAAGCGTTTGATTGTAAAAGTTTGGGTTCAGTAATTTTAGAATGAGCTCTTGCTTATAGTTGATTGGCTCTTGTTTATAATTTGTATAAGGCTGAAAATTTGTGTAAAGATTACTAAAAAAAAGGAAAAAATAAAAGAAGGGGAACATGTAAGTTTGTGGGTTCTATATATAAAATGGGATTGATTGAGTTTTCTCCTACTCTACATCGATGTCATCCACACATGCATATAATTAATATATAGAGTCATATGCATTGCTTAAAAAACATGCATGTGATTGACTTAGGAGACTACTAGAGAGTCATATGCAGTGCTTAATTAGTTAGGATTTGACTTTAAGATCTTTTTGCGAAGCGGACTTATATTATATATATACTCTAGTCTCGATTGTATGATGGTCTGATATCCCATAGAAGTTTTCTCAGAGAAGTTAAAAAATGAAGAGATGTTGTTTATTTGTGGCGTGGCAAATGCTGATCATAACTGTTTTTGTCAAATCCCAAAACCAAACCGGTATAGTATTGCCTCTTAATAACCTTCGTCCTATCCACTTTCTTTATCGGAATCGACTCGGCTAGAAACACTTTAAGTTCCCCAATTGATAGATGTTCTTATGATAAACCTATGCAATTTCTTAATACTACCAATTGCCATGGGCTCCGAGGCAGGAAATAATGGATGGTGCATGGAGTACGGTTGACACTTGACATGGACGATGCCAGCTTATAGTACTAATTAATATATCGGCTAAATAAATAAATACTACAAAGTATAGTAACTTACCGACCCGTAGTACTATATTTGTTTCGCTAAGACGAATGTTTTATGTTTTTTTTCTTTTATATTTCGTGAGACAAATGCTCTCTCTACATTATATATATATTTTTAAATTAAACATATATTTAATAATGATTTTGTTGTTATAATAATATGTTGAAAAGACATTTTTTTTGTTTTTTATCCTGAATCTTGAGAAAACTCCAAATGACAATGTAAGAGCAAAAGCTGGCGAGAAGAAGCGCACCAACGAACGTAAGAGCCGTTGAGGTCAGGCCAGTCAGAGGAAGAGCAGCTCGTGTAATGGTGAAACCAAAGTGAGAGGACTTGTTCTTGTTCCTCTTCTTTCAGCTCTGATATCATCTTCTCCAACACTTTCTCTAGCTCCGCTCGTTCCGCGCTTCTCATCACCGGTTTATCCGCTCCGTTGCTCGCCCGGCACAGCAACGGAAGCCACGCCATAAGCATCTTCTTCTTTATCTCTCTCCATTTCTCTTCCTCTGCTTCTTCTTCTCCTCCTATTCCCATCTCCTTGGCTTCTTTGATCATCAAGGCTTCACATAACGCAAAAACCCAATTTAAGGCAGGCCAAATAATGCACACCACAAAGTTTTGACATTTTCGTTCACAACATTACGTACCAAACCATCTTAATTTGCAGTGCCAGTACCAAAATCATTATCATAAAAAATTAATATTTAATGTGATCAATATATATATATATATAGCTTTAAAATGAAAACTGTTTCTGGAAAGTCAATTTTTTTTTTTTTTTTTTGACTAATGTCAAATATTTTACCCCAAATAAAAAGAACGAAAGAATATCCTGAATTGAAAATAGCATCATCCTGTTTCTTTTTTTATATATATTCTTTCCAAATGGGGAAGATATATTATTATTATTCTTTTTACCATATTTACGAAAAGAGTTGTAAAAAAAAAACAAAAACAGAAAGATAAGGAAATATTACCAGATATTTGGACCATTGAAGATTGAAGCCTTGGTTCAGGCCAAAGAGCGAGCCGAGCCAAGTTAGAAGCCGAAGCCCATTTCTCAACGGCTTCATCGACGTATCCATAAACCGACATCTTCTCCGCCAACCAAAGCAGCTCCGCCGCCAGTTTCTCCGCCGTTTCCGAAGATTGATCCGCCGCCGCCTCTTCTCCACCCCAACCGGTGGTGAATCCATCTCCAACGGCTCTAACCGCAGCTCTCACTACCCGGTTTAATCCACGACGAACCGGTTCACCCGTATCTTTTCGGTTTCGCTCAACCGCCGCCTCTAACCGGCCTAGCGTTCTACGAAACGACGCGTTTAAAACCCTACGATTCAAATCGAACAAGGCGGTTGAGTTTTCACCGTGATTCTCGTCGATTAGTCTCTCCGCCAATGATCGAACGACTTCGTACTTTCTAGAGTTCACCGGAATTTCATTCATAGCCGACAATAACTGCCAGATCGCTCGACCGATTCCCGATTCCGACGGGCAATCGCTGATCTCGAGCTGCTTATCCGTCGTGAATTTGAAAGCTCTCGTCGAATTAGGGCTGGCGAAGGGCACAACTGAAGGAAGAGAGCGTAAGAAGAATATGAAACAGGTGACGAGAAATAGACGGAGTTTCTCGAGGAGCTTCGACTTTCCGGAGATTTGGAGGAGAGATTCATCGGCGAAAACGATGACGGCGATGATGATATTGCGGAGGAGCTGAGGAACTACAGCAGCTGATGACAGCTTTTCCATTCTTCTTCTCTTTGCAGTTGCAATTACAAAAACTCTCTATTTATTTTTTTTCTTCTCTTTCGTTGGTTATAAATGATCGGACAGCTTTTTTAATATGAGTCTCTCTATTTCCATTTATTTATATATACGCGCTTTTTTTTCCATTGAGGTATTTATCTGTACACCGATGGTTGGTTTTTGAGGATAATTATATTTACTTTTTTTATTTGGACGGTGAAACTACGGGGACCGGCATCGGAGAAGGGCCTTGAGCCGGAAGAAATAGGTCGTCCTTAGCTGTCAGAGAATCCAAGAGCTAACGTAGAGTAGAATAAAATAACTGAAATTGCAATTATATTTTGACACTCGTTTTAAAATTGTTCTCACTCAAGAGAGTCAAAAAGAGATAATAATATATAAGAAAATTTTGCAGACCAATCACCATGTAAAATGCAAAAAAATAAACCCAACCCGTTTTGTTTTGTGTACAAAATGCATTGCGCAATGAAACTATCTATGCACAAAAGCCATTTTCTACATAATAAATCTATGGGGGGGGTACATACAACTGAAAAAGTACATCATGGACCGAAACCCAAACTAACCAACTACTGTATGTAGAGAGATTTCTATTCCAGATGAATTTACATGGAAAACCTAAATGAAGTTAGAAAAGCATTGTGATGACGACTGATACCAGATGGGTCTCTCTCTATGTACGATTTTCTCAGATGCATCATTCAAATGCAAGAGACATGAAAGTGTCGTCATCCAAAAGAGAATCAATGTCTATTAGATCGTCTTCCTCGTTGTAATTCGCAGCTCCCTCTGTATTGCTATTGTTGTTGTTGTTGTTCATAGCTGAGCTAGAAGAAGCCTGCTCAGCAATTCACAAAGGGCGGTCTCAAGTTTCAACTATATGTCTCTATCGAGGATTAAAGTATGTATGTTCATGGAGACTTGAATACACCAATTGTTACCTCATTCTCTCGGAAGCCCTCAACTACTGTCAATAGCCTACGGTATTGAGCCCGTGCTTCTGGATATTGAGCCATAGACTTCACTCGGGTGAGTGCCTTTTGAAGCCTTTCCTCGGTCTGTTTCCTTCCTTCTTTGAGAAAATCATAGTCGTCATCTTGTGGGGGAGCACACACAGGTTCTGCTGGCTTATTGATTGTATCGCGTTTGAAACCGCGTAGTCCACTACCTTTACGCCTCCACCGCAAGATGATTTTCTCCAGTAGTCCTACGGACCAAATTATGGCTCGGTATTGTTTTCGGACTTGATGTCCTCTCACATGAGCCTAAAAGGTTATCCATTGTGAAATCCAGCAATGAGACAAGAAGCAAAAGAAAACTAAGCTTTAGATTCAACTAGTTTTAATGAAATCATTCAAACCTGAATCTTGACGATTCTTTGTCGGATCAAAAGGAACTCCTTTCTCTTCTTCCAACCACGGTATTTTTTCTGGATTTGAACTGCAGCGGCATGAACAGCACCATTACTGTGTCCTGGCTTCTTAGCCTTTCCAGCTGCAAACGAAACAGCTAACTCGTCCGATATATCAAACTCACTGTTGTCACCAAACTCAGATAGCTGTTTCCGCTGGAATGACTGCAACCTGAAAACTTGGTGAAGACGATCAGCTGCTTGTGTAGCATTCAAGACAGCAGTGAGTGAATCCTTCATCGACAGTGTTTCGGGTACATCACCATAACACATAGGAGTAGCTGTACGCTCAGCTACTGTTTGAACAGCTTTTGCTCCAGAGGAGTCAGCGGAGCTGTTTTCCTTGGCGTCCACTGTTAGCTTCTCAAGGTAGCTAGTGAGCGAAGACTCTGCAAGGAAACCGGAAATCCCCCTATGTCCGTTTCCATAAGCCAAGTCAGCAGCTGTTTTACCCAAAGGAAGCTCTGGAGATGGGTCAGTCAATGCTCCAGTATCAGCACCCAGAGAGACAAGTACAGCGACAGTATCCTCCCTGTCAGAGTTTTAGAACGAATCGGTTTGAGAATTTTAACAGGAATAAATAAGAGAGAGATACAGCTCAGATCATAAGAAAACTGAGAACTTTCAAATCCAAGATAAATGCTAAAAAAGTTTTATGAAACAAAAACCAACAAAAGGAAGATAAAGTCTGAGGTCCTTGCCTGCCACTGAATGCAGCCCAATGCAAAGCAGACCACCCATTTGCATCGCGGAAGTTGATGCTAACTCCTGCTGCTAAAATTGGTTTTATAGCCCAATCATACCCCAGCGCTGCAGCAAGGTGTAGAACACCCTGTCCTTCTTCATCAAGTATATTTGGACCCTTTCCCTCTTCAGTCACCTTATGCATGAGCCATAAATATAATTTATCTTCAAACTCTTCCCTAATAAGTCGCTCTTTAGCTTCCAGCTCTGTTAAATCTTTCTCAATTGTCACTGGGAGGAGAGACTCCTTTTCATCTTTTAGCAACATGATTCTACTGATTTTCCTTCGTTTCTCCCCAACATCTTCAAATATATGGTGTTCCTGAACAGAAGATACGCGAGCCAGCAGATTTTCAAACCGCAAATGAAGTGATGCTTCATTTGTAAAGGCACCATATATGTCAGCAGTATTTAACTTTTTGGTAGACCCAGGAAGGAAATCAAACTCTCGTACTTCACTGCAAGAAAATCTGTCAGAACATGTAATGTAGAACGGGACTTGACCGACTTCATGCGGCGGAGCATGACAACTAAGAACACCATCTACTAAAATCTCAGCCGGAACCTCCACTTCTCCAAACATGCATGACCAACTATAGCTAGTTACTTCCTGAGGACTCAACAGAAATGTCCCAATAACCATGACCTGTTCACAATTAAAAGGGTAGATGAGAAAGGAGTTATCTCCTAACAAACCTCGGAAAGCAAAAGAGCTAAAAACTAGGATCTAAAAGGGTAATACCAGTTCATCAACTATACAGAAAATAGAACAGCAAAATAAAACTGCTGCTCCAAAGCATGCATGGTACTTTGGAACGTACCACTTGCTGAGAGAATGGATTATTGCACAAAAAAAGTGTTCGACGAAAAAAGCTTTAAAATTCTTACCAGAGAAAGAGAAAAAAGAAACCACATTACAAAAAATAATAATTTAGCCTATTGCATTTAACCAAAAATGCCAAAACTCAGTGACCACAAAACCATTTTTCCAAATATAACATAAAAATTACCTCAACTTCTGAGTCTGTCTGAGTCCATTTGGGCCAAAAGTCGATTATGGTAAAGCGCTGATCCTTGGATAAGGAAGGGCTTAAGGAAGACGCAGCTGCTGCAGTTTCAACAGTGGTCCACGCAATACCTCCAGATGAAGACTGCATCTGCAAGTCCTCCATCTCGCCAAGTTCGTTACTAACCCACCGAGAAAAACTGTCAACCTTTTTCAAACTATCCTCTTTCTTTAACAATGATTTCCTTAGAGGTAGCGTTTGGTTTGCACTTGCTTCATATATGAGATCCTCAGGGCCTAATTTAGGAATATATGCTCCTTCAGTACTTGTAAACGGAGCTTGAAAACTACCCTCAATAGACAGCTGATTTTGAATGCCAAGAAGACTGGAAAAAGTCCCCAAATTTTCATGTGCTCTTTGCCCAAGTAAGGCCAGATCAGTAAAATCAGTCATTCCAGAATGTAAATCCATGGGCCATTTTTGCAATGGCAAGCTGTCCTGAACTGGAGTCTACAGGCACACGAATATTTCTGTCAAAAAACATTGACCCTGTCTCTCATCGGCAGTTTAGCCAATAGAAAAAAAACATATCGACAATTGATATTGCACCAAGATTATGATTTGCAATGATTTTTATCGCGAATTTTTCCAAAACAAAAATTCTTAAGCTTTATCTTTTTTCTGCAGGGTATTTCTCCCACTTTTATGCATTTCTTTTCTCACACAAAATCTACTTAGATTTTAAGTGAATAGCTTAGATACAATACCTGCCAATTGACTTGGTTTTGAAGAGGATTTCTGAGATGCTCAGCCGTTAACAGAGAACCTTTCTCTGTATTCCCTTCTATGGGCATTAATCCAGCATTAGAAGGCTGTGTCTGAGATAACAGAGCATTATAAGGTAGATTCTGGTATCTTGCCAATGAATTCTCAAAGGAAGCATCCCATGCTGGGACATCAACTGATCTTTGGGAATCACTTTCTTTGACTATATTCCCATGAACCTGCGAAAATATTCCAACGCCAGGAGCTGATGTCCAACCATCTCGATTTCCTAGAAAGAGAAGACATTCTCAGCGAAGTGGTAAGGCAAGGTAGCCTGTAAAGTAGGGAGCAAATGTAGTACCCAAAATAGAGGTCGGATTATAAGAATTCATTGTGCTAGCATTCTGCTGATGTCTTATCTGAGAAGCAACAGTTTGAGGTTCAGGATTTGCTTTCAAACTGGAACTTGCTTGACGACTATCCCCTGCATCAAGACAGATATAAGTTTGTGTTGAAAATTACATGCAGAACCAAGAGCATGAATACAATCAACCACAGAGCCTCATGCATATAACAGAACCACATTCCTAAACAAAAGATACCAAAGCACAAAAAATAAAAGAGAATTATATACCAGAATCAGCATCTTCACATAGTGGTGACAATGTGATGGATGGGGTTGCTGTTGAATCAATATTCACAGAAGTGGCGCCACTCAGAGAATTTGAATTGTTTTCTTTAATTCCACCGGAACTCATCCGGTTACCCTGTATAATAGCATGAAGTACAACATAAGATGACTATATCAAAACCACCACAGAAAAAGAGTATCCACTTAAAAAGGACAATATACTGTTGAGTGATGGATATTCATATTCTAAGAATATATTAGTACAGTACCGAAAGAAAAGATATACCTTAACCTCCAAGTAGTGAACAAAAACAATATGCATCAGATCCCTGTACCCATAAAAACAGAGGAAATTAGCGGGAACATTAGCACTAAAAAAAAAAAATAAAAAAGAAACAAAAAAAACTACTAATTCATTCCAGTAAATTAGGATTTTTGAGAATAGTGACCCTGGCATTCCACACATAATCCTTTGGTTCAGTCTTGGATGACTAGGCTGCGGTGGTTTATATTCCCGATGACAACATTACTCTCGATTTAACCTCACAAGCCAACGAGTTGATGTTTTTATAGCAGGATCACAAAAATTATAATCACTACATATTTCCTTCTCTTCCCTTTCTATTGCTCGTGTTTGCTAATTCAATAAAATTGTGTTCCCATACCGGACTGAATAAAAATGCAGTGTGACCAGTGAACAGATCACGGAAATGCTGAAGAAGTAACATTTACGGTATACTAAACAGAACAAAAATATGAAATAGGAACAAACATAGACTCACTGTTCAAGCATCCAGTAGCAACGCCTCTGGAAATTCTCATTGTCTTCCCCATGTGCATAGTAACAATGTAACACATCAATGCTTCCTACCTATATATACCTAAACAATGTTACTCTCAAGATTTTAAAATATCACTAAAATTAGTGAGGAGACATCAATGGAAATACAAACCTTCAGCTTTTCGTGAGCCTCTTTCACCGTTTTACCATCTTTCTTCTTCCTCCAGTTGTGCCCATCTTTCCTAAAATATCTGAGCACCTTCCTATCAAAAAGAAAGAGTGAACCACCTAGAAGAGCACGATATTTCTGTCAGTTTATAGAAGACAAAACAGTAGTAAAATGTTTTCAAAGCGCAACACACAAAAGTTTGATCTCTTCGGGACTAATAGGAGAAACAGGGCAATGTAAGTATATCTTATAGCTAGGAGAAGCAGGACAACCCAAACATAGACTCTGTTAATGCACGACAGAATTAAAACCCAAGCGGTGTATAATAGCCTATTCAGTATCCTAGTCATTGCTTATTTATTATATACTTGATAACTTAATATTAATATTTTGCAGCAAAAAAAAAAAACACATACTGGGTGGTCGGTTGGGAGGCTCTGACGCAATATGAAACTTGTGATGGTTCCGAAGAATTTCACAAATCTCAGCAGGCCTCAGCCACCTGTGTTGTGCTTCTGACAGCAGCTGTTCGATATCTACAAGTTCACAAAGGGACAAGAAACAACCATTAATGCTACAACATTGAATCTGGATACAGTTCCAGGGCTAAACAGCGGGTAACACTCTCTTGCACTAACCAATACCGATCTATCAAACGCAACCTAGCAATTCAACTAATCACAGCCAGAAATTCCATTTCGAGTAAGAAACAAAAGAACTAATGTAGCTAATCGCAATTCAGATACCAACATAGCAAACAACAACCCTTCTCTAGAAAGTGGCAATAGCCAAGTCCCTCTCGAGTGGGATACCACATCCCAAGCCAGAATGTCGCAGCGGAAAAACAAACGACGGGAACAAAATCCTAATACTGATCAGATCCAAACTACCAAAGGAGTAAAAAAAAAAACACGAAATGAAAACAACCCCTAGATGGATAGATTAGAGACCTAATCGAGGGGCAAATCCGAAAGATCCGCGATCCGCCATGGAACATAAACCCAAAATCCAACAGAGATCTCTAGCTTGTCGCAATCACAGATGATCAACGAACCCTAAATCGATCTGGGTATGTATGAAACTGAGCTAACTCTTATAATTTTTTCCCCCCCTTTTCGAGCTTTCCAGGTGTGGAAACGAATCGGTTTTGTTCCTTTCTCTGTTTTCTTTAATCCCTTTTTCGGGAACGCGAGTCGAAGGAAATCGGAAGGAAAGCGCCGATCTGGTGGAGGTTGTTTATAAAACAGCGAGGAAAACACTACTATCCAGTAAGAATCTTACACGTGTATACACGGATGAAATTTATGCATGTGTTTTTTTTTGGCTGATTCATGAAATGTAATTATATTCTCATCTTGCTAGTAGAAAAATTATAATTCTTGCTAATGAAATAAATTGAAAAATGAAAAGTTGAAAATATAGAATTGTCTGATTATGATGAAAATTGCACTTGATAAATGACAATAAAATAAATAAATTGACTAATCATTAAATGTTTCCAAAAGTTTAATTCCAAAAAGGACAATAACTTCCTTTTTCCCCTCAACAATCAGGACTTTTCTTACAGCTCAATTTTAAGAAAGCCAATCTATTAAGCCGAACAAAACCAAACCAAAACATATCGGACCGGACGGTTCAATGCCAAGAAGAATTCACGTGCTCCGAAGTCAAAATTCGGACAAAGCTGTGTGACATACTTCAAATCCAAATGTTCTCCATTTGCCACAAATCATTACCATCAAAAAGTTTACTTAATACGAAAGCAACGGTTAGATTTCAACCACGTGTATTTAGCAGCATTCACCGCGAAACAGCTGATCTCACCTTTTCTCCTCTCGCGAAAATTCATTTTTCTGTTTTCTTCTTTCCTCCCCCACTTGCACTCTTTAAAAAAAAAAACCAAACACAGAGTCGTATGATCATTTTCATTCAATCAGACAACAACCTCTGGAAGACTGGAAACCTGACAAGTGTTTTATGTTTTTTCTTTTATATTTCTTTTATACTAGTGACCAAAAATCACCGGAACATAGGAAGTGATCGGAAACGAGAGTGTACCGTGAGATGACTCAACTCGTTGCGACGACAGCTTTACGAGCTCTGCTTGTCTGCGGCGGAGGAAACTGTAACATGGTCGTGAGGTCTGTTTCGGCCGCCTCCGTGGTTCAATCTCCCGAGGAGATAACTAAACCGATGCGATTTCATGATTGGCGCGGCGGTTTTGGCGATTTCAAGATCGCTTCTAAGCATGTGCAAGGTGTTGCGTTAGTATATATAAAATCCTCGACAACCTTTCGAAAGTTTTATATAGCTATTTACCCTATATAGGATATATATATATATATATATTCTAAACTTTGAACAGTGCCCTTTATACTATAGAGATGAGTTCTGCGTCGGCGATGGAGAAGAATGATGAGAAGAAAGATGAAAATCCGAAGGTCGAGACGGTGAAGAAAGATCAAAACGGCGGTGGATCAGTGGCGGTTCCGAGTTATTGGGGAATAGATACAGGGAAGATGAAAATTACTCGGAGAGATGGATCCAACTGGCCTTGGAACTGTTTTATGGTAATTTTAAATATATATATATATATATATATATATCGGATTCATAGATAAATTAAGCGTCTATATATAATTTTATACTAATTTATGAATTATCTATAACTTGAACAGCCATGGGAGACGTATCAAGCTGACTTGTCTATTGATTTGAAAAAGCACCACGTTCCGAAGAATATCGCCGACAAAATCGCTTACGGGACAGTCAAGCTCCTCCGTATTCCCACCGATATATTCTTTCAGGCATGTTCATCATAATTTAAAATTTCAAGAAAAAAAATGTTCAATGGCATTCTGTTCTAGAGTTTGGTTGTTTCCACTTTCCAGGATTTTCAGTTATTGCTGTTGTTTAGTGTTGTAATGTTCTCGAAAATTGAATAGTCGGGTTCGATTCTGGTTTGATTTTTGTTCTTATTTTGCTGATTCAGTTCGGTAGGGTTACGCATATTATCCCACCATAATTGACATATGCATTTGTTTAGATTTCACATACAGATTATGTTTATATTTGTTTTTTTTAGAGACGATACGGATGCAGAGCAATGATGCTAGAGACAGTAGCTGCTGTACCAGGAATGGTGGGAGGAATGCTCCTCCACCTAAAATCAATCCGAAGGTTCGAACATAGCGGCGGTTGGATCAAGGCATTGCTCGAAGAAGCAGAAAACGAGAGGATGCATCTAATGACAATGATGGAGTTAGTCAAACCGAAATGGTACGAGCGCCTTCTAGTGATGCTTGTTCAAGGGGTTTTCTTCAACTGCTTTTTCGTTTGCTACGTGATTTCACCGCGCTTGGCTCATCGGATTGTTGGTTACTTAGAAGAAGAAGCTATACATTCTTACACCGAGTTTCTCAAAGACATAGATGGTGGGAAGATCAAGAATGTTGCCGCGCCGGCGATTGCGATTGATTATTGGAGATTGCCTAAAGATGCTACGTTGAAAGATGTTGTTACTGTGATTCGTGCTGATGAAGCTCATCATCGAGATGTCAACCATTTTGCTTCCGTAAGTTCGAAACACACAAACCATCGTTCAGGTTTTGGAAATTTTTTTTTTTTCAAAAACAAGCCAACTTAGTAGACCAGAGTTTGATGGTATAATCTCTGTTTATCAATGAGTTTTCCGGATGTAAACCTCTGAATTATTATAAGAATTACGTCGATNAACTCGTTGCGACGACAGCTTTACGAGCTCTGCTTGTCTGCGGCGGAGGAAACTGTAACATGGTCGTGAGGTCTGTTTCGGCCGCCTCCGTGGTTAAATCTCCTGAGGAGATAACTAAACCGATGCGATTTCATGATTGGCGCGGCGGTTTTGGCGATTTCAAGATCGCTTCTAAGCATGTGCAAGGTGTGCGTTAGTATATATAGGATCCTCGACAACCTTTCGAAAGTGTTTTTTTATTGCTATTTACCCTATATAATTAGGTAGGATATATATATATATATATATATATATATATATTCTAAACTTTGAACAGTGCCCTTTATACTATAGAGATGAGTTCTGCGTCGGCGATGGAGAAGAATGGTGAGAAGAAAGAAGAAAATCCGAAGGTCGAGACGGTGAAGAAAGATCAAAACGGCGGTGGATCAGTGGCGGTTCCGAGTTATTGGGGAATAGATACAGCGAAGATGAAAATTACTCGGAGAGATGGATCCAACTGGCCTTGGAACTGCTTTATGGTAATTTTAAATATATAGTATATATATATCTTGGATTTCGTAGACAAATTAAGCGTCTATATATAATTTTATACTACTAAGTTATGAATTATCTATAACTTGAACAGCCATGGGAGACATATCGAGCTGACTTGTCTATTGATTTGAAAAAGCACCACGCTCCGAAGAACATCGCCGACAAAATAGCTTACGGGACAGTCAAGCTCCTCCGTATTCCCACCGATATACTCTTCCAGGCATGATCATCATAATTTAAAATTTCAAGGAAAAAAAAAATGTTCGATGGTATTCTGTTATAGAGTTTGGTTGTTTCAACTTTCCAGGATTTTTCAGTTATTGCTGTTGTTTAGTGTTATACTGTTCTCGAAAATTGAATAGTCGGGTTCGATTCTGGTTTGATATTTTTTTTCTTATTTCAGTTCGGTAGGGTTACGCATAATATCCCACCGTAATTCACATATGGATTTGTTTAGATTTCACATACAGATTTTGTTTATATATATATATATATATATATATATATATATATATTTTTTGGTCGATAGAGACGATACGGATGCAGAGCAATGATGCTAGAGACAGTAGCTGCTGTACCAGGAATGGTGGGAGGAATGCTCCTCCACCAAAAATCAATCCGAAGATTCGAACATAGCGGCGGTTGGATCAAGGCATTGCTCGAAGAAGCAGAGAACGAGAGGATGCATCTAATGACGATGATGGAGTTAGTCAAACCGAAATGGTACGAGCGCCTTCTAGTGATGCTTGTTCAAGGGGTTTTCTTCAACTGCTTTTTCGTTTGTGACGTGATTTCGCCGCGCTTGGCTCATCGGATTGTTGGTTACTTGGAAGAAGAAGCTATACATTCTTACACCGAGTTTCTTAAAGATATTGATGGTGGGAAGATAAAGAATGTTGCCGCGCCGGCGATTGCGATTGATTATTGGAGATTGCCTAAAGATGCTACGTTGAAAGATGTAGTTACTGTGATTCGTGCTGATGAAGCTCATCATCGAGATGTCAACCATCTTGCTTCCGTAAGTTCGAAACACACAAACCATCGTTCAGGTTTTTTTTTTTTTTTTTTAAACAAACCAACTTAGTAGACCAGAGTTTGATGTTATATTCTCTTTTTATCAATGAGTTTTCCGGGAAAAAACCTCTGAATTATTATAAGAATTATGTCGTTCAGTAATGTGTGGATTTTTTTTAACTTGTGTTGTGTTTGCAGGACATTCGCAATCAAGGAAAGGAACTGCGAGAAGCGGCAGCTCCGATTGGATATCACTAGCAAAGTTTCAAAGAGATATCTATATTATCGTTTTGGTTATGAATGTATTGTAACATATTTTAGAGGGAGTTAATTAGTAGAATCAATCGTTAAATTCTGCGCAAGGTTGTCCGGTGTTTGTAGTTTATCCGGTTGAGTTTAGGAATTATTTAGAACAGAAAGTGTTTCAGATTGTGAAATCGCGTCTCAACCGCAAATCACTTCTACTTTAAATCAACTTTTAAAATTTCTTCAAGAAAAATACGAAAACGTTAATCACCGAATATATATATGTTTTCTCTGCTGGCGATCTTATCTGTTTTATCCTAATCGTTCCTAAACCGGTACGAACCAAAATCGATACGATCCGGTTGGATTGTAATTTTTCTTTACACTCTCTTTAGCGCCTCTTTTCCTATTTGAAGGCCATAACTGTAATTGACAATAAGTTATAGGGCCAAATTAAAGTAACCCGTATCTTGTAGATTCCATTGCTCCATAGGCCAATCTTAAAACCTAATTTCACTCTCCCTCTCTCTCCCTCCCACTTTCTCCGCCGGCGGGAAAACCATGTCGCACTTCGGAAGGTCAGGTCCGCCGGACATCAGCGACACCTACTCTCTTCTCGTCCTCAACATCACCTTCCGTACAATCTCTCTCTCTCTTCTCTCCCTCTCTCGTTGTAATACTGGTCATGGTTATCGTGGTTCCGAGAGATTTAGGGTTTTGTTCTGTATGTAGGTACGACTGCAGATGATCTTTATCCACTATTCGCAAAGTACGGAAAGGTCGTAGATGTCTTTATCCCCAGAGACCGAAGGTCCAATTTCGTCTTATCCCTTTTCTACAATTTGCTCTACCCTCTAGGTCTCTTTGAGTCCTAGTGAGAAATTAGGGTTTCTTCCTTGTCTTTCTGTTATTGAATCAGTTCTTGGATGCGTATTGTTCTGTCATTTTAGGACTGGTGATTCGCGTGGTTTTGCATTTGTTCGCTATAAGTACAAGGATGAAGCTCACAAAGCAGTGGAAAGGCTTGATGGTAAATTATCCACATCTTTTCTTTTTTTTTTTGTATTCTTGGTCTGTTATGTCAGTTTATGCACTTGGTATCTGGATTAAACTCAAGTCTCTGTCTTCATTTCAGGAAGAGTTGTCGATGGCAGAGAAATTACTGTTCAATTTGCAAAATATGGCCCAAATGCTGAAAAAATGTAAGTTTCTTCAATCACATTTGATTTGATTTGATTTATCGGTATATTCACCTTTCATTGTTTTTGGTCTGCCAAACACGTTTCATACATGTATCAAGATTTTTAGCTAATCTAGTTTGCTACTTACTACTGCTGAATATGAAAGTTTCCCCCTTTTGTGAAGGAAAGGTGCTTCTGTAATTGTATTTTGATTAGCTTGAAATTATCATTGCAGTTCCAAAGGAAGAGTTGTGGAACCACCTCCAAAGTCACGAAGGTCAAGAAGCCGTAGTCCTCGAAGGAGCGGTAGTCCGTATAGACGCCTTAGTCCCAGGAGAAGCCGCAGTCCCCGCAGGAGGTGAGTTCCTTCTCTTATCTGTCTTTAAATGATGGTGAAGTGAACCGCAGGTACTTCATGATTGTATTATATTATTACTCAATTAGCTTTTGTTACTTGAATCATCAAAGAATGAAAGAATTCCATCTCAAATCCAAGAACAGTATGCGTCTGAATAACTGTAATCGAGTTACATAAATTTTAGGTCCCGAGATGATTATAGGGAAAGAGACTACCGGAAGAGGAGCAGAAGCAGGAGCAGGAGCAGAAGCTACGAAAGGCGTGAAAGGCATCACGAGAAGGACAGAGATCATCGCCGTCGCAGCAGGTCTCGTAGTGCCAGCCCAGATGACAAACGCAGAGTCAGAGGCCGGTATGATGATGCGAGCCGCAGTCGCTCCTTGAGGTCACTTCCTTTTTGAACCTCTTTTTTTGTTTTCATGATATTGCTCCACACTTTGTAAAAGTTATCCTGATTCCAACTTTTTGACATGCAGCGCATCTCCTGCTCGCCGCAGCCTCAGCCCTAGAAGTGCCTCCCCACTAAAAGCCTCTCCTGAAAGGCGAAGCAAAGAGAGGTCTCTATCTCCTGCTCGCCGCAGCCGTAGCCCAAGAAGTCCCTCCCTGCAAAAGGCCTCTCCTTCTAAGGAGTTGTTGTCTCCTGAGAGGAAGAGCAATGATAGGTCCCCATCTCCCGGTAGCCGTTCACCTCGGGACAAAGCTCGTAGTCAATCTCCTTATGCTGAGGTGGGCTAAAGGCACCACATAGCTTTATATATAAGCCACGAATGAAAGAGTTTATATCTGAATCGTGTTTGGTTATACATGTTGCAGGAATGAGCGCATACTTGTGGAGGAGACATGGTGTATGAAAACATGTTTGCTTGTATTGATGATGTTTCATCTTCAAGCATGGGAACTTCTACCCTTATGTAGTATTGCTTGCTTTTCCGTAGGTGCCCTAAACTTCTACTGTATGTTTGTTTCCTGCTATTTTTCCAGTTTAGTATATTGGGACTTCCTTAGTTTGTCTATGTGCAAGGATTGTTACGTTTGAGATTTTACAGCTCTAATAGACTCTGGTCTGGTTGAATATTCTTTGTTTTTTTATTAGTGTTCATGGTTTGGAATTCATAGGATGCTAACCTCATTGCATGCCTTGTCTTGGATTTTTCTAGTATGGTTCGAGAAAAGAATTGACTTGGGAAGATGGCACAACCATGTTGAGATTGTAGCTGTTGATGCTGTTTATGAAACCGTAGATATGATGGATGATGCTGTTATGTGAAACCGTAGATGATTGATGTCGTGCTCGATGATAGATGGGTCGCAGCAATCTGCTGAATCTCTCATACCATATAGTTAGCATCTTTGTCTCTCTAACTTATTGTCAAAACGAAGAAGGGTTTGGTTTCGTTGGTCGATTGCTCTGAGTTTTGAATCCAATTTTGAAAGGAATCAATTTCCTCGTTTCTTATCCACGTTCAGTTGAGTTTCATTTTTTGTTGTTGTTGTTGTCTCTCTGTCGTCTCTTCTGTGTAAGATTCTTTCATCATCAAAAGTTCTTTAAAAAAAAAAAAAAAAAATCTCGATTTCTACTAATACAAAGATGAAGAAGCTGTGTAAAAATATATATATCTACTTGTTTTGGTTAAGTGATGGTGAGATGAAGAAGCTGTGTAAACTCCAACCTTCGAGTCTCGTGGTAAAAAGTCTTATATTTATTTGGCCAATATGTCAACCAAATAGACCCTTTAACCTCCCACTCCATTCTTCTCCCTATTGCTCCTTTCCCAATCTTCCACACCACACTCTCTCCATACTCATCCCCTGCGAATATGACTCCTCCTCTCCTCGTAAATGACCTGTACGCCCTTGCGTACCGATCTTTAAACCAAGACCTCGGGCTTATTATCGAAAACTTGGACGGCTTGGTCGAGAAAACCTCTCTTCCCCCGACGCTGCTATCGTACAAAATCCAGTTTAGATTGGCCGTGTAGCCAAGCACGGACTGCTCGAATTTCCACGGGGTCATTGTCATGGTCGAGGCTTCCCGTCCCGCTACTCTTAGGCCTAGCGAGTTTGGTGGGTCGAACGAGCCTTCTATAGATCTCTCCACTTCGAACTCTCGTCCCGGGTTGTTTGATGATTTGCTAACCGAAACGCTTATGATATCGGTTTGGAGAGTTGGTGTTAGTTGCAGAGAGATCCTCGACGGGAAATGCTTCTCGTGTTCTCCTGCTCCTTTTCTCGACATCAGTCTCTCGTTTACAAGCTTTATCACATCGTATCTGTATATATGCATTAGATTCACAATTAACCCATTAGTTATGATTATCGATTCTTTAATCACCGAAAACACCCATTGTTTAACTATAAATTGACTGAAAAGAATAACTGTTTTTAAAACATAAACCTGGCCCAGAGGAGATGTATAATATTGAGGTTTTAGGCCATTTGTTAAAACGAAAGTTTTTTGCGATGTTTTCTTTAAAAACATAATACAAGTATATATATATATGTACCTGATGTTGTCTATCTTCACGATCACATCGATCCACCTGTCTCTAACTACAACTCTGTGATTGAATTGCATCACGCCTTCGAGCTGATTAAACTTGAGAGAGAACAACAATCTCGAATCAGCCACTGGGTTGCTCGATCTATCCACTTCCATGGCTTCAATCGGACAATACAATTGCACTTTCCACAATCCATAAGCAGACACAGCGTAAGAGAACAGAGAAGTTGTTGTTGTCTTGGTGGACCGACAACGACGACGCTCAATCATCCAATTTGTGATCGCTAGATTCACCGATCTCATCCACTGTTCTTCCAGGTTAGACCCCAGAAGTTTCATCAGAGATATCGTGGCTTGCCTTGCCTGACAAGTAACCAAATGGTTCTTGAGTGTATTCAGGCAGTTTTCACGGAGATACAAAGGAGCTTCGTAGACGCAAACGATGAACGAGAGAGTGAGGATCACGGTGTTGAATATATCTTTAAGACCGTTGATCAACGATGAATCGGGTTTAGGTATTTTGATGGTTGAATAATTGGAACTATTAGAGGTATGGGTTAAGATAGATTCAACGAAATTGAAGAGGAGAGAGATTAGTGTTTGTTCATCAAAAGGGTTTGGTGAGTTTGGGTTGATGTTGAGTTGTTTTTTCGAGGTCCAAAGATACAAAGGAGGATGATTATTGGATTGGACGATGATGGAGAAAGTGGGAATTGTAGGGTTTGGGTTTCTTTGTGCTATGAGATTTAGGGTTGAATTTGGGAATTCAGAAGCTGAGGGGCAAATGCAAAAGGAAAGAGAGGTTGTGTACCATTTGGTGATTTGTGGAATGTTTTGTATCCAAGTGAAAACATCAGGGAACTTCTCGGACATCATTTTTTTTTTTTATGTTCTTGTTGCTTGCATATACACACATATATATAGATGCAAGTTACAGGGGTCATGAACATATTGATTCATGTGCAGGATTTTGCAAAAAGAAAAATGAAGTGATAAGCTTTAAAATTTGCTAAAAGTGGAATAATAAACTTTGGCATTTCGTAGGAATATTATACTCGTCTCTTATACACATCTAGATGTGTATAAGAGACAGGTGGAAAGGCTCGATGGTAAATTATCCACATCTTTTCTTTTTTTTTTTGTATTCTTGGTCTGTTATGTCAGTTTATGCACTTGGTATCTGGATTAAACTCAAGTCTCTGTCTTCATTTCAGGAAGAGTTGTCGATGGCAGAGAAATTACTGTTCAATTTGCAAAATATGGCCCAAATGCTGAAAAAATGTAAGTTTCTTCAATCACATTTGATTTGATTTGATTTATCGGTATATTCACCTTTCATTGTTTTTGGTCTGCCAAACACGTTTCATACATGTATCAAGATTTTTAGCTAATCTAGTTTGCTACTTACTACTGCTGAATATGAAAGTTTCCCCCTTTTGTGAAGGAAAGGTGCTTCTGTAATTGTATTTTGATTAGCTTGAAATTATCATTGCAGTTCCAAAGGAAGAGTTGTGGAACCACCTCCAAAGTCACGAAGGTCAAGAAGCCGTAGTCCTCGAAGGAGCGGTAGTCCGTATAGACGCCTTAGTCCCAGGAGAAGCCGCAGTCCCCGCAGGAGGTGAGTTCCTTCTCTTATCTGTCTTTAAATGATGGTGAAGTGAACCGCAGGTACTTCATGATTGTATTATATTATTACTCAATTAGCTTTTGTTACTTGAATCATCAAAGAATGAAAGAATTCCATCTCAAATCCAAGAACAGTATGCGTCTGAATAACTGTAATCGAGTTACATAAATTTTAGGTCCCGAGATGATTATAGGGAAAGAGACTACCGGAAGAGGAGCAGAAGCAGGAGCAGGAGCAGAAGCTACGAAAGGCGTGAAAGGCATCACGAGAAGGACAGAGATCATCGCCGTCGCAGCAGATCTCGTAGTGCCAGCCCAGATGACAAACGCAGAGTCAGAGGCCGGTATGATGATGCGAGCCGCAGTCGCTCCTTGAGGTCACTTCCTTTTTGAACCTCTTTTTTTTGTCTTTCGTTTTCATGTTATTGCTCCACACTTTGTAAAAGTTATCCTGATTCCAACTTTTTGACATGCAGCGCATCTCCTGCTCGCCGCAGCCTCAGCCCTAGAAGTGCCTCCCCACTAAAAGCCTCTCCTGAAAGGCGAAGCAAAGAGAGGTCTCTGTCTCCTGCTCGCCGCAGCCGTAGCCCAAGAAGCCCCTCCCTGCAAAAGGCCTCTCCTTCTAAGGAGTTGTTGTCTCCTGAGAGGAAGAGCAATGATAGGTCCCCATCTCCTGGTAGCCGTTCACCTCGGGACAAAGCTCGTAGTCAATCTCCTTATGCTGAGGTGGGCTAAAGGCACCACATAGCTTTATATATAAGCCACGAATGAAAGAGTTTATATCTGAATCGTGTTTGGTTATACATGTTGCAGGAATGAGCGCATACTTGTGGAGGAGACATGGTGTATGAAAACATGTTTGCTTGTATTGATGATGTTTCATCTTCAAGCATGGGAACTTCTACCCTTATGTAGTATTGCTTGCTTTTCCGTAGGTGCCCTAAACTGCTACTGTATGTTTGTTTCCTGCTATCTTTCCAGTTTAGTATATTGGGACTTCCTTAGTTTGTCTATGTGCAAGGATTGTTACGTTTGAGATTTTACAGCACTAATAGACTCTGGTCTGGTTGAATCTTCTTCTCGTTTGTTTAGTGTTAATGCTTTGGAATTCATAGGATGCTAACCTCATTACATGGCTTGTCTTGGATTTTTCTAGTCTGGTTCGAGAAAAGAATTGACTTGGGAAGATGGCACAACCATGTTGAGATTGTAGCTGTTGATGCTGTTTATGAAACCGTAGATATGATGTCAAATGATGGATGATGCTGTTTTGTGAAACCGTAGATGATTGATGTCGTGATCGATGATAGATGTCGTGCTCGATGATAGATGGGTCGCAGCAATCTGCTGAATCTCTCATACCATGCATAGTTAGCATCTTTGTCTCTCTAACTTGTTGTCAAAACTAAGAAGGGTTTGGTTTCGTTGGTCGATTGCTCTGAGTTTTGAATCCAATTTTGAAAGGAATNGCTTTTAACGGACCTTGATTGATCGGGCTTGTTCGGAGACGAGAGAGGCTCTAGCGAAAGTGTCTTCTTCTACGAAGACAGCTTTCTTGAGGAGAAGCTTCTGGAGAGAATCGAGATTCGATGCCATCTCCGTTACGTTCTCTAATGATCCCTTCCATCTATCCTCGCTCCCTCCGATCTGTTCCTCCATCGGAAGAGCAAGGGATCTCCCGGAGAATCACAACTTGACTCGCAGATGATCGATCAGAAAAACAATCAAAAGATTCCTTGGGCTTTCTTTTGCTTACAGGACTTCGGTTTTTTCTTCTTCTTCTGTACTTTTAACGGCCTGGTATATTTTTATATTTAGTACAATCAAAAGAAGCCCAAGCTCAAATAAACTGAACCGAATCAAAAATATCATATACAAAAACCAAATTGATTTTTCATAGAGATTAACTACTATCTTCTGAAAGTGTGTAACATTTGAAAATGAAAAGTTATGGTTTAAACAAAAGTGTGTAACATTTGAAAATGAAAAGCTATGGTTAAAAAGCGAGAGTAGTGAGTGTGTGACGCTTGAGCACACAGTAAACTAAACCTGATGTCATCATTACGAACAGTTAAAAATTTAAGCCAATAAGACAAGACCACGAGTCCAGTTTCGAGAACATACCAGTGACGTGTACCAATAATATCACTGGTACTGATAGGATCTCACGCTGCTCTCTCGTCCACGAATTCTGATATTAAACCCAGCCCGTAGAACCTTTTGATTGCGTTGCCACGTGTCGAGATCATGGTCACTTGTCTTTTGATTCTCCCGTAACGAAAACAATAATTTAATAAAAAAATATTTTTTTTTTAAAAAAGTTTGGAAGCCTTCATCGTCTTGTGCCGAACTCTCTAGAAAGTCATACCAAAGTTTTGCTTAGTTTTCCGATCTAGCTTCGATGAATCGATACTATCGCTAGAAATCTGCCGTTTATTTTTGCTCTGGATAGTTATTTGATCGGTGAAGTTTTCTGGAGTTGCTAGTGGAAGCATCTGTTTGACAGGTGGGCATATTTCGTTGAGACTCTTAGGGATTTTATCGTTCTTTCGTTTGGTGGAATCTGTTTGGATTGAATTTAATTTGAATTCGTGGTTCTATGCTCAATGATTGAATAGCAGCAGCAGTAGCTGAAGATTTCTCAAATTTGATTTTTTCTGGTTTTTTTTTGCATTTAGTGATTATTTCTTATTTAATGCTTCTTAAATTGGTTGTCAGTGGAAATTCTCCGAATCTGATGAACTGTGTATGAGAGAAACCATTATTAGGAATGAAACGGAAACCGGAAGATGGGAGAATCGATCTGGTTTGAGTAAGCAAGCGAGAAATGAAAATTGCCTGGCTTGTTATGAGATTTGGATTTTTTATTTTTTATTTGCTGTAGAATTTGAGTCTAGCTTTGGAAATCATGAATATTCGGAAATGATGGGTGGATTTTAGGGGTTTAGAGTCTGGATAAGAAAGTTCAAGTTATATGCTCGCTGTTATTGGAACCTTCTCCAGCTGTTTAATATCTTATGTTTCTTATTCAGAACCAGAACTTGTTGTGGGAGTTACATGTTTTGCAATAGAGATGACATAACGGGATAATGTGCATGGTTTTAGTGGTGATTAAAGAGTCTTGAAGTTGGGAGGAATGTCGGGCTTGTGCATTGATGAGGTGAGTTGAGTCACAGTTGTTTGGCATATTTTTTTTCTGTAAACTCATCATATGGTCTTGTTATATTAGCAAACGTCAATTTTGATTCTTGAGGGGAGACATGTGTGTATGCTACTGATTTTCTCTTCGTTATATGGGATGTCGATCAATTGAAATGCAAGCCACTTTGCTCCATTGTGTATTATTTTTCTGTTTTGGTGATTTGTTTGTGTGTTTCTTTGGATGTATGAACATTTTACTGTGTGTCAGAGTTTGTTGCATTGTTGTTGTCACAGTTTTTTAATTGGGAGCTGAAGTTTTTTTCCTTTTTTTTCAGCTAGACCATGATGTTTTGGACGACTTTCATGGGAACGATGATGGTATAGTGCCAGACTCGGCGTATGAGGATGGAGGTCAGTTTCCAGTTCTAGTTAGTAGCAGGAAGAAACAAAGACATGAAGATATGGGTAGCGGGACAACCCACTTAAAGAGTAATACTTTTATCAAGAGAGAGGGCGATATGTTAGGAAGAAATCCCTGGCCTGAGAAAAATAGTGGTAGCTCTCCGGTTTCTCGTGATGCAAGATCAGGCAAAGATGTTCAGGATATGACATTGGAGGATACAAAGATTTCAGACCATGGTTTCAACGTCGATGTAGTTGAGGATTTCTGCTCTGCGGGTCCCATGTTGCGTGACAGTTCCGCTGCAACAAATGATGGCGAATATAATTATTCTCTCAACAACATTCCGGATGCTGAAAATAATCTAAGTTTTTTGAATAATGGAGATAAAGAAAGCAATGATCTCTTCTATGGCTGGGGTGACATGGGAAATTTTGAGGATGTGGACAATATGCTTAGGTAACATTTAGATATTCTCTTTGAGAAAATTTCTTATCATCATTCCTTTTGGAGAAACATGGTAACACTGCACTGAGCTTACGCTTGTTTTTTTTTTGGATGCTACAGGAGCTGTGATTCAACTTTCGGCTTGGAAAGTCTTAATAATGATGATGACTTGTGCTGGTTCTCTTCTGCTCAGCCAAATGAGGATACAGAAGCCACGATGACAGATGATATAAAACCAGATACAATGTTGGAAAATCAAAGAACCCCTATGTTGCAGGTTGAAGACTTTCTGAACAACAGTGAGTCCTACCATGCTGTTGAAGATGAACATGGATATACCTTTGTCGGCAGTTCAGCTCAAGGAAACTCTTCCGAAAATGTATCTGATACAAGTTTGCAGAAGAAGGATATATTGATGCTGGATGGAGAGGTTAGTCAAATATGTTGCCTTCTATGATGACTTTGGCTACTTACTGCATGTTTGGGATACATTGCATGTTTTCATCGGTTAATTCTTTAGATACGACTTTTTTTACGATTTTCCGTCAATGGTGGTTTATGGTTTCTTTTAGGGCTAGTGGATATTCTATTAGATAAATATTTCCAATGCTGAAGTCTTGATACTCTTCCAGAAATTCATATCTGTGCACTTTATTGTTTTGTTTTACAGGCTAATCTAGAAAAGAAGCAGACTGGTCATCTTCATCATCTGGATGGGAAAAGTGATGGGTACACGGAGAACAGTTTTACTTTACAACATAGTGATATTTCCAGGGAAAGTATGGATACAAACCAGTATTACCCTCCTTCTGCATTCCAACAGCCAGTTGTTCCATACTCACATTTCAACTGTGAGCAGCCTTCACATCAAGTATCAGCATGTGAAAGTAAATCTGGTATCAAATCTGAGAACAAACCCAATCCTTCCACTGCTTCAAATGAGTCATACACATCAAATCAGGCACAATCTGTCGAGAGCTTACGAGGTCCAACTCTTGATGATCGGTGTAGGAAGGGCTTTCAAAAGAGAGCTAACTTGCAGCCAGGGCAAGATATGCCTCCTTCTTTTGCTGCAAGTACCAGGAAGAGCAGTAAGACAAACCTAATGGCGTTTCCTGATGCCGCTCCTATCCAAAAGATCGGACTTGAGAATGGCCACAGAAAAGGTGCAGCTGAATTGGAAACATCAAACAGGCAGGAAAGTTCTTGTGTTAGCTCTGTTGTGGATGACATTTCACTGGAAGCAACAAGTTTTCGCCAGCTTCAGCAGGTTATAGATCAGGTACAACTTGTCAATAGATAATGGATGATATAAGGAAAAGAATTTCCTGTGAGCTCTGAAGGTGATCGGTAAAAGTTTGCTCATCCTTTGTGATTGATATCAAAGTGTGTATATCTTAATAAATTTATTTGTACATTTGTTTACTTGGTTGATGTGCATTTGCTTGCTTCAGTTGGATGTTAGGACAAAGCTTTGCATAAGAGACAGCTTGTACCGATTGGCAAAAAGTGCGGAGCAGAGACATAATTGTATGAATCCAAATGGTGGAAGCATACAGGAGAAAGGTGCAGGCTCGCATCTCGAGACTGGTGAAACAGACAAGTAAGCACCAACTGCACACTATTCCAATATATTCATCCTTTATCTCCCTGTTGCGTACTCATCTTTCAGGTCGTGTAGATTCTATCTTTGATATCTGTATTTGGTCTCATCCAGGTACGTTGGATTCATGGATATGGAAACTGATACAAACCCGATAGACCGATCCATAGCTCATCTGCTGTTTCACAGGCCATCAGACTCATCTCTTACATCCGATAAAGATGTTCTCTCTTATAAATCTCATCCAATGGTAAGTTGAAAAAACTCTTAATTNCGCAGCATCTTTGTTGGAGGTTTGGAAATGGCACGACTGGGCGAAAGAACTGGCCTCCTCTGTAGAGGATTCTTCGAACAATCCTGACGATACCCCTGACTCTGTCTCTCTCCCTGTCTCTTATACACATCTAGATGTGTATAAGAGACAGATCCATAGCTCATCTGCTGTTTCACAGGCCATCAGACTCATCTCTTTCATCCGATAAAGATGTTCTCTCTTATAAATCTCATCCAATGGTAAGTTGAAAAAACTCTTAATTCTCACACACAGCCATTCAAACTTGCAAACTGTGTCGCACAGTGTCTCATTTTGGTCATCATAATCTCCATAGATTCCTCAGCCCAATAGTAGTCCGAGCCTGAGGATAGAGAAACAAGAGGAAACTCCAGAACTTGGAACCGAAACAGAAGTCGTAGCAAGTGACAACAAATGATGATTTCAAGCAAAAACTGTCTCTTTCAGTGCTGAAGCATTCGAGATATGGTTAACACTAATCTTGATTTTGGCTCACTGAAATTGCTCAGGTTAGTTAGTTACCAAAGTCCTGACTGTTTCTTTTACTAGAATCATGGATTTGTAACATAGTTGGGTTTAAGTGTTGGGATAATTTCTGGTTTAGATTTCGGTTCGAATCTGATTGTACACTTGGTTACTCAAACCGGGGACTTGAGACATGTTCTTCGCATTTGTAATACTTTCAAGTTAAGTAGAGGAAGAAGTAGAGACACGTAGCCATTCTGTACATAAAGATGTTAGTTTTTGTTTGTTTGTGTGGTAATGCCATTAACGATTCTGTTGTGAATTTGCTCCTTTATTCTTAATCAAATTACTAAGAAACTTAGGATTTTAATTTCCAATAATGGTTTTGTGGTTCTGCAACTTCAACTTTTGACCACAAATTCCAGTAATTGTGGACGAAGATTAAACTTTGTGTCACAAGCTGCGTTACAGAAATTGGATTTGGATGGGACAAATGTAGTAAAAGGAGAAAGAAAGATATGAAACATTCTTCTAATCGAAATGTTGCCTAAGTTGCATCTCGGTTTCACTTTTCCAAGAAGCGTGAGAGGATTGTCCCTGTCTCTTATACACATCTAGATGTGTATAAGAGACAGGAACAAACCCAATCCTTCCACTGCTTCAAATGAGTCATACACATCAAATCAGGCACAATCTGTCGAGAGCTTACAAGGTCCAACTCTTGATGATCGGTGTAGGAAGGGCTTTCAAAAGAGAGCTAACTTGCAGCCCGGGCAAGATATGCCTCCTTCTTTTGCTGCAAGTACCAGGAAGAGCAGTAAGACAAACCTAATGGCGTTTCCTGATGCCGCTCCTATCCAAAAGATCGGACTTGAGAATGGCCACAGAAAAGGTGCAGCTGAATTGGAAACATCAAACAGGCAGGAAAGTTCTTGTGTTAGCTCTGTTGTGGATGACATTTCACTGGAAGCAACAAGTTTTCGCCAGCTTCAGCAGGTTATAGATCAGGTACAACTTGTCAATAGATAATGGATGATATAAGGAAANCCAAAGTGCCTGGTTTGCAATTTAACAATGTCTATGCTTAAAGTACCAAGACAAGCTTCTTACGCAAAACTCACATTTCACATATAATCCATAATATAGTGAACCTAAACCGAAGGATGTGAATTCGGCATTGGCTGCACAACTTTGGTTGGTGGTACACAATTCAGCGTCATCAAAAGATGAACCTTTTCAAATTCCAAAGATCTTAAAAAATGTACGAAGATGCAAACAAGTTGTGATACCTTTTGGTTTAACTTTCTTCTTTTTGCGGTTAATACGCTTTGCATGCTCTGCATCTCTAGCTGAAGCTTCTTCATCCGCTTCCGTACGGTTGTTCAGAAACTCCGGTGGCCCAGAAATCTACAAAATTCCATAGAAGCAAAGCATCATATACTATAAGCTTTTTCAAGTAACCAAAAAGCTCATAGACTTGCAAGGACAACACTATCTGAAGATCTCTCTTAATGTTTTTAGACCCAGAAACCACTTAGTCTCGAGCTCCCTATAATCGGAAACCTAGAATTTTATCGTTTCTCCCGGAAAACCCCTAAATTTCAATCACAAGAAATTTACAGATCCAAGTTACTTTACATCGTCTATCATAAGAAATCATTCAATTTTTTCCGCGAATCTCCTAAACGAAAACGAGGAACTCGACGAATTGTGGGGGTGAGAAAGTCAAAGAGAATGATGACCTGAGAGAAAACGTCGTTAGCTGAAGGAAGGCCGGAGTCTTTAGCGGAGTGGGATGCAGAGAAATCGAAGACAGAAGAAGATCCGTATCTCTGAACGCCATGATCTTCATCTTCGTCGGAGTTCTCGTAATCCCCAATAGTTCTCTCCTCTGCATCATCTTCTTCTGCAGAAGAATAACCTTGAAGCAGCGTCAAGCTCATGTTTGATCCCTCCAAAGATCTGTCGTCTCAAAGAGCCGCAAAACGAAAATAAGGAAAACTTTTGTTAATTTATCCTTTTGCCCCCTAGAGTCCTTGTAAACCGCATTTCAAACCGGATTATCCGGTTCATTAGGAGAATATTTATAAACCGATTTGGTCTGATGGTGCGGCAAAAACCTTGAAATGATAAGAATCTTCCCAAGCTCTCGGTTTACCTCTTTGCTCTCTGCCGCTAAACCTCTTCGCTCCTTCGCATGCTCATCTTCCCCGGCGAGAGAACCACCGCAATTAGCGTCGTTTGCAGAGGCAAAATGTTATCCGGCGTCAAACTCTCTCAGTATTACTCCCAAAACTCCGCTGTTCCTTCGAACGCCGTCGCACGCAGCAACTTTGTAGGAGGTTTGGAAATGGCACGACTGGGCGAAAGAACTGGCCTCCTCAGTAGAGGATTCTTCGAACAATCCTGACGATACCCTTGACTATATCTCTCTCCTCCGTGAGCTAAAATGGCTGATCGAAGACTCGGTGATAGGCGATCATCCGGTGATTCACAGAAGGGAAATCGCGGACGATGGCGAGAAGGGTGTGAAATTGAGAGCGTCGTTGGAAGAACTATACGATTTATGGCGGCAGAGGATCGAGAAGCGGCGGCCGTTTCAGTACGTCGTGGGATGCGAACACTGGAGAGACCTGGTGTTGTGCGTGGAGGAAGGTGTTCTTATTCCGAGACCGGAGACGGAACTGATCGTCGATATGGTGGAGGAGCTGGTAACGGGAGATGAATGGTTTAAGAAAGGTATTTGGGCCGATCTCGGGACAGGAAGCGGGGCGATTTCGATCGGCGTTGCTAAAGTCCTGGGAAGCGGCGGGAAAGTTATAGCCACAGATCTCAGTCCGGTGGCGATCGCCGTCGCAGGGAACAATGTTCAGAGATACGGCCTTGAGGTCAGTAGATTTTCATGTAAAACATAATCGTTCTTCAACTTTAATAGAAAGGGAAATGTCGAAGGGATTAATCATGTAAAAAAATCTGTTAGAGAAATTCTCCTGCAACATTCTTCAGTTTGATATATGATAATATCTAATAGATGAAATGATGAAAAGGAAGGATCATGGTTTTTGAAGCCAACATTCGTCAGTCAGTGTTGGTTTCTTCTGACAATATTGTGATATATCCAGGGGATGATTGAGGTGAGAGAAGGATCTTGGTTTGAGCCATTGAAAGATGTTGAAGGAGAACTTGTGGGGATAGTAAGTAATCCACCATATATACCAAGTGGTGACATTCAAGGCCTACAAGCTGAAGTTGGTAGACACGAACCGAAACTTGCATTGGATGGTGGTATCGATGGGACTGATTGTCTTCTCCATCTCTGTCACGGGGCTTCTCGCATGCTTAAACGGGGTGGCTTTTTCGTTTTCGAGGTACCTACTTTTTTCACTCTCTTTCTCCTAATCCTTTGGTAGAAAGACGCAATCGTTTTTGGGTTTCCTATGTCTCTCTCTCTCTCTGATACTAAAACCGGCCAAGTTAGTTAGTATTGGAAGAAGATTAAAATTGCTACTAAAAGATCAAGTCTTGCTTTGCTTGGCCTTTTTCATAATTTGTAACAGCAGGCTTGTTTTGTGCAAGTGTTGTTACTAAAAGATCAAGTCTTTGATTGGTCATTTTTTCATTTACATATTAAGAGCAAATTGTTTTGCGTGAGTGTTCATTTTAGTTTGAAGGTCTTTGCATATGTACTGATAATCACATCCAGTGCCATGAATGATGAAATCCTCCTATTGGTTTATGATTGATGCAGACAAATGGAGAGAAGCAAAGCAAGATGATGGTAGATTACATGACCAATGATCTCAAGGACACTTTCTCTGATTTGAAGATAGTTTCTGATTTTGCTGGAATCCATCGGTTCGTGACTGGCTTTCGTCTTTGAGATTTTAACGCAGCTCTCGCGGTGGTGGTACTATTTTATTTGTAGGATTAATAATTAAACTAGAGATTTGATTGGTATGTCAATGTCTTTAAACCGAACCTAAAGATGAGCATACCTTTTGACAAACAAATCTTGCAACCCAACCAATAGTGAAACATCTGAGCCGAATTTCACCAATCTGAACGGTCCAAACAAAACACAGCGACAATAGTGTGTTATTTATTGTTCAAACCACGCATACATATATGTAAGTTTGCTCGCGTGTTTTAGCCTCGTTTGATTATCATAATTACCAATTTAACCCTCTCGCCGCGTTTCTTCATCCTTTGTTTATCTATCCCAATCATCATCTGTCTTTCTCTGTCTCCCACACATCTTTTATATTTCAATTTCGAGATCTCTTTGACAACAACAAAGAAACGTCCCAACAAATCCTTCTTCTTCTTCCTCTTCCTCCTGGTGCGTGATTCTCGATCTCGTTTTAAACCTTACTTCGGTTGAGATAGATTCTCTGATTCCCGACATCGTTATGTCATTTTACAATCTCGCAACGCAGCAATCTGATTGATTGTTTACCGCTTGGGCTTTGTTTTGGTTTATCTCTGATTTGAATTTGATTTTGATCGGGTTTGATTATATCTGATTCGCCGTCGGTTTGTGTGATCTGATCGGATTGGCTTTGTTTAGTTGAAATTATGCGGTTTATACCATCGTTATCTATATTGCATTGTGGAGATCTGACTCACATGGTTGATTTTGATTTCAATCTCAGGAGATTGATTTAGATTAGACGTAGAATTTGAACTCTGAAGCTTCTGCTCCTTTCATATGTTCACATCTCTATAAAATCTGGATGCTATATTGTTTTACATATATGTTTATAACGCAAAATTTGACAAGTCTTCTGTGCTTTGATTAAGAAACCCATATATATATAGTAGTTGAGATCAAGCTTGGAGGCTTTGCCTATTTTATGGAATATACTACACTCTTTTTTTTTTCCCTTAAGTTAGGGTTTTGTGTTTGGCTGCATCAAGTTTTACAGGTTGTTCATAGTTAGGCTCATCAGTGTTCTTGAGCAGTACAATGCTACACTTTTCAGAACAGATCCTTTGGTCACATGATTGTGGAACTACTATCAAATACGAAGCAATATCATTTGATCAAAAAACATCATTCTGTTTGCTTTTCAAGTTCAATTATTAGCTTCCTTTTTTCGTTGATCAACCCTCGGGTCTGCTTTTCGTTATTGGTTCATAAATTTTGTATTTTTAGCTAAGTAATGTTGTATTATACCACTTGTGCAGCATCTCTTGGTTTTGGTGGCGTGGAGACATTCATAATGTCTAGCGTAGTGGATTTGAAAGAGCAACCAGTGGAAGGAAACCTCACCAACGAGGCAGAAAAGTCAATGCCATCATCACAGCAGGAGGTTTCCATCTAATTCTCACACTAGATAACGATCAAATACTGTAGTTAATACGGTCTAACTCTTTCTTTGATTGCATTGTGTAGGAAGCTGCTGTAAAGAAGAAGTATGGAGGGCTCATGCCAAAGAAACCACCTCTCATTTCCAAGGTAGGCTATTTTCTGATCTAAGGAGATTTTTGAGTTTTCACTCGGTTTTTCTGAGGTGCGGTTTTGTGTCAGGATCACGAGCGAGCATACTTTGACTCAGCTGATTGGGCTCTTGGAAAGGTAAAAGTATTAAACTCTTGATTCCGCAGAGTGTTGTTTCTTTTTGGGTTATCAAATGCTAAGCTATCGCTAATGGTCCCACTCTCATGGTGTTATTATTAATGTCTTGAAAACAGCAAGGTGTAGCGAAGCCTAAAGGACCCCTCGAAGCTCTTCGTCCCAAGTTACAGGTAAATGAGCTTGAGCCACGTTTTTTCAGCTGTTTGTTTCCCAGTCTTAAGATCTTGTCCCTCTTCTGCAGCCAACGCAGCAACAGACGCGTTACAGGAAGTCTCCATGTGCTCCATCCGAAGGCGGTGAAGGTAAATTTCTTTATTTAATCATCTCCATCTCAAAGCAATTAAAGGACTATCTGATCCATCTCTTTGCTCTGAAATTATTACAGATGGAGGAGCTGCTCAGGCCGAGGGAGTTTCCGGCAACGAGGAGTAGAGAGAGAGAGAGAGAGAGAGAGAGAGATGGAGAGATATGGGAACTCTTGTGTAAGAACTTGTTATAATCGGGGATATTTTCTGTCCATTTGAAACAAGAGATATGGTTTTCATTAAATCTCCAAGTTCCAGAAATTATATCTCTGGTTATTTATACCTAACTGAAATTTATGAGAAACCTTTGGAATACCTAAATATCTGATACATAGCTAAACTTTCATCGATCGGATTGGGTAATGTTCACATAGTTTTTAAGTTATTGTCAGAAGGCCAAGTAGTAGACGAAATATGGTAGTCGACTTCTCTCTTAACTAATCCTAAAACGTTAAGCATCATTATCTTAACTTTTTAGGATTAGTTTAGATAATGAACAACCTACGAAAGTGGTAATATTTTATCTACTCGTTAGTTTTTTTTTTTTTTTTTTGGACGTTCACCTACTCGTTGGTTTATCTATGTTATTTTTCATTGTCTTGTAGTTGTATGTACCATTGTTAATTTCCTTAATTGTTATTTACTTGGTATGACTATTGCCATTGTTGTTGGTGTAGTTACAGATGACGACTGACGAGGGTGAACGTGTTTTATTAGATTCATCTCAAAATTCTCAAATGGAGTATATTTAATTACCATTTAGATGGTTGTCAACAAAAAAAAAAAAACCTTACCATTTACATGATCATTGCATGATCTTTAAAATTACTATATTTTTATTGTTAGACGTTGGAGTTAATTTTAGCATTCTCAACTGTTTTATTCGGATTTGTATTTTTATATTAACTCTTTAGAGTTTTTAAAGATATTTTTTCAGATAGTTTTTTGGAATGTTTTTATTAATTATTATAGTACTATTTAATATAAAATTGTGAATTGACTCATTCAAACTACCGATTTAAGATTAAATGAATTTGAGTTGATAGTTTGATAAATGAATTGAGAGCTAAACTAACTCGTGGAATATGTTATCTCATAATCAGTTTAATCGAGTGAATTATCTCATTTTGAAACCTCTAGTCTACGATGGGATCGGAAGTATCTCAAGCAAACTGCATATATAGTACAAGTTTTGTGAAATTATCCACTCAACTGAAAAGACATTATTTTTGAAAATAGTTTTACATTAGCTAGTTTTGAGTAAAAGAAATTTTTTTTTATTAATGCTAATTGTTTGAAGGATGTATTATCGGAATATGAATAATTTATTCAAGTAATTTTTTTGTTCCTCAAAAACAAAAGTCAGCTATTTCATCGATTTTGTTGATAAGAGTAGGCTCAGTGATCAAAGCCAATAACGTTTTGCGCACCAAAAAAAGAAGTCAAACTTATTTTTTAATAAAAACATTACAAATTAAACACATACGTTCCCAAATTTTAGTAGTAACTTATTTATAATTGTCATAGCAAATTCAAAAGTATAGTAGCTATTTTGTCAAAATACATAAATCCAAAATATTGATACATCATACATGCATACACAAGGGTGTGTTCATTGGAACTTCAAACACATGACATCACAAAAAAAAAAAAAGCGAAAGAAAGAAACCGGAAGATAAGGAAGATTTGGTCGGAGGATTGTTTAACCGGAAAGATACTTCCAAAACTACCCCACTAATTGCCGGATTCCGCAGTCGGTTTCCGACTCATCTTTGATGACTTTTCTAAGAAGTCAGCTTCCTCCCAAACATTATCACTATTCTTAATTATTGTATTTATCTTCTAAATCCGCATAAACCATTAATTTTTCTCCATCATTCTCGTCTATAGAATACATATACATTGGTAAAACTTATATGGCCACCCCGAAGGCCAGATCATTATTCGGAAAGACATACAAAGGTTTTACTTATAATTTATGTTCTTTTAATATATCTATGTCTGCATTATTCAACATTTATATGTAAATTAAGATGCAAATACAAACGTCAACGAATCATAGTTTGAAAGAATCATATCTGGTCATGATCTCGATCTTATTTCTTCAACTGGAAAAATAATATATAGTAAAACAAAATACATCGAGTATGACCAAATAAAGATCAGAATTCAGAGGAATAGCTAGACAAATAAAGCTGATCACATTTTTTTATGATATATATATGAGCATTATCATATATAAGGGTCAGCGGTCATAATAATCCTGGAGAATACACTATATATATGGGGTTGACACCAAAAACATTATTTCGATCTACCTTAATTACTTTATCTTATTCCTTCGTGTAATCTATACGTTGATCTATATTAAAACTAACTCGATCGAGCAATATTTGAAGCAGTATACGGGTTTTTGGAGACATTATGTGATTTTATTTCTTGTTAACAAGAAAGTTCCAAACTTTTGGTGTATTTATCTTTTCGGTCCGGGATCAACAATTGACAAACCGGCTTGTTAAATCGACATGAATCATTTCTCTCTTAAACTCGAAAGAGCAAGGATTTAATCTCTCTACAAAGAAATCCTTGCTAATTAACCAAGTGACCTATATGGGTACCAAGACAGTTCTTCTATAAGCTAGGGTTCCTGAATTGTTAAAACACCTTATATTGCATTCCTTTGATTAAATTCTCAATTTTTTCTGCTTAAGGAAAAAGGATATGCGTTTTTCATGAATCTTTCTTTTGATTATTGCACTGTTCAAAATACACATTCTACGGTTTCCAAAACATTTTGGTAAAACAATCAACATTCTATAAGAAGTGTATATGAATCTTAATCAACAGTTTCCAGTTCTTTTAATAGATTTGTTTTCCTAAAACAATTATCTTGTCATTTTAAGAACTATATAGCTTATTTTTACCGTGAAAAAAGATTGATAGTTAATTAGCTCAATCACATATTATTTGAAATTATAAAATTCGAAAATCCACAACTACATTATATAACGAACCAGGTTATATATAAGTTATTTCATTTATTGCCACTGTTTTAGAAAAATGAAATCTTATAAAACCTTTGGATATTTTCGTATTGAACTCCACTTGGCAGACTAGTCCACTTTGTTACGAAATGTGGTGTTCGTTCTAAACATCTAATTGATATATACCTAATAAAAAATGGATGTACTCTAAATTTCTATAATAATACAAACAATTGTCCTCGTTTTTGATTATATATTTCTTTTCTAAACATTAATTACACTTGAACCAAAATTCAAAACTCCTACGTAAACGATATTTCCATCACTGGATATTCAATCAATCAAGTTCAGAGAATGATCAAAATGAACAAAATCCAAAAGAATATGCTTTTAAAGTCAACGAGCGGGCCAGCTCACACAGCACTGACCAAAAACAACACGCGCTTTCGGAGTTTTGAATCTTTCACAAACGCTGTCGTTTTATCTATTCCCCACAAACACTATAGCCGGTTTCATTGACTCGCACGTCATTTGTTGACTTGTCAATCCCCTCTATAAATAGCACTCTAGAACGAACTAACTCTACTCACTAAAACTAAAAGAAACACACTTGATCTCACTACTGCTTGATCTTCTTCTAAAACCCTAGAAATATATAAATACAAGATGGTTTTGGTTAGATCATTATGCTTATTCATTACCTTCCTTAGCTGTCTAGTCATCTCGGTCCATGGCCAAGCTGCGGCAAGGCCCGGTGGCACGAGGATCGGGTTTTACTCGACCACGTGTCCTACCGCCGAAACCATTGTCCGAAACGCCGTGACAGCTGGTTTCAACGCTAACCCGAGGATCGCACCCGGGATACTAAGAATGCATTTCCACGACTGTTTCGTCCAAGGCTGTGACGGCTCTATCCTTATATCGGGAACTGACACCGAAAGAACCGCTGGTCCGAACCGCAACCTCCGTGGCTTTGAAGTCATAGACAACGCCAAAACGCAGCTCGAAGCTGCATGCCCTGGAGTCGTCTCGTGTGCTGATATTTTAGCTTTAGCCGCCCGTGACTCCGTCGTCCTCGTAAGTCCTAATTAATTAGTAACGTAACATGCATTTATATTATTTTATTTTATTTTAGTAACGTTTTTACGTAATTTGCATGCAGACGAGAGGAACAAGTTGGCAAGTACCAACCGGACGTAGAGATGGTCGAGTTTCTGTGGCTTCGAACACTAACAATCTCCCTGGTCCCGGTGACTCCGTCGCCGTTCAACAACAGAAATTCTCCGCTTTGGGACTCAATACCCGCGAACTCGTCGTCCTCGTCGGTCAGTGGTTTATACGTACTTTACACACTTCAAGACCTATTAATTACCATTGATCCGAAAATACTTGAAATACCGACGTTTAAGTACACATAAACCTTTAAAGGACTATTTTTTTTTTTTAATTAGCAAAACTACTTTTCAACCGGCCGATTTCATCCATTTTTTCCTCAACTAGTGTATAGAACATTTCTTCGAAAATATAGAAAAATCTGATTTGCAAGTTTTAGGGTATATATGGATAATTAAAAACAACATAAAACTAAATCAGTTATATAATATAACAGGAGGACACACGATCGGAACAGCGAGTTGCGCTACATTCAGGAACAGGCTATTCAATAGCACCGGAGGCCCAGATCCAACCATCGACCCGACATTTTTGGCGCAGCTTCAGGCACAATGTCCCCAAAACGGCGATGCTTCAGTACGCGTTGATCTCGACACCGGAAGTGGAACCACTTTCGACACTTCCTACTTCAACAACCTGAGCCGTGGCCGTGGAGTCCTACAATCCGATAATGTCCTCTGGACCGATGCAGCCACTAGACCCATTGTGCAACAGCTGATGAGTCCTAGAAGCACCTTCAACGCTGAGTTTGCGAGGGCAATGGTCAGGATGAGTAATATTGGTGTGCTCACGGGGGCTACTGGGGAAATTCGTAGGGTTTGCTCCGCGGTTAATTAATTAACCGATGAAAATCAGTGGTTCAAAGCTTTCATGGCTGGCTACTTGTTTCGAGTGTGATTTTAGTTTCAATAATAAATAAACCAATAGAAAACCACATAAGAAAAACCCAAAAGTGGGTTTATGAAAATTGTATTTAAAAGGTGTTTTGTATTCGGTTTCTTTTGGTTTTACTAGATGGGTTATGTCTTCATAAAAATAATATAATGAGTTAATTTCGTAATACCATGAGTGGAAAGGCGTCCGTATATTCACGTACCATAACTATGATCCAAACTTAACAGATTTTTTTCTTTTTTTCAAAACTTAAATTATTTTACCAAGTGAAGAAATATTGAATAAAAATTAAAGAATTGGTTATATAAGAACTGAAACCAAAGTCGTACGAAACTTCGTTTACTATATTAGATTCTGTTCAATTTTTATTACATGTTCTCTTATATTCGAATTAAACAGCAATGATCAGATTAACACATCTAATGGCATATGTATCGAAAGGTATAGTCACATTGATGTATTATTAAGAAAGATGGTTCTTAAATTTTTATTCTCGTAAATATTTTTCAAAATATGACTAAAATATACTAATTTAGTGGCTTGTAATAATGTTGTTTTTGTGTCATTGTCCAGATTCTAACATGCATAATATTAATGGTAAAGAAATATCAACTATAAAAAAACTGGTCAAATAATGGTTAAAAAAAAAAAAAAAAACTGGTCAAATAGTCCTGTTTCTTATAATAATATTTGTTTTGCTACAAGTTTCTCAAATAATAATATTGCAAAACATGATAGTCAATTTGTCACGATCTCTCTAATTTTGGAATCCCAATTTATGTTGCATTTCTCTTTCAAAAAAATACTAATAATTTATTTGTTGCATTTTCAAAATTTATTTGGTCTAAGTATGTTTTGGATATGTACTGCGCCTTTTGCATAACTTCTTCTGCCGTTATGCTTTAATGCATTTAGTTGCACGACCGTTATATATTTATTTGCACAAAATATATATCATTGCAGTGATGGCGGTGCAAATACATATTATATAGTTTAATTGAAGGTATTTAGTTACACACATTTTTGGGGGGGGGGGGGGTCAAAAACAAAACATACATATTTTAGAAAGATAAAAATACATATTTAAATATAAATAAACTCGTGTATATAACAAATGATTCGTTAAACTATCGTGTACCATTTTTGATAAAAGAACAAAAAATAGATATTGAGTAAATGTTTTGCTTTAAAAACAAGTTTTAACTTCATGACTTAATTTACTAACGTATATACTAGAGCATTATAAGTCAATGCAACCCTTTAGCAAAAACAAAAAAAGAGCTAAAGGAGCTTGAATATTATATAATCAGGCAAAGCTTATCTTCATCTTGTCACTGTCATTTTTTCCCATGCAAATGTTTCAATGAACTTTGGCAATCCTATAGAGGCTATTATAGTTAATAACTCAATATGGTGCATGTACGCGTATTAAGTATTGTTTTATATATTAAGTGAATGTATTAACTAGCTGTGTGCCTGTATTAAGATTTAGACCGAGCAAACAAATTCTTTTCACACTTCAACGAACTACCTTATTAGATTTTGAACTGATGCCTTCTTCACACTATTTTTTAAAAATCGAGTTGGATAACAAACGGGATTATGATGATTATTAGATAATTATTAAGATTTTCAAGTCAAATGATTTATACATATATATATATATGTATATGTGTGTGTGTGTGTAACATTTTCTATTTAAAATTTAATAAAAATATAGAAACATTAGATCGATGGAAGGAAAAAATGTGGGTATTTTCTTGATCACATCTGATTAAACTTACTAGATTGTCAGATTTTACAAACACTGTTGTACTGGATCAGGATCAGAAAATCATATATATACGTCATTATATTCTCCTGGAATTGCATGTGACTTTAAATTATATGCATGGTCAGTATAGATTTAGTCCAAATTTTTATGATTAAAAATGGGAAATTGCTGTGGCTCAGGCTCACGCGTCTTGTCAATATTTTGATTCGAAGCTAAATGTCCAAAACATTTTGAGTAGAAGACAACATCCGTGTAAAAGGTCTATTATTTCAACGATTCCATTTATATTTTATTGTTTTCTATTTTTCCGTCCAATATGTTTGAAAACAAAAAGTTTGTAGAACGACACAATCTAAATCGAGTCATTGACTCTATCGAAATTGTACATCTCCACCACCAACACTAAAAACATTGTTTTCTGATATCGATCATCGAGACCATTCGATCTTCAATTTTATAAACAACATCAACAACTATAAGATAAAACATGAACCATATTAGTATTACAACCATATATATTAGTTTTTCGGATGAGAGTAAAAGTACAAGACAAGTCATGGAATTAGTTATGGCTTCCTATAAATTCAGATTCCTCACTTTTTTCTAATCTGATCTTTTAATATGAAAATTTTAAAATTAGAGAAAACAGAATATGTTAAGAATATCCGTCAGGAAAAACAAAAAGTGCGAGAGAGAAGATTATCCAGAAAGTGTGCTTTTTGGGTTAATAATGATTGTGTGTGTGTTGGAAAATATTAATATTAATGATTGTGTAAGTGCTTTAATAATTGAGGTTGGAGACACTCGTCTCGTGGCGTACTTTGTTGCAAAGAAAAGCGCGTGAAAATAACAAGTATTTTTGAAACAATTACCAGAGAAAATGGCAGAAAATTCCGTCTTATTCATAATCTTTCCTATTTTCTGAATTACTTTTTTTTTTGCTTAAAGGTTAATTACTTTTTTTTGTGAAATACTTTGAAGAATTAATATGGTAGAAGTACATAAAAAATAATTAATATGGTAATGGATTCCTATATTTACGAGGTCGGTACATCACTTAAATTATCGATACAAAATTAAAGTTTATCTATCTACTGTAGATTAATAACTTCATGTAATTATGCAAACGATATGGACGGACAGTATCTGTAAACGTTCATTTAATTTCAAACTTGTTAGTCCCGTGACATCAATGTTTTGGCATATTTGATCGACTAGTTGCCGGTATAATTTTCTTGACAAAGCATCTCTGATCTTTTATAAGGTCCTTTTTTTTTTGTTAAAGGGTTTTCTTATATTAATTAAACATGAAATATGACAAAGTTCGAAAGAAAAACAAAACAAAGACAGAAATTTTTACAGAAATGAAACAAGAAACCATAGCAAGCATGGAAAGTATCTGTAGAAGAGAGAGAGAACCCTTCTTACGGATCAGATGTAAGCCATCTCTGGAGAATTAGACTTCCTCTGCGAGAGCCCTACATTTGTCTTTCACTGATGATAGGACCAACTTCAGTATCATACCTTGATTTAGAGTGGTTCCATCATGGAATCTTCTGTTTATAAGGTCCTTTCATCATTGAGAGACTCTCTTAATGATAATTAATATGGTAGAAGTAAAAAAAAAAAAATATGACAAAGCATCTCTGAGGTCTTTTATCATTGAGTCTTGACACTCTTAAAAAAGATCTCTTGAATAAGAAAGCTTTGAAATATTCTTGAGAAACTCTCTTCACACTTGTCTTTTTAACAATTGTTCAATTCTCTTTTAATGAGTCTTTTATCACTGCAGATGATCTTATGCCGTTATGCGTTTGCATGCGTCTTAAATAACAACGCATATAGTGACTATATATTTTTAAGCAATGCATGCATGTATGCATGTAATGATAATCATAACTCTATTCACTAGTTTGGTTTTGTGTATTTATTATAACATCCTAAAAGTTGTTTAAGTGGTACGATTAAAAAAGTGGTTTAATGATATCTAGTTCGAATCAGCAAATCGTGACCAAAAAAAAAAATTGAATTCTAATCAGCAAACCAATGAAAAATTATATTTTTATACTGCTAATCTTACCGTAAAAAAAGGTGCCACTTATTTGATCAATGATTGATAACATTTGAAGTGGTAAGATGTTACTAATTAAATCTATATATAGCTCAACTAATATTAACTTATAACTAGAGACTAGGTGTAAATAAATAAACCTGGCTGGTCACAAAACTAATATTAACTTATAACCTTATTTAACGTCTCTTATTCGTGACAAAACTAATTCACTAACCACTCTTTGTTGAGGTTCAACTAATACTAATGGTTTTCCAGAATTATCTATAAAGCCAATATATAGCCAACAACAAAAAAATACTAGGTAAAACAAAAAAGAGGAAAAATCACAAATCTACATGTAGGTAGTTCGGTACATACATGGACCATATTCATATGTTTAATTAATATATTAAAAAAAAAAATTCTATAATATAAAAGTTACGATTATAAATTTATAAAATTATAGTACCGGTAAAACGTAGCTCCAAATAGTTAATGAGTAGCCCGGCATTGCTTACTCATTTAACACCACGAATCTCTTACTCTTTTCCACTATAAATACATAAACAAAAATCTCAAACTGTATAACAAAACATACCAAAAGTAATAATCCGATTGTGTTTACATATATGCGCTACCATTTGGTTAAAAACTAAGAAGAAACTAAAATGGGAAGTGTTACTAATTTTAATCCCCACTGCGTTCTCTTACCGTTACTCCTTGTCCTAGCCGCGACCGCAACCACACAGGCGAGCATATTACTACCGAGGCCACGGCTCGGGTATTACGGTAGTGCATGCTGGAATGTAGAATCGATAGTGCGGTCTGTTGTCCAGTCTAACTATTTTGCAAATCCAGCCAATGCTCCGGGCATTTTGCGTATGCATTTTCACGAATGTTTCGTCCGTGGATGCGACGGGTCCGTTCTCATGGACGGACCTAACTCTGAGAGAACCGCGATTCCGAATCAATCGCTGAGAGGGTTTAATGTCATCGAAGAAGCTAAGACTCAGCTTGAGATCGCTTGTCCTCGAACAGTCTCTTGTGCTGATATTCTCGCTCTCGCTGCACGTGACTTCGTCGTTCTGGTATATACTTCTTATACTTTATCTATTGATTGTAAATTTACGTAATTAATTAAATGGAAGTGTAATATATATGTGCATGTATAGACCGGTGGACCATGGTGGCCAGTTCCATTGGGACGACTCGATGGCCGGGTTTCACTAGCCTCGAATGTCGATTTGCCGGAACCTACCGACTCCGTTGCGGTGCAGAAGCAGAGGTTCTCTGCAAAAAATCTTAACATCCAAGATCTCGTTGTCCTTGCTGGTACGTAAATCAATTTAGGTTTAGGCGTCGACTGTTACAAGCATAGTTTTTTCGGGTTTGTTTTGTATCTGAAATTTTTATTTTTAAAAATTATATCTGCAAAATATAAACGTAAACAAATACAAACAAACAATCGAGGCTTTAGAATGCATGCATGCATTTCCATTTTTTTAAAAAAATATATACATAAAATTTTGAATATAATACAATCATGAAAGGAGAATTTTCGTGACATTAATTAAATTTTATATTTATTTATAACTTTCACAAAAACTTCAAAATTTGAACCTAAATATACGTTACAAGTGTCGGTAAATCTATAGTAGCATGTTATATATTTCTTGCATCCTAAGTTAGCTACCATTCAAGTGAACTAATAAATGCTTTCTTCTATATATTACAAATTACATATTTTGAAATTATCTCGAGATACATTCTAATTCACATAGAGGACTTTGGTATATAACAGCTGGACACACGATAGGAACGGTCGGGTGTGGTGTTTTTAGGGACAGGTTCTTCAACTACAACAACACAGGAAGCCCTGACCCAACCATCAACCCAAGTTTCGTCCCTCAGATCCAATCTCAATGTCCTCTCAACGGCAACGCCGCTACTCGTGTCGCGCTGGACACGGGAAGTGAAGGCCAGTTCGACACTTCGTACCTTACCAACTTGAGGTTCGGTCGAGGTGTCCTCGAGTCTGACCAGGTCCTATGGAATAATCCCGAGACCCGTCCCATCGTGGAACATATTATTTTGGGATAATGGAGCATGTTTTATATATATATATATATAATAACAGTGAGTAACAAACACAAGATAATTAAATAACATACCAATTGAGTTTATACACACACATTAATTGTCAACTCGAGGTAATGAAAGTTAAGGTGATTTTTTTTTATATAGATTAAACTACCGTTCAGATTTCACAGAATAACAGTTGGGGTCCTGAGATTTTCGCTGGTGTTGGTTGAAAAAAATCGATGATCAATTTCCAACCAAAACAAATTATATGTATATTTGATGATAAATGTGTTTTCGTCTTTTCTCTTTTTATCTTCTTGAGTTTGGAATATGAATTTGTTTAAATTGGATCGATATTACAAAGTTAAACTACTAACATTACATAATTTGTCCCGTATAAAATGATTGGAAAAAAGAAGAAGATAAATTAATTAAAGTCATGTTTCAACTTACAAAAATAAAATAAAAATACGTGAAGTCAATAAAGGTTAAATGAACCAGTTTGAATTCACTGTACGAAAATGAATCTAATCATTGGTGAAAAATGATTAGTGGAATAATAATAATAATAAGGGATAATAAAATATGGCAGTGATTGACTTTGACAAAAAAAAAGAAAAAAGCGAGTCAATGATATTATGGCATCGAAATTGTCTCTTGGTGGTTTCATTAAACAAGACATCCACTTTCAACTAAAGCGCGTACTGTATATGCTTTTACCGGCTAGTATAGCTATCTATTTTCCAGTATAACTTTTTGTTCATTTTTTTTTTGATTTTCGTACGTTTATCGTAATTTCATAGACCTTGTTTATCATTAATATTTTTTCAAAAACTAGATAAATTCTCTATCAATTTAACTTGTTGCAACCCATATATATATATTAATGATTCATTATAAAACTAAATTTCTACAACAATTACATTATTTTTTTCTTCCTGGATCTTATGTGATTTGTATTAAAAAAACGTGATTAGATAACACCCCTAAATTGTTCAATAGCACTGTTTTCATTTATATATATATATATACTACGTACATTTAACATGTAATTCATAAGTTTGATTACAAATGTTAGTTATCTAATTTAGAAAAGAACATGATTAAATAAAAATAGATATGATGTATTATTAGTTTATTTTTATCACACGATTGGCGAATTTTTTTTTTTTTTGCGAAAGGACGATTGGCGAATTTGGAATACAGTTTAAACTACATTTTCAACCCATTACCGAAAAATGATAGAATATGTTTTAAACTATTAAAAACTGTTTGATTTCTCTATTTAATCTAACTATTTAAATATATATTCCCCAGACAATCCAAATACGGTTAGTTTGATTGCTTAACCCGAAAAATGATATTTCGACCGGCATTAGTATATTCAAGCCTTTTTTTTGTTAGTAATATATTTAAATTCAAGTTGATTTATTACGTTTAGAACTTTTTTGAGTTGAAATACTCGCTGATTTTGATCCGGAAAAAAATATACAAGCATAAGACTACAGCTTCAAGCTAAAGAAAAAACAAATTAAATATGCATACAAGTTGTAATTTAACGGCCATACACGTTTTTTCGTCAGCAAATTTTTTTCCGTCATCTGAATTTTATATATATGCAAACCAGCTGTGAGTATAATCAGCTGAATATATTACTATAATGATAATGATATATATTAATTGTTACTCGTTAATTGCTTTAATTTTTAATTCAGATAAGTGATTAAATAATTAGAGTCATCATCTCTTTGTTTTGTACATTCCCCCATGCAAGTCTTTTGTTCGATAATTCAAAGATTCCATGGCGGTGAATACTTTTAATTTTTTATTAGTATTACTAATCCAAAACAATAGTATTAGGGAAGTTAACTATTATTCCCTCTGTCATAATATAAGATGTTCAATAAAAAAAATTTCATAAGATGTTTTATAAAATTTCTAAGCAAATTTTAATGTTATTTAGTATTTTTAAATTTTAAATTGTATAGTATTTTTATGATTGGGTGAATTTTATTTTTAAATGATGTTTTTTAAATTTTTTTTTTTTAAATTCACGTTTTAATTAAAAATCTTACTCGCTCGGTTTAAACATGATACTGCATTCGTTTTACAAATTACTATTCTTATTTTATTTAAAGTTTTTCACAAATATTTTTTTTAAAATAAAATTACTATTCTTACCTTATTTTTATTAACTACTAGTATTATTAAGTTTTTCTAGAAATAATAAATATTATCAGGGTAAATTAAATTAAAAATAGCAATAACCATACTTAAGAAATTGAACACATATAATTTTTTGGAACAAATATTTTTAAAAACATCTATCATTATGAAACATAAGGAATATATAATAGGACAGGGGATTATATAACAGATAAAATTAATCATTAAAAAATATTTTAAAAGTCAATTATGCCAATATAATTTTATTATCCTTGACCATAGAAATGTTCTGACCAAAATTTTGAAACAACTTTATATATCGCCACGCAACTGATCGAGCTAATCTATGTAGCAATATTTGACCCAAACAAGGTTTCAAAAAAAAAAATTTTGACCCAAATAAAACATCACTAGAGTGGTACCAAGATTTGCTTTTTAAGGCAGTTGGTTTATACTCTGTTTATTCATAAATAAATTGCATTTTTTCTAAGAAAATCATATTTTAGTGTTTCTTGAAAAGATTTGATAATTTTTCTTTCATTTCTGCCAACACATGTTAATTGTAAATCCATTAGTCAACTGCAAAGTTTGCCAATCTCGCTAAATGAAAAAAAAAAAAAAAAAAAAAAAAAACTTGCCGGATTTGTTTTGTTTTCTACCAACCAGTTTAAGATATATATGTTCAATGGACTGACTCGTCTACACTAATGTGCAACTAATTATTATTTATGGATTATCTATATCAAATGTATAGTACTATTGTTCCCATAATATAGTAGTAAACTTTGATTCTGTTATCTATCACCTACAACTTAAGCGAAGATATATACATATATGTTCAATGGACCGACTCGTCTACACTAATGTGCAAATAATTATTATTTATGGATTATCTATATCAAATGTATAGTAATATTGTTCCCATAAATTTCGGTGTCGTGTGCCGAACTTGCTCGTTACAATTCTTATTCCTACGACTTTTTTTGCCTATATATACAAACCCCTTAACACCAAACTCAAAACACACAACAAACAATAACAACTTTTACAAAGCTCAAAGAGTTTCTTATACACTAAACAAAAACACAAAATGGGTCGTGGTTATAACTTACTGTTCAACCTAGTAACGTTTTTAGTATTGGTTGCAGCTGTAACTGCACAAGGGAACCGTGGCTTTAGCCGTGGTGGCGGCCAGATACCGCGTGTTGGGTATTACGGGAATAGATGCCGAAACGTAGAATCTATTGTGACATCGGTGGTTCGATCTCATGTCAAGTCTAACCCTGCTAATGCACCGGGGATTTTGCGTATGCAATTTCACGATTGCTTTGTTCGTGGCTGCGATGGCTCGATTCTCCTCGCTGGTAACACCACGGAGAGAAACGCCGGTCCCAACCGTTCATTGAGAGGGTTTGAAGTTATTGAAGAGGCCAAGGCTAGGCTTGAGGTTGCTTGTCGTCGAACCGTTTCTTGTGCTGACATTCTCACTCTTGCTGCTCGCGATGCTGTCGTTTTGGTAACACATTTTTAAATTATTTTTGTTTGGTTTATATTGTTACACGCACGTATAATTAATATATCACTATAGGTAGTGTATAACGGTAATTGAATCTTGGGTGATGCAGACTGGTGGACAAGGCTGGCAGGTGCCATTGGGACGTCTGGACGGCCGAGTCTCGCAAGCCTCAGACGTGATCTTGCCCGGACCAAACGACGCCGTCGACAAGCAGAAGCGGGACTTCGCTGCTAAGACTCTCAACACATTAGACCTCGTAACTCTTGTTGGTACGTTGTTGTAATCTCACATACATACTTGAGTTATTCGGTTATTATTCAAAATAAATCAGTAGGAGCTAACTAGTAGGTTGGTTATTCGGTTTGGTTTGGTTGGAAAATTTAAGCATTTTTGGTTATTTGGTTTGGTTGGTATATTTGTCGGAATGAACCAACAACGTTTATAGAGTTTTGGTTTGACTTTAACCAGGAGGACACACAATAGGAACTGCTGGTTGTGGATTGGTGAGAGGCAGATTCTTTAACTTCAACGGCACAGGACAACCCGACCCATCAATCGACCCTAGACTCATACCACTGGTTCAGGCTCGATGCCCTCAGAATGGTGACGCAACAACCCGAGTCGACTTAGACGCCGGAAGTGCTGGAAAGTTCGACACAACTTTCCTAAGGAATGTGAGGTCAAGCCGCGTGGTTCTCCAATCCGATCTAGTCCTATGGAAGGACCCCCAGGCACGAAATTTCATAGAACGGCTCTTAGGCTTACGCCAGCCGTTCTTGAGTTTCGGATCAGAGTTCGGGAAGTCGATGATCAAGATGAGTCTCATAGAAGTTAAGACTGGATCAGATGGGGAGGTTCGTAGGGTTTGCTCTGCGATCAATTAAAGAATATGAAAACACAAATGTGTGTGTGGTTTGATTTTAATTTATGATTTGGTTAATTAATAATCATTTGATTTACATAATAAACTTCTTATAAATTATAGCATTTTGTGGTTGATGATTACGTTTTGATTTCTCAAGTATAAGATTGTCATTGTAACAAAAATGTATTATATGAAATTGTCATTTATTTTGTTCACTAGTGTACGGAAAGTATATGCATGAACAAATTATTCAACGAAGAAAGTGTTTGATTATGTTAGATTAATGGAAGCTAATCTTATCTCCATCAGTAATGATTATCAAATTCATAATTAAGTTTGTAGTTTAGTCACAAGTTTTTTTTTATATAGATTATTCAAGATATTTGAAGATAAACTTATGTAGTTAGGTCAACGCATTTCTGTAGATTCACGCGGGTGAAGTTACAATATCCAATCATGATCCAAGGTTTATATACACTACAATATCGTCACATGATGTTTTGCATACACAACATCCAAAACTAGATATCCTCAAACGAAACGATTAAATACGGAAACTATAACGGACTACTCGATTGTAGTCTCTTGAGATCTGACTTCACGATTTGCCATATTATGTAAGTTATAGATTTTGGAATTCGAAACGGCCCTGACTTTTATGATGTGGAAGTGGAAGATTTAATTATGTTGAGTTCATCAGTCATATTATCGAGATCTGAAAAAAACAGAAAAGTACACAAACACATGAAAAATCTAAAAGACAGAGTCGAGAAACAAAGAAAAGAGAGACCAGATGTCTGTTACACACAACTCACATATCGTTAATCTTTAGTCTTTCCTAAAGTAGAAACTAGAAACCAACAAAGTTGCAAATGAATGATGACCATGCAAATGGAAATTTTGGGCTTTTTGGATTTCATTAGTTATTGGGCCTTTTCACAATTTGGGCTCCCACTTTTTTGGTATTTGGATTCGCAGAATTGAAGATTATTGGACAATTCAAAACCCAGGGAAAAAGGATTTGGTAACGATCTAGGAAAACAAAACGAGGTCGTTATAACAAAAACATTAATCAAATGCAAAACAATCAATCATTCAAACATTCAAACATTCAAATGTAATATTGATGCTTCTTGGATTAGCAGCAATTCTGCATTGAGTGGGTATCGCGTGGGTGTTTTTTGTTGTGTTGTATGGAGCCAAAGCCTACCCACAACTATGTATAGTCTTCACTCTTGGAGGCATAATAAGCAACAGCTTGGCTTGACGGATGTTTGTATTTGAGATTGATTCTCACAACCTGGTAAAGGGCAGTAGCCAAAACTTGATGGTTACACACGAGATCGAAGGCACTCATCTTCGGTCATCTTCTCGATTTGAAGGGAAAGAAGCTGCTAACCTTGGTGCTGATTTAATTGCCAAGAGAGCTTCTTCTATTGATTTTTCCTATGCAATTTTAGAATGTTTCTACTCCTAGTTGGTTGGTTGCATCCAACAGTAGAGGGAGAATCCAAACTTGAATGAGTATGTTTGAGTTTCTTTTAAAGAAAAAACCTCTAAAAGAGTAAACATTTTTTTCTCAAATGACTTCCAACTAATCCGAATAGTTACTTCATACTGCCTAAGACTCTTCGCGACGAACACAAGAATAGGAGATATGATATGAAAAAAAGAAATTCAAGACTATTGGCAAAAAGAGAGTTGAATTAAAAAATCATACAAGTAGGGCACTAAGATCATCCACCAAACCCAAATTACCTGCATTTTCTCAATTTACTCACAAACTCCTCTAACACAAAACAATATCCATACCCAAAAGTCTTAAAAACCGACTCACGCATCATAACACTGTAAAACCACAAAGATTCTACATTATGCATTCTCTTCCCCCACACTTGTCTCAAATTCAACTATACACAACCTAACCAAAACAATTCCAGGATGAAGGAAACACACTCACTTTGATGCCAGAAGAATCTCCGGTTTCTTCGACTTGCTGGGAGTGTTGGCATTTGAGGAGCCATTCACAGTCTCTGCAGCTACACTCTTTGCAGCGGTTCGTGCGCTTGTATCGAGGTTAACTAAGCTCCTTGTAGCTAGAATTGCCTGTGGATTCAGATCATGAGAAGCTCTTGCGTACAATGAACTTACTGCATTGGAAGCTGCATCTTTGACATCATCAATATTCAATGGGCTGAGCAAGCAATGACCTAGAATCCGTAAAGAAGGTTGAAACAGCTCCCATGGAAGTGGAATCCTCACGCTTCCTCCTTGCACGACGCCGTTAGAGCTAGGCTGTTCTTCATTCTCCCTGATTGCTAATCTCTCAAAATCCTCCTCGATCTCAAGACTACGTCCACTGCTTCCATTGAAAGAGGAGGAATCCGCAAAGCCGTTGGTTAGGGCTAGGACTTTGTCTACGTCCCCGTCGATCTTTTCCTTGCAATCGCAGTCCTGACCAGCCCAATTAGCAGCGAACTTACAGAATTCGAGCTTGGACCAAGCCGGCATCTGTGAGATCTCCTTGAAGTAGCATTGTAGCCCCACGCCAACGATGCTGGCTCGCTTAGTTGACTTCACCGCGATCTGAGGCTCGAGCTGCGGAGACAAGACCCCGACGGATGCGGTGGGATTAGAATCACGCGATTTGTCAACGCCGTTTCTCGGAGAGTGGTACAGAGATGGCTGAGAGAGATCCGGGATGTGTACGAGAATAGGTTTTCCGGCGCGAGCTTTGACCTCGGCGGCGTAGATTGCGAGTAGCACGGCTTCGAATCCGGAGAGAGAAGGAAGAGACGACGAATCGGAGGAGTGAATTCGAGATAGGTACATTCCGGCGAGTAACGGGAGGAACGAGAGAACGACAAGACGAAGCGGTGGATCGGAGGAGAGATAGGTATCGTATAGCCACTGGCAGAGCGGGTCGGATCCGGAACCAGAAGCCGGATTGCAGAGAGAAGTCGAGATCAATGAGTAAGCAGCGCGAGAGGAAAGGAGAGATAGCGCCGGCCGATCGGAATCCGCAAGAGAGGAGATCGGACTTCCGTCACCATCTTCCAACTGCGAATCGCCAGAGAGGAGAAAGGAAAGAGAGAGGATGCGAGAGCGCTGCTTAGAGACTGATTCCCACCAGGAATGCATCGGATCCCGGTCGGAGGAGATTCCTGAGACGGCAGCGACAGTTGCGGTGGGTGTGCCGGCGGATTTGAAACGGTGAGGGGTGGAGGAAGAGGTGGAAGACGACGGAGAAGGTGAGCCGCCGGAAGGTTTGACGGAGAAGTCCATGGGAATGGGTCTGCGTTGAGACAAAGGGAAGTTTTCGCTGGATTTTAGGAACACCGAAAACGAAGGGAGATCTCGAAATGATTTATTTTCTTAACGGATGAGGACAGGTAGATACAATTTGTTTCTTATGGGGCAATTTGGAAAGATGATGGAAGTCATGGGGTGCTTTTCTTCAACGAGCCACCAAGGGTGTTAAAAGAAAGAGTAAAGAACTATTGGGTCAGGTTACATGGGTTTCCAGCTCACGGCCCATTTACGATAATCATTAATTTCGAATAACAAGGTCTTTACAAATTTAAATTCGATAGATTCTTTTTACAGGTTAAAAATATTATTACATTTGAGATATATTTTTTGGTTTGAACCTTCATTAGAGATACTTGTTTTAATTTTTTTTGCTTTAATATAAAAACAAATCCACCCAAAACACAGAGAAAAGATGTCTGCAAAAAAGTTAGATTCTTCGATGATTAGTGATAATACAGTACAAAGTTATGAACTTTATTTTATATTAGAATAGTATCCATACTATGCGTAGGGTAAAATTATTATTAAGTAAAATTCATATAATTTTAGTTAAATGTTCAATTTTTTTATATGTATAGATTAATATCAGAGTAATACCAATGAGTGACAATTATAAACATGGTATTTAGTTTTGTGCATTTGTCACTTTCTCTTTCATACTTTAGTATAGATAAAGTCATTTTTCTCCTTTTCCTTTTTGAATAATTACATGCTTTCTTTCTCTTTTATCATCAGATATGTGTTTTTTCTCTTTTATCCGATAATTTCGATGAAAATCAAAAAGAAGAAAGAAGAAGACGAAAAAGAGGACAGTGAAGATGGTGGTGATGATGCGGGAAAACGGCGATGGTGGCGATGCAAGGATGACGAGGGTGGTGGGACGACGGTGATGGTGGCGGAATGATAACTACGACGACGGCAACGATGGCTACGACGACAACGATGATGGTGGTGGTGATGGTGACAACGACGACGTGGTGACGATAACACTAAAGATGGTGATGGTGGAGAAGATAAGAAAGAGAGAAGAAGAGGAAGGATAAAGGTAAATGATAACAATTTTACTAAGTGGGTTAACAGTTTAATTTTGCATAAATTTGTTAACATAACTTAGTTAGTTAGTTAATAATTGATATTTTCGTGTTACGATAACTGGATAAACACGATAATTTTCCATTGATAACTCGTTAACATGTATTTTATATGGATAACTGGTTTAGATTTAACATTTATTTTTTAGAATATGTATTTTTCTATGATATGATAACAAGGTTAACACGAAATTTTTTCATGGATAACTGGTTTAACATAGTTTTTTACATGGATAACTGGTTTAACAAATATGCTGGATAACTGATTTAACATGTATTTTTCATAATATGTTAACTTGTTTATCATGTTAACTACATAGTAACAGTATAGGTGTGCGTTATTAACCTTTGATGAACAGTGTTACACTATTGTGAACAGTATTAACGGTGACTAATGAACAGCGTTGTCGCCAATAGAATTTTCATGCCAATGGCATAAAAGTAATTATATCAAAAAGGTAAGGATTTTTATGTATTAAATTTTATTTCTCTCTCTTATTCACCTAAATCTAAGTTATCTTTTCCCATTTACTTAATTAGTTGGTCAACCGTGTATATACACTAATATCACCCTTAATATCAAATGTTTTAAATATTATATTTGATAGTGTGGGTGAAAAAAAATCAATAATCAGTTTCTAATGAATTGATTGTAACATTGTAATATGAGCCAAGATAAAATATTCGGTTTATGAAAAGCATTAGCAAGATTTATATATACGAATGAATATAACTTATGGCGTAAATTTAAAATTTAATATATATAAATGAATATAACTTGTTGCAGAAAATCCAATATCGATTTTTATATAAAGACTCAAATCTTAGTTTCTCAGATAAGCAAATTCTTCAACCACGAGTTGTTAAATTTATTCCTTTTGGTTTGTATAATTTACAAACTATGATATCGTATTTATTTTGACAAAATAATCTTTAAGATTAGTTTGCTTTTGCGAAAAAAAGGTAAAAGGTTTTTTTTAAAAAATGTTTTTTCTTACCGTTGATATTCCCCTTCAAGACGGGTAGCTTTTTTACGATCCGCATAGTTTTGATTCCGTGATCTTTCCACGTCGACCAAATCACCAAACGGAATCCTCTTTACTTTTGGAAATAAGATCTGACGCTTTTAACATGCAATGGAAAATCATCCTACATATACAAATGCATGTGTGGAACCAAAGAGTAAAAAGTAAGTCATACATATGTCATTTAATATTCTCCACCTTCCAAATTATTTTTTCGAAACAAAAACAAGAAGCTTCTCTGTATAGGTGAAAACTAAATAAAGTATTTCTGTATTTTCTTAGTAAGTATATTTTTATAAAAACAACTTTCCAATAAGCAAAGCTCTAAAAAGTAAAATCTCATGCGAATCGAACAAGAGTTCAATTAGGGCTGTGGAAGAGACATCGTGTGGAACTGTAGATTGTCATAAATATTCCCATTCGCTCAATACTCACTTGGCAACTTATGTACATTGTGGTATTTATATGCCTGAGTATTTGTATCCAAGTGCATATAGTTCAGTTGCTAAGAAATAAACTGTTTTATTTATGTGCTATTTGTATTACAAACAGCTGATTTTGAATATGAAAATATAGTTAAAAAAAGAAAGAAAAAAAGTCCGTTGTAGTTCTGACATGGGAAAGAAACATAAATTAACATAATCATAAATAACATATCCGTGTGGTTAAGTGTAAATGATTTAACAATTCTACGTTTGAGGGGAATCGATCTCTGGTCTAGACCAACAAGACAACTCCTCCTCAAGTGGGAACCACTAGACCACTACCACTTGGTTTGTATACCCGGATAGAGGGTCTATCCATGGGCTGCACATCCCCCAGGAATTAATCTGGACCCTTCCATAGGTCTGGGATTCCCTGAGTTATAAAAAAAAAAATAATAATAAACAACATACAGAATATAAACATTATTTTAAATAAATTTAATTTTAGAAGGTAAATCATTTTTATCAGAATAAATACTAAATAACAATTAGATGACAAAATGAAATCTGTGGTTTGAAAACTAACGATAATAACATAAAACGACACCCTTATCATTAACAGGCTCATCAACGGACATGGCATTATATTGACGCAATTAACAATTGGATAGTGATGTGTTGCAAGAGTGAAGATCAGATTTCGCGGAAGAGACTCCAACAAATGTGCTGATTTATTAGCTAGAAGATCTATAGCTAGCGATTTAAACCGGAACATTTATCATTGTTGTCCAAATTTTCTGAATAGCTCTGTAACAGAAGATGTTTATGTTGGTAGTTAATAAATGAACATCGGTCGGGAAAAAAAAAAACCCCATAAAATGACACAATCATTTCGCCGAGTCATGGAATATCGCTCCACAACTACATTCAGATTGAGTGAGGATGACAATTAAATTTCAATTAAAGAAGAGTTTTGAAAATACAACTTTTCCTTTAAACGAGGTTTGACATTTTCATGAAAGTACGAAGAAAAAACCAATTAGTGGTGGTGATTTTGAAAGTTCAAGTTTTTTTTTTTGTTTTACGAATTTTATCATGGTCATTCTTTTGCATAGTGATTTTCAATCGTAAGTCATTATCGATCATGTTTTTACCTGGAAAAATATTGCAAAAGGTCATCTGGATTTCTAATCACACAAAGATCCCGTAATTTAAGGCTGCTTAACAGTGAATGGGTTTTCTGCCAAAAGTCCATAGTTATCCCTACTCCCTCTCGCACATTTTAATTGATGTTCTAAATAAAAACACACATATTAAAAAAGTAATTCACATTTAAAAATATCATTTTTTAGTTGAAGGAAAAGAGGTAAAAGTGAAAGTATTCTTGGGAAACTCAAATAGTAATATTTTTTTTATCAAAGTTAGATTAAAATAAAATGAAAATTTGCATAGATATATGAGAAAATCAAATAAATTGGGACATAACAAAATCTCTTCAACATCAATTAAAATGGGACAGAAGGAGTATATATTAATTGAGAAACATTCTCACAAACCCTTTTATTTACAATGGTGCCATTTTACTGATGTGTCACCACCACATTCATTCTAACATATCATTTAATGAAATTAATTAATGTAAGAATAATAAAAAAAAAATACTAATTTCGTTTTTGGGGAATCAAACTTAAGACATCGAACACAACACAATAAACACACAACCACTTTCACAAAGACATTTCATATGTTTCTCAATCAGTTTTTTTTAGATATCTATAAATTACTTTAGATATTAAAATTATAAACTATTTACATTATATGCCATTATCCACCTTCTGTTTTTTAATATAACTACAAAAATATATAAAAATTATTATGCATCATTAGTAATAAAAAATAGAATAAATTTATCCATTAAGTCTTTTTGACATAACCAAAAAATTTATATAAAAATTATTATGCATCATTAGTAATAAAAAATGTAATAAATTTATTTATTCAGTCTTTTTTATATAACCAGAAAACTTATATAAAAATTATTATGTTTTATTAGTAATAAAAAATAGAAAAATATAATGGCCAACAAAATTATTTAAATTAAGTGACTTAATTAAGAACACTTTCATTAAGTCCCAAAATAAGTTTAGCGAAACAAATCGACGAAAATATATTCCTTGCCTGCCACTTTCACTAAGTCCCAAAATAAGTCTAATTCAATTAATTATATTAAATATGAATTCATAGACTACAATAACACTTACCAAAATCGTCGACCTATAATTTTTATATATTGTGTTTTCATTATATAAAAAAAGTTGGTATAAGTTCATAATTTATTTGTGATATCTCTTCATTTATCTTTCTAATTGTTTTAATATTATACAAATTTTAAATTTTTTCCTATTATATTTTCAGCATAACAATTTATTATATAAAAAATTGGACTAAAATATTTTACTATAGTTTTAATTTTTCAATTATAAAAAATAAATAATAAATAAATTCAACTTCACTTAAATAAAATTAAATATTATTTTATTAATCCCGTTGATTAATAAGAATTTAATGAAAATTTGATATTAAAATAATTAAAAATAATTATATTTTAAATTCAAATTCATTTAAAAAAATATATAAATATCACCTGCGCAGGATGCGGATTATCAGTTAGTATAAGAAAAAAAGAAAAATTGAGACGCATTTATAATTTTGTTATAGTATCAAATGAAAGCTAATAAATTCCGCGAAATAGATATGTATACAAAAATAAAGTGACATGGAGTAGTGAAAACAACAAAGGAAGGAAAGATGAAAGGGCAGGCCTCTTCGTGAAGACCCCACTATCACGCATCCATATATATGAAAACGCATGACACGTATACAAAACGTCATCGTTTTGCGCATCACCCAAAGCAACCGACCTACAAATTTCCTCCACTTCCCCTTGCTTCTTCTTCTTCTTCTATTTCAACTCTTTCCAGTCTCCACCACACTTCCTCCATTAAAACCCCCATCTCTCACCCTAAACACCCAAAGAGCAAGAGAGAGAAGAAATCCAAAATGGCCACATCCTTCTCTTCCGCGACCCCTTTCCTTCTCATCCTCCTTCTCTCCATCTCATCCGCCGCCGTTTACGGCGAGTCTCACCACCACACGGCGGCGCCGGCACCGTCTGTAGACTGCCAGACTCTCATACTCAACATGGCGGATTGTCTGTCCTTTGTTTCGAGCGGAGGCACGGAGGCGAAACCGTCACGTTCGTGTTGCAACGGGCTTAAGACGGTGCTTAAGGCCGACGCAGAGTGTCTCTGTGAGGCGTTTAAAAGCAGCGCTTCTCTCGGCGTTACTCTGAACATCACTAAGGCTTCTACACTTCCAGCCGCATGCAAGCTCCACGCTCCTTCGCTCACTAATTGTGGATGTAAGATCTATTGATTTCTCAACCTCTCTTTGGCTTTTCGTTTCTTAGATCTCTTCTTATTCTGTAGATCTCGGTTTCTTATGCTTAATTTTTGAGCAGATCCACTATTTATTTTCATCATTTTCAGATTATTTAACATTTGCAGAACCATTTATGATTGGATTCTGGAAATACTTTCTTTGATTAGCTTTACGATGCCTTTCTTTTTTTTGTTGTTGCAGCGTCTGTTGCTCCGACTACTGCTCCAGGTATTTTTTTATATTTTTCCTCTGTTTCATTTTAATTGTTTTGTTCTCCTTAAACTACTCTTAATTTTTGTCTCTTGCAACGCTTTTTAATGATTTTAACTGCCATTTGAAACTATTAAACTTTTCGTTGATTCTTTTGAGACCATCTGGGTTTTGTACTTGCGTTTATCTAGACTTTAAAACACCAAACGATCTTACAGTATATGAGACATGACAAAAGTTTGTGTGGATACAAAACCCCCTTCAATATTAAAAAGATTCCGACTTTGATCACCAAGATTCGTTATCTATGAGTTACCCACGCTTGTAACAATTTGTCGAATGATTGAATTTCCGCACCTATTGTCACATGAGTATATGTGTATTAGTGGTTTAATTTTCACTTTTTGTGGTGTTTATGTGTTTGAAGTTTCTTAATTTGTTTCCAGGTCTTGCGCCAGTAGGAGCAGCTCCTGGACCCGAGGCAGGCGGGATCCTAGCTCCGAATCCGTCTCCAGGGAACGATGGATCTTCCTTGATCCCGACCTCCTTCACAACCGTATTCAGCGCCATATTCTTCATATTGTTTTTGTCTCGTGTTTAAAAACCTGAACATTTTTCACCAGTTAGATTTGGCTGTATGAAATGGTTTAGGGTTTTTAAGACTTAGCTTTGTGTGTCTTGGAGTTTTTCTGTTTGAGAGAGACCATGTCGTTTTTTTTTAAATTAGTTTTTACTCTTTTAATTTATGCTATTACTCTGTCGCACATTGGTCCTCCTATTTAAATTTCTGATTCCTCTTTATGTTTTTTCTTTAAACAAAATTTGTCTCAGGTCGTAAATAAGAAAATATATTGATGGTTATTTATTGAATTTCTCTTAAGAAAAAAGAAAAATTGTTGGTCGAATTATATATGGACATTGAGTAAAATTGGTGAAAAAAGCAAGATGTAGTTAAAAGAAATTATAGTCACAAAAGGCGATGTGAATTTAGGTTGAAATATCATTATACCTTATTATGCAAATACCCATAGTTCACAAATTTAATCCATCAAAAAGATCGAAAAATTGTATATTTAATCTTGATTGTCAAATTGGGTTAGAGTTGGATTAAATAGACTAAAGGTGAGATAGATGCAATATGCATGTGCTAAAAATGTAAGCTACCTCTATAACTTATTATCGAAATGAGTTGCCCTTAATTGTTTTTTATAGGAAGAGAACTCCAATTCTAGATTTTTTTAACGTTGGGTCAAAACTCATCCCGCAAATAGCAATTTATAAAAGTATTCATTTACTTCTCAGCATCAATCCATAGCAAGTGAACGAACAAAATACTTAGTAAGTTAGTAGAGTATCTTGATATATATTAAATATCAGTAAGAGTATCACAAAACTACATATATTTTGTAGAAGAACTTAGTAAAACGATATGGCGTAAGAGCCTAAGAGGTACGTACTTGGGAAGAGAAGAAGCCTTTTGGCGCAGTCGTTGGACGAAGCGGCCATTGTGAAAAGATCAGGAGATTTATTGGAAGTTTGACGCACACAAAAATGTAGGGAAAATTATTGGATTAGATATTTTGATTGATTTTAATATCTAAGTAAATTTTTGTAATATCTCAAATTGATTTTGAAATGCGAAAAGTCATTGTATGTTGTAGGTAGAACCTTCAATCGCCAATTTTTATAATGAACTAGCCACTGCCTTGACCACAGGTTATCTAAAAACGCCGTTACCCATGTTAGAGCTGTTGCTTATGCCTCCAAGACTATACATAGTTTTTGGTAGGCTTTGGCTCCATACAATTTGATCGTCCCTTCAACACCCAGCCAACGCCACACAATTCAGAATTGCTAATCCAAGAAGCATCAATATTGCATTTGAATGCACCTGGGATTATTACCCAAAAAGTGGGAATCCAAATTGAGAAAAAGCCCAAAATACAACTGTATTTTGAGCAAATATGGCATGATCAATTCAAATCTTTAAATTCCTTGCGCAAATATGACTTGATCAATGCAAAAAAAAAACCTTCCAGTTCCTCCCATCAAGGGCTTCAAATTGTAAAATCTATGTGTTACAAAATATGGCAAATCGTGAAGGCAGATCTCAAGAAACTACTCACGGATTCAATCCCTTACACATGAAGAAAATAGACAAAGACTAATATGGGAGTTCAGCATAAAACGTAAACACACTTAAACATACTTGGAAATCAAACCCAGTTCGTTAAGCATAAAACATAGAACAAAAGAATTTAAAGCATAAATTAAAAGATAGAGATAGTTTTTGGGAAGCATAAAACATAGAGAAAAGATAGATAGAGCGTTTAAGGACCATAAATCACTAGTTAATAGCTGCTCCCACCGAGGGGTGGAGAAAAGATAGATAGAGCGTCTAAGGACCATAATCAGCCAAAATCCCCCACTTGGCCATCAACATACGTACACAAATCCCCCGGGTCACCACCTGCATCCACTAACTTCAAGTTCACAACCGTGGTTAGGAGAGAACTCTCTCCGTCTCCAATGATTGTGTAGCCTTCAATGAGCAGATCGGTCCGGTCATAGACATTGACCCTGGAATACACCATCATCGAAGTAGAGTCCTCCATGTGAAATGATTGTGTACAGTAAAACCTCTATAAATTAAGAATGCTGGAACTTCAAAATTTTATGATTTTATACAGTTATTAATTTATAGAGCTATTATGCAGTTTGAAAATGATCATTAAGAGACAATAACAAATTGTTTTCAACAGTAAGTGCAAAATTTGTTCAGGAGATGTAGCATCAATAAATTTGGAAGATGAGTCAAATAACATTCATGAACATAAAGTTGTGATTAATAATCTCAATTATCGAAAAAAATAGATGTCAATAGCATATTCGACTATCTAGATAAAAATGATACATGCTCGGAAGTTCAAAGTTTATAAAAAATTGTGGCTAACGTGCTTATTGTTGATGATAAAATTAAAGATGATAATATGAAATATTTGGTAGTAGTTAGGCGTGAGGAATCACTTATATCTTGTAGAACTTTTTATAAATTTTGAATGCAAATTAAGAAAACAACACCAAAAATTATTGATGTAATAAAAAATATTATATATGAACTCGCGCGAGAATCCAGTTTTCAGAAAAATAACACAACAATAAAGTCATATTTTACTATATATAAGCCTTTATTTTTTAATTATTAATTTATCTTATTATTGAGATCATATATTTATATGAAAGTTTCAAAAAAAATATTATTTTATTATTGAATTTTACTAATTTTTACATTTGTCGGACTCGAGACGGGGAAATTTTATTATAGTCACAACAAGCGATGTGAATTTAGGTTGAAATATCATTATACCTTATTATGCAAATACCCATAGTTCGAAAATTGTATATTTAATCTTGATTGTCAAATTGGATTAGAGTTGGATAAAAATTAAGAACATGTGCTCAAAATGTAAGATACCTTGTCTTTGATGTCAAAAAAAAAAAAAAATGTAAGATACCTCTAAAATTATGTATGACGAAAATATCTTTGCATCATATTACCTTATTATGTTTATCAGATTTACGTAAAGATCTCAAGTTTGATCACCAAAATTTAAATTTAAATATCATTATTTAATTTAGGGTTAATTTGTAAGAATTTGTAATTAAGCATTTCAAGAAACTTCGTTGTAAGAATTTTCCTGAAACAAATTCTTGTACTTTATTTTTCGCTTTAGAATTGTTTAGCTAATTACAATAACTATTTTTCTTTTAGAATTGTGATTAGTTAATTAGCTTATCAGATTTAAAATTCAAATTCTCATGTAATGATTAATCAACTGTCTGTTGTGGACAACACACGTTTATTTCCCACGAAGATTTTCAACTTTCTGATCGCGTGGACTTTCCAGCGCACGTTAGATCCCTTCCCTCACCAAGACAAAAATATAGTAATAAAATAATTAGTTAATTAAATCATACTAGTACTAAAAAGTAAAGGCCAAAATTAAATTAATTTTAAAAAGTTAAATATTTCAAAGTACTGTATTGCGAACAATAATTATTACTTCCCCTCTCTCTCTCGTTGTCTGCCACCAACAGCCGAGGACGACGACCGTATCGACGGCAACCGCTTCCGGCAGAGACAACGGCGATCGGTGTTCCCCGTTTGGCTACTTGTTTTTGCTTTGATTTTGAACAGATTTTTCAAGCAGACAATCTCTGAGAGGACGAAGAACGGGTTATTTGTTTGAATTAGCTGATCGCGCCAGGTTCTTTTCCGTGAGATTAGTTTGATCTCTGGGGAAATTCCCGATCGCCTCCGGTTTCCGGAGATTGGATTGAGTAGGATACGAGGAATCTCTCTCTGCTGTGGTTTTGCGCGATTAGGTTTGCTGGCGAGGGAAAGCTTAGCATTGTAAAACCAAAATTTCGTCGATTGGGCAATGGGATTTTGAGCTTTTGGGGGTTATAGACAGGTGATTAGGTTTTTGAGTGAAGGTTTACTGATAATCCCAGGGTTTAGTTATCGGAGAGAGACTCCGTTAGGTTTTTTATCTGGTCTAGATTTGTCCAAGAATCTCCTGGATCTGTCTTCTCGACGGATGATTTACGTCTGTGAGCTAGGGCTTTATACGCTTGGCTGATCAGCAAAAAAATGCCGATGGGACGGTTTCTATCTCTGGTCCGAGGAGACTCGGCTGAGTCACCTCGTGAGATTAGCTCACACAGTAATCTCATCGGCGAGTCCGGTTCTAATGGTTGGCTTATTAGGTTTTTCGATTCTGCTTTCTTCTGCGAGTGGATTGCAGTGAGTTATCTGTACAAGCACCCACATGCTGGTGTTAGGGACTACTTATGCAATAGGATGTATACGCTTCCGTTATCAGGTATTGAGAGTTATCTGTTCCAGATTTGCTACATGATGGTTCACAAACCAAGCCCATCTCTTGATAAGTTTGTAATAGATATCTGTGCCAAGTCACTGAAAATCGCACTGAAAGTGCATTGGTTTTTGTTGGCTGAGCTGGAAGATTCTGACGATAATGAAGGCATCAGCAGGATTCAAGAGAAGTGCCAGATTGCAGCTACTTTGATGGGTGAGTGGTCTCCTCTTATGCGTCCACAGAATGAGGTCTCAACCCCTGGGAGCAAGAATCAGGTCCTAAGTAGACTTTTGTCATCAAAACAGAAGCTCTTCTCACTGAAGTTATCTCCTCCCACCCAGAAGTCTTTGTCATTCTCACCTTCGCCAGGGACCAACTTGCAGGATGATGGTAGTCAATTACCTGCTGAGGACAACAAGATTTTTAAGAAACTTATCCCAAGTCCTAAAGTCAGAGATGCTATAATGTTTAGAAAGTCAGTTGACAAAGATGATGAAGAGAGTGAAAAGGAAGGATTCTTCAAGAGGCTCATGAGGGACAGTAAAGGTGACGGTGATGAACCAACTTCTAACTCAGAGGGTTTCTTTAAGCGCCTTATGAAAGACAATAAATCAGAAGACGAGGACATAACAAACAGTTCCGAGGGCTTCTTCAAGAGGCTCTTGAGTAGTAAAGGAGAAAGCGATGAATTGACATCAAGTTCAGATGGGCTGTTTAAGAGGTTGTTACGGGATAACAAGGGCGATGAAGAGGAATTAAGTGCAAACTCAGAGAGTTTCTTCAAGAGGTTATTACGGGAGAATAAAAACGAGGACGAGGAGTCCAATGCAAACTCAGAAGGGTTCTTCAAGAAACTATTCCGTGACAGCAAACCTGAGGAAGATAAAGTTCCTAAAGCAATGGATGAGGAGGACAAAGATGGGTTCCTTAAGAAACTTTTTAAGGAAAAATTTGATGACAAAAGAGGTAATGAAAAGAATGAGACCAATGGAACAGTGCTTGCTGATGATAAATCTGGTGAAGAGGATGAAAGGGAAGGGTTTTTTAAAAAGTTCTTTAAGGAAAAGCCTGATGAGAAGAAAGACACTGTCAAAGCAGATGACGGGAATGAAAGCGAGGGTGATGAATCTCCAGAGTTTTCTCTGTTCAAAAGATTATTTCGTATACATCCAGAAGATGCAAAACCTACTTCAGAAAATGAAAATAACAGCAATGGCTTAGTTGAAAGCAGTCCTGGGACAGAGAACTTTTTCCGTAAATTGTTCAGAGATCGTGACCAGTCTGTGGAAGATTCTGAACTATTTGGATCAAAGAAACACAAGGAGGTTTGCCCTCATTTGACTTGGTCTTTTGTGTTTCTGTCTTAGTTGCAAATACTGGTTTAATCTGCACTATTTTGACATTCGCTTTTCTTTGGATCTATATCTTCAGATTCATTTGTCAAGATTCTTGTAGGATATAATCATATATCTCTACTTCTTGTGAAATGTACTTGACGCAAATGTTGGCTGAAACAGGGTGCTTGTTTGACTGCAATTGATTAATTATCTATACCAGACATTCGTAATTGATTCTGCTCACACCAATCTTTCTTATTATAACCATTGCAGAAGCGGCCAGGTTCACCTAAACAACGGGATGATACTCCATCTGGTAAGCCCCCACTACCAAACAATACCGCATCACAGTTCAGGAAAGGGGCTTACCACGAGTCGTTGGAGTTTGTACAAGCGTTATGTGAAACATCATATGGTTTGGTAGATATCTTTCCCATCGAAGATCGGAAGATTGCTCTTCGGGAGGTGATCTCTTCCACCTGACTTTTGATATTGATGATTAAATTTTAGGTGTTAAATTATTCCTTTCTAGCAGCTGACTAGAATTCATTTTTCTTCTGTTTGGTTTTAGTCTCTTGCAGAGATCAATTTTCATTTATCTGAAGCTGAAACCACCGGAGGTATTTTCTGAAATTAGATCTTTGAGGAGATATTATTTGGAGGTTTACTTTACTTGTGTAGCTTAAATATATCGAGCTGGCTTACATTATCTGGGTAATGTATGCTTTTCTCTGAAATAGTTGTTGAACTTTTCTAGCCCTTCTACGTTGCTTTGACCTAAATCATGTTTCTTGTCTTAATAAAGAAGTATGTCCCTTATATCATATTTCTGCTGCTCACATAAGTCCAATGTATGGTAACTGTTGGTCATTATTTTGTCTGATTAGGTTTCGGAACAAATTGCAGTCTTTCCACTCTTGTTTGGAGAATCTTTTGATCTCCACTCTTGTTGGAGAATCTTTTTATTTCCACTCTTGTTTCTCTTTTATTATTTTTTTTCCTCTCTTATAGAGGATTTCCTTGGACTTGTGTTTCTCCCTTGAGAGAATCATGTGGTCCAATGTTTTTGGTTTCTAAACTTTAGCTTTTGGAAGCAGTTTTGGATTCCTTTTTTTTTAATCTACATTGATTCTGTTGTGGTAAATGTTTTTATTTTATCAGATACTGAATTTTGTTTCGAATAACCTTCCAGGAATTTGTTTTCCAATGGGGAGAGGAGTTTATCGTGTTGTTCATATTCCTGAAGACGAATCCATTCTTTTGAATTCTAGGGAAAAGGCGCCGTACATGATTTCTGTAGAAGTTTTGAAAGCGGAAACACCCAGGTAAATTCAAATATTCTTAAAAGCATACTAATCTAATGCTATTACTAGGAAATTACATTCTTTTCAATGTCCCATAAATTACCAAGTGTAAAACTTTACATGATAACACTCTCCCATTGTTCTTTTTGTTTCTGAAATTTGTTGTGGCAGTGCTAAAGATACATCTAACTCCCAGAAGCTTTCTAAAGGGGGCATTCCATTGGCAAACGGGGACGCATTCTTGCAAAAGCCACCTCCATGGGCTTATCCACTATGGACTACTCAGGAGGTTTATCGCAACAGTGCTGAACGAATGTCGCTATCAACTGCCCAAGCAATTGATCAAGCAATGACTCCCAAGTCAGAGGTGAAGGTGAAACTTGTCAATGTAAGCCTCTCAGTGGAGAATCGTACTTCATCTCTTGAATCACTAAGTGATCCATTTGATGATGTTCTGGCTGAGGCTCCAATAACTGGGCTGGACACTGATCTTGAATGGGTAAGGGTGGTCGTGACGGCTGACCCAGGACTTCGAATGGAAAGCATTCCTGATCCAGCAGTCCCACGCAAAAAGGAACATCGTCGTGTTCCAAGTACTGTTGCCATGGAGGAAGTACGGGTGAGTGTTTTTTGATCGATAACTTGTAGGAGGCAATTACTTTTATGGTTTTGCTATTTGAAATTCAATCTGACACATTTTTTTCTAGTCGTTCAAATAACTTTTTTTTTGTCAACGTTGTTGAAGTAACTCGGATACTCAATTGAGTCAATATTTTAAGTGCCTGTGCTTGTTCTTGTCCTATGCACTTCATTTATGTATAAAGGCTTCCAAGTTTAGAAAGCCCATATATTATTGGTATTGTATGTGTTCTGTTTGGTGTTGTTTCTCTCCGTCATTAATCCTCAATTTAATCACTTATGCAGGCTGCTGCAGCGAAGGGAGAGGCACCTCCAGGCCTTCCTCTCAAAGGGGCTGGTCAGGATTCGTCAGATGCACAACCGAGGGTGAATACGTGTTTAACATAGAATATGGATCTTCCTTTTCATGTTCCTGTTTTAAATTTTGAACTTTCTATTTATTGTGTTGTTCACCAGGCCAATGGTGGAATGCTAAAGGAAGGTGATGCCTTATCAGGTGAACTTTGGGAGGGAAAGCGAGAGAGAATTCGTAAAGCTTCCATATATGGCAAATTACCTGGTTGGGACCTGCGTTCTGTAAGTGTTGCACAAAACCATACCCTTTATCTTTAATACTGGTGTTTACCTGTCGAGTATATTCCTCTATATCAAGTTCTTTGTTGATAACGTAGAATAGGTATTTGTGTCAATTAGCTTGATATAGTACCCAAAGTTTTCTGTTATCCGGGTTGATACCGCTGATATTCCTTGTCTGAAGGACCGTAACTCGTGATTCCAGAATGTTTATTAAGGTCTAATATGATGTCGATTTTTGTTCGATAAGTGAAAACACCTATTAACTATTTGACACTCATTTGGTTCTGATCATAGCATTTTTCTCTTTTACACCTGCAACAATGTAGACATCAAAGATGACTGATGCATGAGTCTACGATAGCTCGCTGAGAGGCTCATGACAAGCTTGTGCTTTTGGTTCTCTTTCCAGCTGCATTTGAAGTTGATTTTTATATGTTGACATTGAAAAAATCTGTTGTCAAAGGAGTTAGATACTTTCCTTGCTTAATCTTTACTGAATTGTGTCCTTGGGTGTCGACCATTTTGCCATTTGATATTCCTTTGTACCTCTATTTTTTAAAAGGCTCTAGTTCTTCGCAGATCATTGTGAAGAGCGGCGATGACTGTCGGCAGGAACATCTTGCTGTGCAACTCATTTCTCACTTTTATGGTGGGTGATACTTTCTTATATCTACTAGTTTCTGTTAATATCCTATTTCTTAGGGTATTGGCTTCTCATTTTTCTATTCTCTCGCTTTCTTATTCTGTTATCGAAGGATGACTTTATTTCCGCCTTATAAAGTAATTGTGTTGTTCATGTGCTAGATATATTCCAGGAAGCAGGTCTACCCCTCTGGTTACGTCCTTATGAAGTTTTGGTTACATCTTCGTATACTGCCCTTATAGAAACAATTCCAGATACGGTAATTATGTAAACCAGAACCCTGTTTAGTTGCTACGTTGTATCCTGTAATCAATTTTTTTACATTGAAAGTGTATGTAAAATGTACCATTTTCCTGTCCTGCAGGCTTCTATTCATTCTATCAAAAGTAGATACCCCAACATCACGAGCCTGCATGATTTCTTTGCTGCAAAGTATAAAGAAAACTCTCCGAGTTTTAAGCTTGCCCAGGTACTGTACCGCTTAGGTAGATGGGAGAGGTGCCGGAACTACAGAAACTGCATTTCCTTGAGAATATACGTTGCATTTGATTATCGAGATAGTTTCTTTATGGATTAATCTAAGGAAAGAAGCTGCTTGGTTGAAAGTTGAAACTATGAGGAGTTTCATGTGCATAGCTTAAAAGACCCAGTTTTACCAATTTGTCTCGGATGCCATGTTGTGTATATAACCTTGCGAATTGGCTTCTTTTGCAGAGGAATTTTGTTGAGAGTATGGCCGGATATTCGTTGGTCTGTTACCTTCTGCAGGTACATTAGTGACCCCTTCTCACAGTAATTTTCGTATTCATCTATATATAGGCATCCATCCAAGTGCATTGAAACAGAGGGATCTATAGGTTTTGCACGTCCTGATACTGTTGATAAGTTTCATGAATAGCATGCTTTGATGTTATATGGCTCGTGATACCCATGGCTGATTGCCTTTTGCTTTAGGTGAAAGATCGTCATAATGGAAATCTTCTCTTGGATGAAGAAGGTCACATTATACACATTGATTTTGGCTTTATGCTTTCAAATTCTCCTGGTGGTGTAAACTTTGAGAGTGCTCCATTTAAGTTAACCCGTGAACTTCTTGAGGTAAGACGCTCATTATTGGTCTAATAATATTGGATCCTCGTCTCTTGAAAGTCTTTTCTGGTTATATTTCCTTGAATCTCTATAGTCTAAATGTATACCCCCCAAAAAAAAAAAAAAAATACTTGTCACAACCAGGTCATGGACTCTGATGCCGACGGGGTTCCAAGTGAGTTCTTTGACTATTTCAAGGTATCCGCGTGACTCCTCCTCTTGCCGTTGAATTTAATCACTTAAGGCTCTATTCTTTTTCTGTCTATAGCTATTAATCGGAATAAGAGCCTTTAATTGTCAATTGTTCTTAGGTGCTATGCATTCAAGGATTCCTTACATGTAGAAAGCACGCAGAGCGGGTTATTCTCTTAGTTGAAATGTTACAGGTATTGTATAATCTCTAGCTTTTTTCTCTTTTACTAACCTGAATCATATATAGTTATAGTAAGGCAAGGCAACACTAGCCTTAATGATTTGCCATGTGAAATTATTGTTTCTATTAGGATTCGGGTTTCCCTTGCTTCAAAGGCGGTCCACGAACCATTCAAAACCTAAGGAAACGATTCCATCTAAGTTTAACCGAAGAGGTAAGCTTTTCATCTTCCTCATTTCAAAACTTTTCGCATGATCGACTACTGTTAGTAAAAGTTTTCTCATTTAATTTTTGTTGTTGTTGTTGTTGTTGGTTGGATCACAAAAACAGCAATGTGTGTCTTTGGTGCTCTCTCTCATCAGCAGTAGCTTAGATGCTTGGCGGACACGGCAATATGATTACTACCAGAGAGTCTTAAATGGAATATTGTGATGCTCCAAATCTTAATTTACAAAGAAGCAACCTAATAAGGGTAAAAACGCCTTAAAACCGTGCGTTTTGAGGAACCCTTATTCTTCATAGTTGTAGTAGTAATCAGAGAAATCCTTCCAAAGGCAGAAGAAAAAAACAAAAAAAGGCCTTTTCCTGAAGAGAAGCGATCAGATCAGCGTGTGCGCGCGTGTGTGTGCGTGCGTGGGAGAAGAAACCAGTCACACACGTGTTTGACTCACACGTACAAGAGAGAGAAAACTACACTTTGCGTACAGAATGATTTTTGCAGAGGTTTGATTGTTTATCTTACTAGTTGTTTTTGCTGGAGAAAAAAAAAGAAAGGCAAAAGCCTCAATTTTTCTTCCTTCCAAAAGGCTCAAAACAAAACCCTTTTAGAGAGGACAAAAAAGGGTTATGTTTTTTTTATAAATTTTATAAATTTGTTTCTAGTGAAAAACTGATGATGTGATTATTGTTGTATAATTTGTGTATTATCTTTTGTTATCTTTTGTAATATTTCATTTATTTGTGTTGTGTCCCGCTCTCCGTTTATCTCTCTCACTCACTTCATAGACTCAATTTTCGTAATGTAGTATCTAATTAAAAGGAACAGGGAAATTTGCCAATATCAATCTGAACTATGACAAACGAGAAGCTCCATACCTGAACTAAGTTAGGGGTGGGCGTTTGGATTATCGGATCGGATCGGGTATTTCGGGTTTCGAATATTTCGGGAGTCTAGCTTTTGGTACCGATCGGGTATTATTAGATTTCGGATCGGATTCGGTTCGGTACTCTTCGGGTTCGGATCGGTTCGGATATCCTATTTGGATCCGGTTTCTTTCGGGTTCAGATTCAAGTATTTTTATCCGAAAAGTAACCAAAAGTAACCAAAATAAGCAAATATAACCAAAAATACTCGAAAGTAACCGAAAATTTAAACATGAAAATTCAAAAGTAAATAAAGTAATATAAATTATAAATCCAACTAAATATTCAAAATTCAAAACCAAAATAAACATTCAAGTTCCAGCTTCAAATTGTTACAAAAGAAAAGAAATACAAAAAACATAAAACCAAAAAAAAAATCCATTACATAAAAATAAAATAAAATAAGTTTAAAGATAATTTATGTATTAACATAAAATCAAACTAGAAATATATATGTATTTTTTGGTTATATTTTATTTATATAAAATCAAAAAGATAATTTCATAGCTAAAACTGATTTCTTGACGTTTCAGAAGAAAGAGAGACTGCGGAGAAACGATTAAGGGTTTTACAGATTTTTAGATTTGGGAATGATACTTTTTGTATTTTGTGGTTTGAAAACCGGGATAGAGCAAATTGCAATCGACGAGAGATAAAAAAAAAAGTTAGGCATTGTATCTTAGAAGTAGGATAATTCGGATACTTTTCGGATATTTTTCGGATATCGGATCGGATCGGATATTACCGGGTACCCGAACTAAGGGAAAATTACTCCCGTTCGGATATTTTGATGAATCCGGATCGGTTCGGATCGGATATTTTCGGATCGGTACCGGATCGGTTTTTCGGATCCGGGTAAAATGTCCACCCCTAAACTAAGTAGTCATGCTAAACCCAATCTTAACTTAATAAAAACACACAAATTTCTACCCGAACTATGCTTAAACTCGCATGGACCTAAAAACTGTTAGTCAATCCGTTATTTGTGTGTTGAGTCAGAGTCAATCCGTTTAACGAAGGAAGAATTCTTTTTATAAAAAAAGCTTTACGTCAATTTAGGGATTTAGGCTTCATCTTCAACATCTCGACATCTTCTCATCAAGTTTTTTTTGTGGAGATTTTTAAGTGTAACATTCCTTGTAATTGAGTCAAATTTTCTTTTAATATCAAAAATTGTTGAGACATCGTGGTGTAAATCCTGAAAGTGATTCCATTTCATATAACAAGTCCTGCAAAAAAAACATGAAGTGGATCGTACATGACACATAAAAGTTTTCTTGAACTCCATCAAGCTACGAAAAAAGGAAAAAGACAGAAATTGTTTCATGATAAGTAAGGGGGAAAAGATCATGAATCCTTTAAAGCTTTTTTGAACTCCATCAATGATACTCCAAATCCAAGTAGGAGAGACTCCAAAGCCGCATCAATGAACCATCACTGTAAAACAGAGGCATGAACAGATAAAAGTTAGTTGCAAACCTCGTCAATGAACCATATTACAAAAATTAAAAACAGAGGTATGAACGTAAAGAAAAAAGAAACAAACCACATCAATGAACCATATCACAAATATCAAAACAGAGGCATGAACATAAAAAAGTAAGAAACAAACCATTTCTTGTGTTGCTTGGCTTGGTCCTTCACCAAAAGACAAAGTGATGGACTCGGATCCATCTTGTGTTGTATTGGCTGTTCCGTTTTTTTTCTTCTTCAATGACCTTCTAACCGGAATTCCACTATTTGGACACTTCTTTGTGTTATTTCAGGGCTGATAAAACTATAGTGAGCTTTGACGTGAGGTCTGAAAAGTTTGGAGTAATCCAAATACCAGAGATGGTGCGCTGTAGAATAATGCTTAGTAGTGCACCTATGTATATGGGGAGTGGTTTTATAAGACACAGGGGAAGATTAGCTTTGTTTTTTAATCATAGTTGTTTTTGTGGTCAAGTCTCATTATGGGTTTTAGAGGATGCCGAGAAACATGAATGGTCGCGACAAGAATCCATTCGGTCACGTTCACTTGAAACATTTCCCAATACGGTAACGTGGAACGGAAGAGTGGTATTGTCTGTATTATTACTAAGTGGTGAAACTGCTGATGATGAGTTGATTTACTTATCAGAGTTAACGGACGGGCCATTTTATACTATATACTATGATTTGGAGAGAAATAGTGTAAGAAAAGTTGGGTACGACGGAATCGGCCAGAACAAGTTCAGAATTCATTGTTTTCCCAATCACACTGAGAGTCTCATGCCCTTGAACAATCTTCTTACCGGAACCTAGCTAGGCTTTTTTTCTCTATCTTTTATATCTATAAAGTTAGGTGTTTTTGTTTTCCTCTCTCTCTTTTTTTTTTATCTACAATTAGCCAATTAATTAGGTGTTTTCTGCTTTATATGCAATATATTGTTGGCTTTATTTTGTTTCTAACATGGACCAAAATGACACAATCCCCATTCCTACAAGTCTACAACACATACATACAGTACTTTTATGAAAATAATACATTGTAACCATGTTCATTGATTTAGTTTATTTTATATATTCGTATATAAGTGAAAGGTCAAAAAAATTTCCTTAAAAAACCTACCTTGTAATTATTAATTACCCTTAGCCTTAAGAATACACTAAAATCATTACAACGGTTAAATCTTACATTGCCCACCACATCATATAGAGAAGCGCGTCTTTGAAAATAAATTAGTACCTAACCTATATTATATATTCGTATAAGTGAAAGGTCACAATTTTTTCCTTAAAAAACTTACCTTAAAAAACACAAACTTGTAATTTATAGAACCCTTTAATTAGCAAACAAAATAAATAAAAAATAACAGTTTTAGAAGCTGCAATGGGGATGACACACGTTAACATTTTTTTCTCTAACTAAAGGAATCTTCTTGTGCACTTAGCTAACTTTTGAGTAAGATTGGTGGTAATTTTTTAGTATGCTTTTACTGTTTTACCACAGTTAACATCAAAAATCCTTCATTCCTTTACTACGCCAGCTTTTTTCTACCTCATTAAGCCACCTTATTTCTTAAAATGCACCATATATTAATCTAACATCATTTTCTTAATTATTATAAGGTTATGGAACGTCATTTTCTTAATTATTATTATAAGGTTATCTAACATCATTTTCTTAATCTACCATGGAGTTTGATGAACATGACTAACCATGGAATTTGTATAGGAGTCTTAGCTCTGGTCGTCTATGACCACCACTCCCGGCTTCGTCAAGTTTTTCTCTGTTCACTCGTCGGCTCGGCCTTGTCTTCTATCCTTCAAGAACGAAGAGGACAAGCGTGTCTTCTACTCCTTGCCGCATCATCGTGACAATGATCCCCGAAATCGTTATAATACTCGTGCCGAAAAATACCAGATGATCCTCCCAAAAGAGGAAACTGAGGAGGAGGTTCCCATGCGGAGGTTTGACATTCCTCAATCCACGGTTTGACCTCCTTTGGAAATTCTGAGAGTGTTATAATTTGGAATCCAACCTTGAGACAACATGTCACATTACCCGAGCCTAAAGTCTCCAAACCCTTAATAAGCCTTTTGGGATACTATCCGATGGGGGATGAATACAAAGTGTTGTGTTGTGTTGTGTATGTCACTCTGGAGATGCAAGGAATAATGGCGAAGACCCTCAGATTTTCACAATGGGAGCTTGAGAATCATGGAGAAGGGTTAATCCAAAACATCCCTAGCCCTATTTTTACAATGTTAGCTTTATGTTCTTTCTAACATGGTCCAATGACACAATCCCCATTCCTACAAGTCTACTGTCTACAGCACACTTTTATGAAAATAATACATTGTTACCATGTTAATTGATTTATATTATTTTATATATTCGTATAAGTGAAAGGTCACAATTTTTTTTTCCTTAAAAAACTTACCTTGTAATTATTAATTACCCTTAGCCTTAAGAATACTAGTTCTAATAAATAACTACACTCTAAAATCATTACAACGGTTAAATCTTACATTGCCCCACCACATTATGTAGAGAAGTGCGTCTTTGAAAATAAATTAGTACCTAATAAAACCTATTTGAAGTTTGTATTTGATAACCAACAAGAAAAAGGTATCTGACTTTGATTAATCAAAACAGGTTGAAATGTGTTTCTCATATGTTGCGCAAAAATCATCTTCTACGTGTGACTGGTTCCTTCTCCCACGCACGTGCATGCGCGCACACTATCACTATAAGTTTCTCATAGGTTTGATCATTGTCATTCATCAAAGTAGATTGAAAAATCTTATTCTTTTTATTTTATTTTATCATCTGATATTTTATAAAAGATACCAAAACGGTCAACGTTTACAAAAGCATTATGTACAAGAACAAGACTAACAGTTAACAACAACAACCCACAAAAGGCCTAAACCGAAACTAAAAAGGCCAAGTTTGAAAAATCTTATTCTAGTTTACAGATTATTATTAACTTGTGGGGTTAATAATAGTAAGAATGATTATTGGCTACGGAACGACAACCAAAAAGTAGAAGACCACAAAAAAAAAATGATTTTTAATTATTTATTTTTGCAAAATGACTCCTTTTAACTTTCTTTCTCTCTTAGTAAACGCGTATCTAGATGTATATAAAACCCTAACCCTCTCCCTCTCCCTCTCCCTCTCCCTCTCCCTCTCCCTCTGGCTTCTCTTTCAAGCTACTCTCTCTCCTCTCTCGCTCCTCCGCCTCCCTTCTCCGACCACCGTCGTCTGTTCCTCCGATTCTCCTTCTCTACGGGTTCGATTTCTATTCTCGGTTTGTTTTACTTTACGCCGCGAACGTTTCTCACTAGTATGGTTCGGTTTCCGAGGCCGTCGCTCGTCTTCTCTGTTTCCATTTCACTTGATGGGTTTTCGATTTCCAATGGTTTTCTTTTCATGTGATTTCTGGGTTTAGTCTGAGTGGGCTACATTGATTTTTTTTCTTCTTTTTTGATGCGATTTCGTGATCAAAAGACGTTTGTTTGTTTTCTAGGGTCTTGCGTGAAATTCTTCTTCTTGCTTAAAATCAATGGAATTTTGAAGTGTTTTGAAGTTTATAAATCGATCGATTTTCTTTATGCTTGGAAATTACTCTGATTTCTCCAAGTCTGCTCGTTTAGTGACATTTGTTTGAAACTTGCTTGCTTACCAAATTGATCAGTTAATGCAATTACAAACCGAAATTGGCCCTAGATGTTGTTGTTACAGTCCACAAAAATGAGTTCCTTATCAAAGTTTTCTTCTTTTTTTTTGTTGGTTGCTTGTTTCTGTTGCACAGCAGATGTCTGTTGATATCTGCAAGAAGAATCCATCGTTTCTCTGGTGCGACTGTGGTTACATGAGCAAAGGGAGGTTGTGGTGCTTTCAGACAATCTTGTTCAAACATTCAACTTGGAATTGAATCATTCAATCCCTCCCTCTCTTCCTGTTTTCTTCTTCTTTCTTTTACTTGTCTTCTTCACATTCTTAGTTGTTTCTGCTAGACTGTGCAATTGTAAATCTGAGAGTAAATTCGAAATTCTTGCTTTATTGGTGAGGGAAATCCCTCAAGTGTTGTGAAATTTTTACTCTTTGGGTTTCTCTCCAATGGGGAAAACTAACTTGGCACCTGGATTTCGGTTTCACCCGACTGATGTTGAACTTGTAAGATATTACTTGAAGAGGAAAGTTCTGCGGAAAAAGTTCCTAACTAGTGCCATAGCTGAAATCGACATTTACAAGTTCGAACCACCTGATTTACCCGGTATCTCCTTTAGTAACCTTCATTTGTTTTCGAAAGTTTCATGCTTTTCTTCAATACCGTAACTGGTTGATTACTCTGGAACTCAAGAGACTTCATCTTTAACAGATAAATCATGCCTAAGGACAGGAGATCTTAAGTGGTACTTCTTCTGCCCGAGGGAAAAGAAGTATCCCAACGGCGCTAAGTCAAAACGTTCCACTGAATCTGGTTACTGGAAGACCACAGGGAAAGACAGAGATGTTACTTACAATGATGAGGTCGTTGGGAAAATCAGAACTCTCATTTTCCACTACGGGAAGACGCCTCGTGGGGATCGTACTGACTGGGTCATGCATGAGTACAGGCTTGAAGACAAAGCTCTGGCGCAAAAGAATGTCCCTCAGGTAGTGAATCTTGGGTAAAAAATATCATTTCGGTTTCTTGGGAGTATACTTATATATATATATATGTTGTTGTGACCTGCAGGATACTTATGTTCTGTGTGTTCTCTTTAAGAAAAATGGGCTTGGACCAAGACATGGATCTCAATATGGAGCTCCATTTAAGGAAGAGGATTGGAGTGATGAAGAGGAAGAAGAATGTACCGAGAATCTTGTAGCTGTTCCTTCTGCAGGAAACGCCGATCCTGGTCCTAGCAAAGCAACCAGTGAAGTTGCTACGGCATCACATTCGCAAGCTCCCAAGGATTGTTTCGGTGGAGTGATATCACAATCGTGCGTCTCTCATGTACCGCAACTAAATGCCACAGTGCTTCCACCTCTAACGAGTGGTGTTGTAGCTCACACTCCCATGTCTTCTTCTCCTCTTCTCGAGTTTCCTCAGGCACCACCACTGGATGACGATGAGTTATATTCGATGCTGGATCTCTTTGTTGTTAATAATGAAGAGCCTTTACTTTACGAGGGATTCAACAACCAACACGATGAGGTAAGTCTCTGCATCATGCTTTTGATGAATCAAAGATTCAGTGTAGTGTTCCTTCAAATGAATATATTGGTAATTGTTTAAAAGGAACTTTTGTTGATTTGTATCTGAATTTACAGGTAAGAAATGAGCCCGAGGTTCCTGTTGTCGAGGAAGCTCCGGTTTGGTTAGAAGATGGCGATCTGAGCGGAATACCGGACATGAGCGACGAGCTTTTCATAGAACTAGAGGATCTGATTGAGCCATCCACTCCTCCCGCTGCTCAGGCCGGTTATCCCGGTGACTGCAATGGTCAGACTTAGGACCATTTTAGTATTCCGTGCTATTGTAGGATCCTTCTTGCTTTGCTGCCATGGAAACAGAGACAAAACATGTGAAGCTTTAACCAGAATGTTCTTCAGTCGCAATCTCTGTCTGCACTAATGGAGAGAGAGAGAGAACCATGAATCAGTAGCTTGAAACCATCAGATGTGGAGCTAGCTTCTATGTTGTGTTTCTGTAGCCGTGTTGCCTTAACTTATAGATTTCATCATCATTTATGTGGCTTTCCATGGATTCTTAGCTTCAATGATAATGCTACAATGATTATTACAGTATTAATCTTTTAATCAAAAGGCTACAAGATTAAATGTCAACGACAGGCGTCGTTTGGTGAAAATAATGCCACAATTACCTAATTGACTCTGCGTTATAATGGGTGTATATATGTAAAAAGACATAATACGGGGATGTAAATTCAAGGTAACAAAAGTTATGGGGATATTATAAATTCAATTGCTTTTAACGGCGTCGTTTCTCTTTCATATCCAGTAGCATAGTCCACGTGTCATTGTCTGTTTCGAATAACTGGAATTTGCGTTATAAACGGGGGCCATATAGACAGAAAACAGAATACGGGGAAGTAAGTTTAAATATACAAACGTTAGAAGGCTTTTATCTAATTTATTGCTTTTCAATTCTACCTCGAGGAAGCAGCAGACGACTTTTTTTTTACTCCGATAAATCCTTTTATCTATCCTCTGAAAATCGCAACTTTGGAAACGGAGCAACGAAAATGGCGAGCCTTGTCTTCAATACGCCGTGGCTTAGGGTTAGGTCTTTACCGGAGCTTGCTCCTACTTTCCTCCGACGGCGTCAATCTTCTTCATTTCACTGTTCACGGCGAAGCTTCGCGGTGGTTGCGTGTTCTTCGCCCAGTAATAATGGTGGGCCAGTCAGAGTCCGTTTCGCGCCTTCTCCTACTGGCAATCTCCATGTAGGCGGAGCAAGGACTGCTCTCTTCAACTACCTATTCGCGAGGTTCGTGATCTGATTAAGAGTCGTGTTTCTTTCTGGAGAGAAGAAATTAAGAGTTTTTGGGTTTGTAACTGATGGAGTTTCTCAGGTCTAAAGGAGGCAAATTTGTGCTGAGGATTGAGGATACGGATTTGGAGAGATCAACACGTGAATCTGAAGCAGCTGTCCTTCAGGATCTCACGTGGCTAGGTCTTGATTGGGATGAAGGTTACTTCTTCTCCTTCTTCTTGTGCTAACTTTAAGGGGTTTGTTTTTTAATGGTGGTGTAATGAAAATTGGGATTGAGATTGCAGGTCCTGGGGTTAGTGGAGACTTTGGTCCGTATCGACAATCTGAAAGAAATGCTCTTTACAAACAGCATGCAGAGAAACTTTTAGAGTCAGGCCACGTTTATCGGTGCTTTTGCTCCAGTGAGGTGATTATCTTCAGATTCTCTAAACACCTTTTTGCTTGTTGCTCTTTGTCTCTATTGGGTTTTGACTCTGTTGTTGACTTGCAATGTTTATGTAGGAACTTGTCAAGATGAAGGAGATTGCAAAGTTAAAACAATTGCCTCCGGTATATACTGGTAAATGGGCAACCGCTACTGATGCTGAAATAGAGCAAGAGTTAGAAATGGGAACACCTTTTACTTACCGGTTTCGTGTGCCAAAGGAAGGGTCTTTGAAAATTAATGACTTGATTCGCGGTGAGGTACGTTTTTTGTGTGTTTATTCTCAATCAATGGTTAGAACTTGGATACTCTTGGAGATTTTTGTGTTTCTCCCTTTTGTTAACCTGGTATTGTTATTGACCATGCGTGATAGTGTCTTGAAGGTATGTTGGAATTTGGATACTCTTGGAGATTTTGTGGTAATGAGGAGTAATGGCCAACCTGTTTACAACTTTTGTGTTACGGTGGATGATGCTACCATGGCTATTTCACATGTTATAAGGTTACTACTCCAATGTCTTTTTTTTTATTTTTTTAATTTAAAAGACATGTTTGAATGTGATCTTGATCATATCTATTACCTTTCATTTCAGGGCTGAAGAGCACTTACCTAATACCTTAAGGCAGGCGCTAATTTACAAGGTCAGCACTAGCTTTTGTGTTTTTTCTTGCAATTGCTTTCGAAAGTCATGTGATCCTGAAGATAAGAAGAAGAGTTTGATTTAGTGCTGTCTGTATGAATCAATGGCAGGCTCTGGAGTTCCCGATGCCTCAGTTTGCACATGTTTCTCTAATTCTAGCTCCGGATAGAAGTAAACTATCAAAGCGACATGGGGCAACTTCTGTAGGCCAGGTGTTTATAGCTGTTATTGCCTTAACTTCGCGTTGATAATAGATTACTCAACTGCTGATTCGTCATCTAACCTCTGCGTTACGTTGATAAAACAGTACAGAGAGATGGGATATTTACCTCAGGGAATGGTGAACTATTTGGCACTCTTAGGTTGGGGAGACGGCACTGAAAATGAATTTTTCACACTCGAGGAACTTGGTAGGTCGTTCTTGTTGACTATAACTTTGCTGTGTATGATCTTTATCGTCATCCTTTACTTTTCTGATTTCTTGGTTGAATGATTGTTCTTGGTTTACAGTTGAAAAATTCTCAATTGAACGTGTCAACAAAAGTGGTGCGATATTCGATTCTACAAAGTTAAGGTGATTATAGAATTTGCTGAGCTGTTTGAATTATCCAATTTTCTTCTCTCTTTTTCGTATCTTTGTTTGTTCTCGACTTTTTGCTGATAAGTAGCTTCAATTGTTGCATATCTATAAACTCAAAGATGGATGAATGGTCAACATCTGAGGGCACTTCCATTTGAAAAACTAACAAAACTTGTTGGTGAGCGATGGAAGAGCGCGGGTATCTTAACAGAATCCGAGGGGAGCTTTGTAGATGTAAGGTTTCTAATCATGTCGTCACACTTTCTTCTGATCCTAATATAAAAGGCTTAGATTTAAGAACAGCAGATATTTTCTGTATAGACTTACCGAATCTGAGCATGTTGTTGAAGTACAGGAAGCTGTCGAGCTTCTCAAGGATGGGATTGATTTGGTGACAGATTCAGACAAAGTACTTTTAAACTTGCTTTCATATCCTTTACAGGCTACATTGGCTAGGTAATTATCAAACCGTTTGAGCATCCTGCATTGCCTTGTTTCTTTCAATAATCTTTTTTCTACGGTTTTTTGGTGCTCTGAGCTTGTGGTGATTTGAGTTTTGTTGCACCCGATGCAGCCCTGAAGCTAAGCCCGCCGTTGAAGACAAGCTTCATGAAGTAGCAGCCAGCCTCATAGCTGCTTATGACAGCGGTGAGATTCCAACCGCTTTAGCAGAAGGACAAGGTGGTTGGCAGAAATGGGTGAAAGCCTTTGGCAAATCATTGAAACGCAAAGTTAGTCATCTTTATAATCCAGTCAATTACAAAACAAAATCTGCTCTTTTTGAATTAACAACTCTTACAAGAGATTGTTCTGATGCTGGTTACAGGGGAAATCACTTTTCATGCCACTACGAGTGTTGCTAACTGGAAAACTCCATGGACCTGAGATGGCCACCAGTATTGTTCTGATTCACAAAGCTGGAAGTCCCGGTATTGTGGTTCCTCAGGCCGGGTTTGTCCCCATGGAGGAACGGTTTAAGATCCTTAAGGAGGTGGATTGGGAAGCTTTGAACAAAGGCGAGAGTGTACCTCTTGAAACTACAGCGACGGTCTCAACCTGAGAGAAAATTCCTTAATCGTCGTTTAGTTGGTGAAAAAACCACCACCCCAAAGATTTGATTTCTCGTCCATTTCTTTGTTCCCCCGAAACAAATGGCACGATGAAGTTTGTAGAGTATTTTGATCTTGATCAAGCACTTGCGCGTTTTTGCCTAAACTTAGGAGCAAACCAGAGAGCATAAACATCTTGAGGCCAGTTTTAAATTTGCTTACTATGCTCTGTGTTTTTACATTTTCTTCTTGTTTAATTTGTTCTTTGTTCTCTCAAGATAATCTTATAATGGTGAAAGCTCTCCTATAAAAGCACATTGTTCTTTTATATGAAAGATAGACATGTCAAATGTCCAAAATCTGACCTGAGCTCGGGCTATTTCGGGCTTGACCCGATTGGTTTCTAAGAAAACATGATAAAACTGAGTTCCAAGCAGAGATTTTGGAGCTGAGAGGTGGGGACTGAAAGGAAGCTAACCACATAAACACTTGAAAGAGAATCTGAAAGACTCAAACTCTTAAAGCTTCAAACTTTGAGTAAAATATGAAAAGATTTGGACTTTTGCCAATAGGACTGAGGGGAAATCTCACCTTATCCACACTCCAACCACAATCCCTTATTACATTCAAGTCCACGTCATCATCATCCTCATTCATCTCTAATACTAAAATCTAATCTCTTCCTTCTTCACTCACCCAATCAAACCCGAAAACTCTTCAATTTTCCCGAAAACAGAAGAAGAAAAAGAGATCCTTAATGGCGGCCATGAACTCGAGTGTCCTCACCTGCAGCTACGCAATCTCTGGTGCTAGCTCCGTAGAGCTAAACCAGAAAGTGGGTTTGGCGAACTCATCGATTGGGTTTGGTCAGAAGAAACAGACGATTCCTGTCATCAAAGGTCAACGAGTTGTTGGTGATGATGTGGATGGATCTAACGGAAGAAGATCCGCCATGGTTTTCTTAGCTGCTACACTCTTCTCCTCTGCTGCTGTTTCGGCTTCTGCTAATGCTGGGGTCATCGATGACTACCTCGAGAAGAGCAAAGCCAACAAAGTAAGTAGTCTTGAAAAGTCTGAAATCTCGTGATCTTTAAAGAAACCTTTTATGCAAATTAATGGGTTATGTTGTTTTCTGAAATTTTTGGATTATAGGAACTCAATGACAAGAAGAGATTGGCAACAAGTGGAGCAAACTTTGCCAGAGCATTCACTGTTCAATTCGGAAGCTGCAAGTTCCCTGAGAATTTCACTGGATGCCAAGATCTTGCCAAGCAAAAGGTTTTTCCATAAAAAAAATCAACTTTAATTAAACTATATGGGGGACGATCAATTGAAGAGATTATGATGTTCTTCTTCGTGGTTTCTATTTGCAGAAAGTCCCATTCATCTCAGAAGATTTGGCGTTGGAATGCGAAGGGAAAGACAAGTACAAGTGTGGTTCCAATGTTTTCTGGAAATGGTGAAGAACTTTTGTTTGAAATTATCCATTCTTATATAAATCCAACAATGTATCTATCTCTCTCTCTATATTTTCATCAAATTTCTCATATCCATTTGAATCTATCAAGTTAAACTCTGTCGAGAGATTAGGAATTATTCATTATTGCACAAAAATCACTTTGGGCGCGCGTGGATCACAACAATCTGATTGAATATTTTGTTCATATGCTCGTTAAATACCAAAACTTCAACAAACAAATCAAAAGTTGGAGTAAATTTTTTTGGTTAGATTAAATTATACCGGGTGATTTACGTTCGAAGAATTCAGTTCAGTTTCGGTTCGTGTTTTAGGAAAAAAATCGATAATGTACGATTTTAAAACCACCAATTCAAGCAAATAAAAGGAACGGAAGAATAATACATCTCAGAGTAGTGTATATATCTAACTTTACCAAAGAACCTCAAGAAAGTTCTTCTTCATCTTCAAGTTCAGAAAAAAGTGCGAATAGTACAAACAAATGACTCAACTCAGAGACTCAACGCTAAAAAATAAAAAAAGAATTTCCTAAAAGACGACCAAAAAAAGAAAGAAAGAAGATGATGATAACGAGTTAATAAGAATGTGTTTTACGTACAAAAAGAGTTGGACCTCAAGTAAGTTTTCTCTCAAGCGATAGCGTAAGTGAGAGTTTCTACTTCTTTGGGTCGCCAAATTGATTTCTGAACAGAAAGCAAACCTTCTTTTTCCTTGGAATAAGTCATACGAACTTCCCATTTCATCGCTTTCACCATTGCTTCCACTTCTTGTATGGTTTCCGCATTATCCCGAACTATCAGTTTCCCTTCCGGTCTCAAAACCCGATCCACTTCCGCAATAACCGCAGTTAGATTGCACCTGTATAAGATTTTGTTAGTTATAATTATTATGTTTCTCTTGTTTGAAACCGAGACTCTCTTTCTTACACAACAAACCTTTGTTTGAGTTTGGAGAAAAGATGGTCCGCGTGAAGAAGATCGTATGACCTCGGGTAAGTACTGAAAGATTCACACCAATCGTGGTAGATACCGAAGAGTCCTCGTTCATAGATTATTGCAAGCGTGTCTGGCGAATCTATTGGTACCACATTCATCACCCACACTTTCATTTCTCTTAGAGCCGACGCAAATCTGCCACACAAACATTAAAGATGCCCATGGACCGCGTTAAGTCTAAAGTCTGGATGAAAGTAGTCAAGTAGATATCGTTTATGTTTTCGGACTTACGAAAGGAATTCTGTTTTTTTTTTACTTACCCTCCATAAACAGCTCTCATGTCCATGACATTTCTAACGGATGCCCAGTTGACTCCTAAACCGTTAAGGTATGATTTGGTCACTACGCGTTTCCAATGTTCATAATCAGCCCTGAAATCCTCTGGTGCTGCTTTTCCATAAACTCCGGTCTGCGAGCTCGATAACCAGAACGGTGCTTTCTCTAATCTTGCTGGCCATTGCTCGGGCCACTGAGATCCACGTTGCGTTTTGTCTTCTGGCGCGGTGTGCATGCATGCTTGAAGTGGCACTTTCCTGCAAAAACCACACGACAATACAAGACATGTACTTGTAAACTTAGATCGGCTGATTTTAAAGCACAGTACCAAAACAACTGAGAAAAAAAATATATATACCAAGATGCATTTGGGTCATCAGAGTCGGCACAAATTGGAGGTTCTTGTTTTGATCTGCTTGTGTAGCATTCATTTGAAGTAGGCTTTTTGTAAGTAGCTACACCGACTCCATTGATAGTGTCCTTGTTAATGGATATGAGTTCCCAACACATTTTCTTAGTGAGTTCACTCATAGCTGCAAAATTCGCCAACATGAGGTGTGAGAAAAAAAATGTTCAGAACAATTATATATGGAGGGTAACTTTTTTTACAACCTTTCCAAATTTCAACATCTTCGGTCTTCTTCTGATAAACAGGAGTAGCAGACCACACAAAGAATCCACCGGGTCTCAATACACGGTTAAGCTCCAGAAGGAGTTTACCCCCTGTCCATGAATAGTGCACACATACATCAGAAAGATGACAAAGCATTTGACGGATCAATAGAAACAGACGGTTAAGATCCAGGAGGAGTTCTCCATTCAAACACTACATCTATGGCGGTTATGCTACTTACCTTCTATGTGCCATGGCACTCTACAACGAGCACAGTGAACAATGTCAAAGACTCTGCCAGGGAACGGTAGCCTTGTAGTGCCCATCACTGCAGAAATGGCAGGAATGCCTCTCTCAAGAGCAAATTGCACTTGCGCTTCATGTTCATCTTTAGGGGCGAGGGACATCGTGATAACGTCTCTGTCAAAGAGGAAACCTCCAAAACTTGCAACACCACATCCAACATCCAAGACCACGCGAGAACGTTTACCCCATGCAATATCAGGGACAGACTGTAAAGCAGATATTTTCATCAGAAGATCATAAGCACAAATTTTACCCCTAAAGCAATCAAAGTATAAACCAATTCAGAGTTTCAAACTTGCTAACAAATTAAGGGAGTAGGAAACAACTGGACGCATAAAAGAAACATAGTTAACAAAACCCATTATATTTAAAGCAGCAATCCAATTCAGATTTGAATAATTACATCCGAATACCAACCTCCTGTATGAAATCAATGTAATGAAGAGCACCGTGCTTGAATTGGGTTCCTCCACCAGGAAAGGTTAGATATTCACCGGTAACTTTAACCCAATTTTGATGCCCCTTATACTCTGCAAGCTTGGTATGAGGGACGTTGGTGTACCAGATCTGCATAAATGGAAATATTTGTATTAGGTTTTCTGCAGATATGTATATATATAAATGGGAGAGCGAACAAATTGAGCCGACCTTTTCTCTACTTTTGGGCCACTCAATTGGCCGCTTGTATCCTTCAGGCAAAGGAACGAGGCAGGTGGGTGGGCTGTTTGGGCAATGCCTCTCACGATGCTCATAATGTTTAGTACTCTTAAGACTCCTAATGGCTTGCACATTATCGAGACAGGGAATGTAATCTGGTCCGGCAGTTGTATTGCAGAGTGTCCATTTGAAATCAATTTGATCGCCAGAACCCTTCTGAGCTTCTTTCTCATTTCTGGACTCTGTTGCCTGGGTTGAAAATGAACCGTTTTGTACAATAGTTTCATTCAGTAACTCTAACTGTGCCCCAGGAGGCGAAAGATCACCTGAGGTCTCGTTTCTAGGTTGACTCTCTTGCTCTACTTGAACATCCGCATTTGTCTCAGTGTTTTCCTTTTCAGTCTTTGTTTCAGTATCTTCACTGCCTGTTTTGGTTTCTTTATCATCTTTCACACCATTTGCTTTCTTCTCACTGTCATCAGCCTCAAAATTCTTTTGGTTTTCACCATCCTCACCAGACTCATTGTCCTCCGTTTCGGGTTTTGTTTGCTTTTCAATCGAGTCAGGATTTTCTTCATCTGGGTTGTCTTTCAAATCTGTTTTCTCATCTGAATCACTTCCACCACCATTTTCTGACTTGGATTCATCAGATTTATTTTCCCCACCTTCGGTCTCGCTTTTTGTCTCACCAGATGAAGTAGACTCTTCTTTCTTATTTTCCTGGTCCTCTTGTTTGCTTGAGCTCTCATCGTCTTGAGGCAAGCTTGCGTCACCATCTCCTTTTTTCTCCTCGTTTGGAGTTTCACCAGATGCGTCTTCAAACTTCTGGCCTTTGCCCTCCTCCGCAGGTGGGGTCAACTGTTTCTTTATCCCATCTTTGTTGTCCAGAGAAACCACATCAACATTCTCAGCGGGTCCAACAGAGGATGATGTCATCATCCAGATCCCGACCAAGCATAGGGCCACAAACACAACAACCGTCACTGTTGAGCAATAATTTGATGAGGGCCTCCTGTTATCTATCCTAGTGTACCGTGGTTGTGCCATGGTTCCAAATTGAACAACAGACGATAACAAAAATGTGTACGCCTACACAGGTAGAGAAACAAGGAAAACGGATGTTATTAGGCAAGCAAGAAGATCTATATCATCATATCCGGAGAGTTTCAAACGTAGAAAACAACTTCAGATTTCTCCCAGCTGCATAAATCAGCTCAGTCTCGTCTTAACTCCACTGGTTGTAAAATTAAAGAAATGTGCAACACTAACAAGGTCGAGTTGAGATGTAAACACAAATCGAAACAAAGGTAATGTCACCAGATCTGATTAAACCCTCGCGTTTACAGTTCAACCCAGATACAGATGGACAACGAGATTATCGAGTGGCTTGTCACAAAACTTCAAAATCACTCCTAATAAGTTACCCCCGCGACATTGATCTCTAAATTTCTGAAGCAGGAAAAAGGATCAACCAGGCGGAATCGTAGAATTTCGAGTTGAGATAATCAAGGAACAAACGACAACAAAAACCTCAAGAACAACGACAACAAGAAATCTAACAGTATAATAACGAAGAAAAAACAGCAGATCCGCGACAGATCTCGGTAGAAGAACCATTTCTCTACATCATCGAGAATATCGTCACTAAGCAACATAAGATAAACACAAAACAACAAAACTACATACAACGAAAAAGATACAGATGAATGTGCACAAGGGCGTACCTGATACAGGCGAGAAGCAATGAGAGAACGAAAGAAGGGAGAATCACAATCTCAATTTCCAGCTACGAAGCCATTTTCCGTCACTTTCTCGAGAAAATTCGAATGGCACGGGATATGTTTGGGAGAGGGTGAGATGAGGAGAGAATATATATGTAGAGATTGATTTGATCTTAAGGAATTTGATTTACACATACACACAAAAAAAAAAACATTATTAATGAACAAAAATATTAAAATAAATTTATTTAAAAATTCGGTGAAAAAGGCTTATTTTAGATGCTTCATGATTCTTCTTCCTTCATCAATAAGCGGAGAGAAAGAGGGAACTACGGAGCAGCCGTGAATTTAGTGGTCCAAATTCTTTTTTAGTCAATTGCTTAAGACCTTAACCATTTTTTTTGTTTATTAATTAGAATTATATATCATCATGATATAAACCAAGTTGTTAGACTTAGAGGGGTTGTTACTATGGCATGATTTTAGCTAAACGCAAAATCACACTTTTTTTAACTTTACTCTTTCATTCATTTCACTCTTTCAGTCTTTTGTTGGTCACCTCTTTTGTAAATTAACAAAAATAAAACGAAGTTGAAAAATTAAAAAAATGCTGGTGGAAAATAACAAATCTCTTGCACGTTTTTAAAATCTAACGTTTCTAAAAAATCACAATAGTTATACGTCTAAACAATATAACCTATTAAAATTACTTAAAATTCCATAATTACAACAACATAGCAATAGCAATAAACTAGTAGAAGCATAAAAACACTAAATATAACCTATTAAAATTCCATAATTTAAATTTAGTGTTTTTATGCTTCTACTAGTTTATTGGCTATTGCTATGTTGTTGTACTAATTTTCATGTGACATATGATATAATTATACTACCACCTTTCAACTAAATTTTGTTTAATACCCATAAAATTCGAAACTAAATGAGGTTTTGAAGGTAATCATTCGAATTATCTTTTTTTTTTTGACATCAATCATTCGAATTATCAGACACATTGATTTTGGCATGAAAACGAGTAAAGGAAGGAATTGACGGACCAATAAGCTATAGGGAGAGCGATCCCTTCAATCTCACTCCAAAGTCTAACGATGTCAAAGTTATTTATTTAACTTAAGAGTGAAACAATCGTTTTTGTAAGTTACAATCGAGACCCCTACAGTTTCCCTAAATCGCAGAGACCTAGTGTCACTCGTCTTCGTTTGTTTATTAACTTTTTATATATAGCATAAAGCTAATTAAAGCATGTGCTCTGTTTTACACTTATTTCATCTTTGACAAAATACTCAAAAATAGTAATACGAAAAAACACTTTTGTCAACTGCTAAAAAAGACATATAAATTAACTCTATAACATATTAAGAAGAGTTAAGAAAATGCGACGTTAGGCATAAAACAAGTCTATTATCCATAAGAATTTTAGTACTAGTCTATTAGGCATAAAACAAAACAAGTAACTGTGTTGTTTATAAAAAGAGTGATGTAGTATTTAATACGAGTGTTGCCGGATCTTAAATGCGTCCGCACTTTAAGAAATGTCGCCATAAAATCCACCCGCGGCTCAAGTTTTAACTTCTTAAGAGTTTTGACTTTTAGCAATTGACCTTGCACCCAAAAATACTTTAATTACAAGAGGTTAAATAGATTAACGTTTTTTTTTTTAAGATAAACAAAATAATAGTATTATTTTAATTATTCACTGCAACCTCTATAGTTTTGAGAGCTACATCAAATTCCAAATTTTCTTTTCATTTTATCATGGTGAATTTGTTTTTTTTTTTTTTTTTAACATGAATTAGGCTAACATAGATTTGTTAACGTGACGACCGACGAGCATTGTTAGTTTGTCCCTTTTTTTTGTTATCGTTGTTATATTTGAAGTGACACGAAAAAAAAAAAACTGATTTGTTACCTATTCAAGAAAATTAGCTTGAGTTTCGGATCTCTTGGTCATATTAAAAAATAGCTTGAGCAGATTTTCAAGAAATAAAACTACTCGTAATTAACTCATCCAGAATTTAACGGTAGCTAATTGCTTTTTTTATGAGAAGAGTTAAAAGACGAAACAAAAAGAACATGTATCACCAAAATTACCACTACTTTATTGCGCCGAAAAAATCAACAAGACAAGACAAAGACATCAACGTTGGATTTGATGAGTCACTCGTACAATGAATACTGTTTATTGACGAACATGTGAAGGATCCAAATTCAGAGGTGGATTCGTCGTAATTGCTCGCTCTCCAGATCTGGAGTTCACTGCTCGCTCGTGGAAGGTCCGATTGATCATCAATCGATTTATTCGTTTCCCGGTAAATATTCTATCGTCTTCTCGCCTGGAATCCGGAAATCACGAGCTCGATTGAGATTTTTTTTCTAAGAGTAGAGATTTCTCAGTTGTCATAATTAGGGATTTGGATATGAGAACCCATCTTCGCTGTATGATCGATTGTTAAAATGATTAAAACCTTTTCGTTTTGTTTTTGCTTTTGAATGATTCAAGGCTGGCTAAGATTTGGCACTATGATTCAATGCCTGACTAAGATTTTATACTATGTGACTTGTCTCTTTAAGGATCTTGAACTTCAACGACGAAGCAAAGAGCTTTTTTTTTTTTCTGAGAGAGAGTTGATGTTATCTCTGGCGTTCAATCTAAGATGTTTGGGGGAAAAAGCTACGTACTCAGAGGGAGTGTATCACTTGCATTAGTTATCCTCATTCTTTTGATGATAACACTCCTGGTTTCTGAGGAAAACCCGCTTCGTACTTCTCTGTTTGAAGTAAAACGTCAGTTTTCAGCTTCTTCTTCAGGTACTTTTATGCTCTTTTTGTATTCAGTTTGTAGTTATGTCTTGTGATGTTCATTAAGACACTTTATCCAAGATTTTGAACTCTCAAGGAATTATAGTATGGTTTTGTGATACCTTTTGGTTTCCTATTCAGTTTGTAACTTTGCAAAGGGGAAATGGGTTGAAGACCGGAAGCGACCATTGTATTCTGGTTTCGAATGTAAACAGTGGTTATCAACCATGTGGGCATGTAGAATCATGGGCAGACCCGATTTCTCATTCGAGGGTTACCGGTGGCAGCCGGAAGGTTGCAACATGCCACAGTTTGACAGATTCACCTTCTTGAGGAGGTATGTGCCTGAGTTTTCTTCAATTTCGGTCTAGATTCTTTCGCCCCTGCGAATATAGTAAAGACATCTGCCTCTCTTTATTGAACTGAGAATTCCCAGCACCCTGAAAGTGTCAAGTGATTTTCGGATGATGATGTTCTTCTTTTACCATAAGTTTGCCTTCTTCCTATGTAGCGTGATGTATATAGATTGGGAATTAGTGTGAATATGTTGTAATGGAGCAAGTTTTTAAACGTCTCTCAAATTGCTTACTGCAACTTTACTATTTTTTTTTTTGTTTGTTTGGTTTTGTTTAGAATGCAGAACAAGACTATAGCATTTATAGGAGACTCGTTGGGACGGCAACAGTTTCAATCCCTGATGTGTATGGCCACTGGTGGTGAAGAGAGCCCAGAGGTTCAAAACGTGGGATGGGAGTACGGTCTGGTGAAACCCAAAGGAGCTCTCCGTCCCGATGGTTGGGCTTATCGGTTCCCTACCACAAACACAACGATCTTGTATTATTGGTCAGCTAGTTTATCAGATTTGGTACCAATGAACAACACCGATCCACCTCGTGTTACCGCAATGCATCTGGACCGTCCACCAGCGTTCGTGAGAAACTACCTTCACCGTTTCGATGTATTGGTTCTAAACACAGGTCACCATTGGAACAGAGGCAAGATCGAAGGAAATCATTGGGTGATGCACGTAAATGGAACACGGGTCGAGGGCGAATACCTCAAGGATATCAGAGACGCTAAAGATTTTACGATACGCAGCGTTGTGAAGTGGCTCGACGCGCAGCTTCCATTGCATCCGCGGTTGAAAGCTTTCTTTAGAACGATTTCTCCGAGACATTTTAGAAATGGAGATTGGAATACAGGCGGGAACTGTAACAACACGGTCCCTTTGTCTAGAGGAAGCGAAATCACAGGCGATGAGGGATCGATCGATACAACGGTTGAGAGTGCCGTGAATGGGACAAGGATCAAGATTCTTGACATAACGGCACTTTCTGAGCTGAGAGATGAAGCTCATATCTCAGGGTCTAAACTCAAACCCAGAAAACCGAAGAAGGCGAGTAACGCCACTTCGACTCCAACGGTCAACGATTGCTTGCATTGGTGCTTACCCGGGATCCCAGATACTTGGAATGAACTTTTCATTGCCCAGATTTAAAATACTCAACACCATCACACTCAAAAGAGTAGTTCAATGGATTAGCTCTGTTGATTCTTTGTTACAGAAAGGTTTTGTTTTTTCTTAACATTCTTTCTGGGAGAAAAAACAAAGGCTCCAATTGATTTAGTTTGTCTTGCAAGTAGAGTTTTTAAAAAGTTTTTGCTTAGCGGTAATGGAATTTGTTCTACAGTTCGCGTTTGCGGCTTCTGCGATTTGCGTCTGCATTGGACTGATATATACACATTTACAGATATGTGATTCATAATATATGCATAGATTACAGGTTGGTTTTATACACGAAAACATTGAAAACAAGTCTTTTTCTTAACCAAAATCGGTACGATTAACGATTAATATTTGATTGGCTTTAAAAAAATAAAAACCGGTTAGCGGGAGGAGACGACTTTTTATGTTTTTATCAAAACGGCAAGATTTGTTTTTGTTGGTTTTTTTAGATATGGCGGCGAGTTTCGAGAAATTCGAACCCATATTCGGAGAAGTCGTACCCGAACGTTCGGATCCGGGTTCGGGTCTTCTCCGGCGATGTCTCTTCCACGTCTACGCATCCGATTCGTCTCACCTCACCGTTCATGTGACGGACTTCGTGTCAGGCGTCTGGNGTGAAACGCAAGTATATCTCTGCGTCTCCTCGTGACAAAGCTGCATACTTTGCTTGGCTATCGATCCTTACAGGTAATGCTTTGATCCCGAGTTTCTGCTCTAACCGTAAACAGGTTGCTTTAGTATAACTGTGGTTTTAAGAGTAAACTGTGATACAACAAAACAAGATGTTACCTTGGCAATGGAAGCATGGATTGGAATTGGTTTATGGTATGATTCTAGGAACTTCGCTTCTTCAAGATTCTCATTGCTACTCACTCGCACCTGTCTCAACACAGCTTTCACTCTCTTTAACACTATCAAACAATTGCACGTTTACTGTACACGGTTCAGCCTTGGATAAGGTCAGTGATACCTTCTGTGGCGGAGAGTTGCCTTTGAGCGGTTGCACGTAAGTCCCTAAACCCGCTGTAGCAGAGAAAATACAGCCAACGTTTTCAGGGGAAGACTCATCCGTCTCACAAACCGCAGAAGCCAAAGGAAGATTCGGGCAAGCCATGACACCGAGCACCACTTTGCCTTCCACAAGCAACGCTAATCCCACCGCGTATTGCTCTCCTCTTACAAACCTAAACAAGCAGAAAATTTTAGTAGCCCGGTTTTTAAATACCGGGAAAGGTAAAGCATACAGATTACAGAAATTTGTTACCCTCTGGTTCCATCAATAGGGTCAAGAACCCAGTGGGAACCGCTGCTACCGCCTTCTGATTTACCGCAGTCTATAGCGTTCAACACATCTCTTATACACATCTAGATGTGTATAAGAGACAGGGATACCCATAGCCAACTGGAACGATACTCCTCTGGAAAACTAGATGTTATGGCTCCATCAACAGATAACCGGCAAGACTCTCCCGGTTAGTCCTGTATAACCACATTTGTTTCCAATTCTTTCCCCAGAAAAATCTCATATTTTAGACAATAATAACATCACCTGTTTTCCCCCTGGTATTATATATTGCAGCCAAGCAATCTACCCGAGAAGCTAACACAACAAAACCTGCTAAACGAGAACCTGCTCACCGGAGGTATATACATATCATCCCCTCTCTAAACCTCATCTTCAGCATCCATATTAATATCGATAATCCTGGCCTGAAAGCTCAGCTATGGTTTTTGCAGAACCCGTAAACGAGGTGCTCTTCTGCAGGATTCAGAAGACGAGGATGGCTAACCGGAACAGCACATAATCTTAGACGTCAGTTTACATCCATCAGCAGCAGCTATCAGTTACAAACTGTATCGCCTGGGGAGTTATGCGCTTAATGCTCATGATAATTTCCCAGGTTTTTCTCCTCCCTGGGTGAATGGATTTTGTGAAAATTATATGTAACGTTAAAGTATATTCCTAATTAGAATCCAGTTTTGGAAGATAACACATATATTAAATGGAATCTTATCTGACGTATCCAATATATGAACTAAGCATACACACCAGTCACCAGTTCAGACACATACAGGTACAGTTTCAGTTGTGTCTCATAAATGAAGATTCTCCTCTTCCATGGATTCTCTAACTGCCTTCAAAATCCATGGCTTGAGTTTCTTGGTGGTAACTATGATCCCCGTTTTGTGAGCAAGATACTTTCCTTTTGAGAAGTCCAGAGGCTGTCTCTTATACACATCTAGATGTGTATAAGAGACAGCAACGGTTGAGAGTGCCGTGAATGGGACGAGGATCAAGATCCTTGACATAACGGCACTTTCTGAGCTGAGAGATGAAGCTCATATCTCAGGGTCTAAACTCAAACCCAGAAAACCGAAGGAGAGTAACGCCACTTCGACTCCAACGGTCAACGATTGCTTGCATTGGTGCTTACCCGGGATCCCAGATACTTGGAATGAACTTTTCATTGCCCAGATTTAAAACACCATCACACTCAAAAGTTAGTTCAATGGATTAGCTCTGTTGATTCTTTGTTACAGAAAGGTTTTGTTTTTTTCTTTTAACATTCTTTCTGGGAGAAAAACAAAGGCTCCAATTGATTTAGTTTGTCTTACAAGTAGAGTTTTTAGAAAGTTTTTGCCTAGTGGTAATGGAATTTGTTCTACAGTTCGCGTTTGCGGCTTCTGCGATTCGCGTTTGATATACATTGAAAACAAATTTCTTAACCGAAATCGGTACGATTAACGGTTAATAATTAATTGGCTTTACAAAAATAAAAACCGGTTAACGGGAGGAGACGACTTTTTGTTTTTATCAAAACGGGAAGATTTTTTTTTTTGGAGAAATTCGAACCCATATTCGGAGAAGTCGTACCCGAACATTCGGATCCGGGTTCGGGTCTTCTCCGGCGATGTCTGTTCCACGTCTACGCATCCGATTCGTTTCACCTCACCGTTCATGTGACGGACTTCGTGTCAGGCGTCTGGACGAAGATCCTCTCCGTCTCGCAGCTAGACGATATGGTTCGATTACTCTTCCTTGTCCCATTTTGCTTAATCTTTCTTTTGTTTTTTTTTAGTTTGGATTTTCTGGAAAGTCGATGAGAGAGCGAAGACTTGTTATCTGGGATTGCAATTGATTTTCACTCAAAAGACAACTGATTTTGAAACAGAGGGATACTGTGGGGATTGGTGGTTCGTGGTCTGAGTTCGTCGATTACACTGTCGCTTCCTTGAAATCGGAGAATTTGAAGCTTCTCCTGGGAGAAAATTCCGTTTCAAATGGTAAGAACTGAATAGCCTGCTTGAGCTTTGTGTTTAATAGTTTGATGTGCAGTATTGTTTACTTGTTGGATTTTTTACTTACGGTCTCTTCCGACAAAGCATTTCATAATTCTTAGTTGTGTTGTTGCTGTTTGCGTGTGATTACTGTTTTAGGTGTGGCGGCGACTGGGCGATTAGTTTCTCAGAAGGCTAAAGGGATGCCTCGCATAATAATTCCTCTAACAAAGATGGTGGACTCATCTGCTAGCGAGGCAATGGCAAATCTGTCTCTTGAGTTGTTCAGAGCATTCAAGAGCAAGCAGCACCTACAAGGTCAATATTTCTTATCTGAATTGAGGCCACGCTACTACTGTTGTTGCAAATAAGAAGGGACTTGGTTTTTTTTTTTAAAAATAACCTTAATGTTCTACTCTCTTTTTGTCCTTGTTTTTGCCTTCAGGGGAAGTGAGCTCTTCAGCCGCAGCAACTGATGAAAAGGTATCTTTTTGGTCTGCAAGCTCTAATGGTGTCTTTTTTTTCTATCAACAGTTTCGGTTCTTAACCTTGGTTGCCAAATCTCATCTGTACTGTGATCAGGATACCCATAGCCAACTGGAACGATACTCCTCTGGAAAACTAGATGTTATGGCTCCATCAACAGATAACCGGCAAGACTCTCCCGGTTAGTCCTGTTNAACGTATTTCCGACTATGAACATTAACAAGTCTAAGCAAAAATTCCAACGAGCATAGTAACCTCAAAGTTATATTCAAAGCGAATTAGTGTTTTTTTTTTTAATGTATATCAAAGGTGAGTTTTTTTTTTTAATGTAATAAAATGCCTGTGAGAAAAAACACAGAGACAGAGAGAGTATACCCAAGGACAACAACAATAACAAGTATATTACAGTTGCGTGTTAGTGAAGTTTCAGAGTAGAAGCTTTTTCTTCTTCCTCTTCTTCTTCTTTAATGGATTCTCTTACCGCTTTCAAAAGCCTTGGCAACAGTTTCTGCGTTGTAACCACAATCCCTCTCTTGTAATCGAGATACTTTCCTTTCGAAAAGTCCAATGGATTCCCTGCTGCATCTGTCACTTTTCCTCCCGCTTCTGAAAGACACAATTTCAGACAGACATTTGTGTGATTATTCATTCATGAACATTGGACCAGCAGACGCTATTTAGATAAGAGCCTAACTAACGGGTTTACCTGAAACTAGGATTGATCCAGCGGCGTGATTCCATATTGACTCGGGTCTTGCTTTGCGGGTAAACCTCAAGTACACCTCTCCATCTCCTCTAGATAAAGCTGCATACTTTGTCTGACTGTTGATCTTGATTGGAGACTCCTTTATCCCCAGTTTCTGTCATGTCCAAACAGAGTCAATCTCAAGACTAATTAATGCAAGGAGAACGTGAAGAAGATATTAATACCTTAGCAATGGTGTTATGGATGGGGACAGGTGTGTGGTATGACTCAAAGAAACTCGCTCTCGCGGGATCATCAATGCTGCTTACCTCCACCTAATAGCACATTCCATAATACATATTGGAAAAGTTTCCATAGTGATGCATCTAAACAGAGTGGTTCCGAGTAGGTTTACTTACCTTCACAGGAGGAGAATCAACAACATTGAGTGACTGGACATAAGTCCCAGTGCCAACAGCGCCAAAGAAAAGGCAACCCATTTTTTCAGGTGAAGACTTGTGTGCGTTACTACCAGCAGTGGAGGCCAAAGGAAGCTTAGGACAAGCCATCACACCAAGTACTACTTTGCCTTCCACCAGCAATGCTAATCCTATCGCATATTGTTCTCCTCTTATAAATCTACAAAATTGGAAATTCACGGGTAATGATAAGATTTTCAGTTCCGAGTACTCGACGACAGTTCAATAATGTAAAATAGAGAACCAAGAAAACGGATACTACAATTCTGAGACTGACTAGTCTCAGGTGTTGAAAAGAAGTTGCAAAACAAATCCAACTACTAGTAACTGGCTAGATATTGACTGAATATCAACAAAAATTCAGTACAGTAAAGAAAGACTCACCCTCGGGTGCCACCTATAGGATCCAATATCCAATGGCGACCCTTGGGACCTCCTTCTGATTTGCCAGAGTCAATGGCGTTAAGCACATCATCCGAAGACAAAGGAGAAGCAGCATATGATTCATCAGTAGCAAGGGTATCTTTCACAAGCTCTGTAATACGTGCCAAAACTGTCTCAGCAGCAACTTTCCTTAGCTCACCAGCATCCTACACATAAATTACAGAAAAAGGAAGGTCATAAACGATTACAATAAAATCAGCTTGGATCATTAACAATGTTTTTTTTTTAATCGTTTTGGCACCTCTTCAGCCACTAATGACACAGGTTCGTTCTGGAGCTCCCTTTCCAGTACAAGGCTAACCACCGCCTGCGAGCCTAAAGAGAAACATTTTTTTGTTTCTTTTCATTTATGAACCAAGAAAGATAACGAAATCTAGGAATGATTCATATCTCTGAGTGAGAATGATTACACATTTAAAACCTAATCGAATCATTTAGCCAAAAATGGGCGATGAAATTGGAAGAGAAGGGCCAAAAGAAGGCTAACCATAATCAGCAACTGTAACAGGACTATCATCTGATTTTGTCCAGACGTCAGATACCAACAGAGATTTCCTCACATCCTGGAACAAGCAGAGCAATTTTTCACTTGTCAGAATCTGATTCAAGGCCTAAATATAGTACATATGAGCAGTACCACAAATCAAAGAAATCACTGGATGGATTGTTAAAACCCCAATTAAAACAGTGAAATCGCAGATACAAAATCGAAGATTCAGTGCAGGGATACATATCCCCATTGTTAATTATCCTTTCATTTTTCATCAATCAAATCTCAGATTTCACGCTCTAATCCGAAAATACTCATCTCAGATGACGATTTCCAAGGAAACAACCAAAAAGTCACCCATACTCGATCTTTTCCACAAAGAGTTAAAAAAACAAAAACAAAAAAAAAACAATATCTGTCTCTCTCTCTCTCTCTCTCTCGAACACATATCGCAATGTGAACAGAGAAAAAGAAGAAGAAAAATGATCTAAATCTAGAAATCAGAGATGATCATGTGATCCCAAAGACGGAAACGAGTGATCGTACGTTGCTGAGACGAGCAGCGAGAGACACAGCTTTCTTCGCAGCAGCAAGCATCTCATCATAAGACATTGAAACGGTAAAGAAGAGCAGTACGAAAAAATAAGAAGAAGAAGAAGAAGACGAAGATGAAGATGAAGAAATCTCTGTGAAAATCGATTAATGATATGAATGAAAAACCTCTCGCGACTCTGAAGCAACTTCTTCACAATTTTCACTTATTTATTTCTTTTTTGTTTTTGTTTTTAATACGTACATGATAATTCTTTATTTAATTTCGTTGGATTGTTTTGATATTTTAAAATAATATTTTCCCATCTCTACCGTTGTAGAGAAGTAGGCATAGTAGTCCGTCCCCTACCGTTGAGACAATGAAAGTTTAGCTCACGTTGTGTATTTCCTTCTCTTTTTTTTTATTTTTTTTGTTGTCTACTTACTTTTCTTTAATTTATTTACAAAATTTATATAAATTTTTGCCTACTATGGCCATTTTTTCCTTTAATTTAAAATAAACATTTTTTTTATCATACCTGCAGAATGCAAATTGCAAAGTGCCTTATCTTGTAAATTAATATGACCCAAATGAGGAAAACAGAAATATAGATAAACAAATAAAAGAATGAATTGGTCCAATAGAAAGATATTTTTCTTTAGAAAGAGATATTCATATTTTTCTTAAAGTAATATATATGTAATTCCAGTAACTAAAACAATTAGATTTAATGCTTCTTTTGGAGGTGTGGATATTATCATGTTCAATTCTATGTATGGCAAGAAATAGTAGTATATGATAATATTTACAAAAAGGTTAATTAAGGGTACGTTGTATTTATTTAGCTCAACCTTTTTGAAAATGTTTTTATTCGAAAGAGGTTATGCTCTCTTTTTCTGCAAAGAATGATAAGAGAATAGGTTCTTCTTTCATTTTATAGTTATTAATAAATATATAACTTAGAGGTAGTAATATTAGTTAATTATATATTGCAAATTGCTTTTAATATATAGAATATGACGTGTGGACCTTTGTCCCGATCTCGTCAATCTTTCGTCGAAAACAGGTTGTTGTTGTATTATCTCATTAGCACAAAAAAAAATCTTTGATTAACAGAGGGATTCTAAATTATACCATTCACATTTTAAAAAATTCGCCAACTAGATTTGTACCCGTCCATTTATTGTTAAAGTTTTGACTTATATATTAAATATATATGACCGCAAGAAAACGATTACTTTTATCTTCGAATCCCTTCATCGTGAAAGGGAATTATTGGGAATAAAAATCTCCAATTATTATCAACTTTTGTTTTGTGGATTAAAAGAATTTCAATACTACATGGAAAGATTCTTCTACCCAGTACAACGCGCTAACTTTTTCTCGTTGAGATGAAAAAGTAGCCAACGCGGTCTAGACACGTCGGGGCCTGTAAAGGCCTTTTCTGACCCAGTATGGGCCAAACTAATTTTACTCTTCATCTCGTTACACTCGGCCCAAATTAGATTTTTATTTTTATTTTTAGGAGGAAACCAAAAGACATTCTCTGATGATGTTTCGTGTTGCGGTTGTTGGTGAAAAAAGAAAGTGAAACAAGAAGAGTTACGGAAAGAAAGAAAAAACAAACACAAAAGAGAAACAAGAATCAGAGAGCTGAAGCGTTCTCTTGCTCGGCTATGGAGTCACGAACGGCTTTCAGAAGCAGAGGCATTAGCTTCTCGTTAGCAACGATAATGCCAGTGTCCAAATCAAGATACTTCCCTTTCGAGAAATCCAATGCCTTTCCCGCTGCATCCGTCACAATTCCACCCGCCTCTGCAAAACAAAACAAAGCAAAGCAAAGCAAAAAAAGAATCAATCTTTGCGTTCGTTGTCAAATAATCACATCCGCATGATATCGGTATTGTCTTCCATAAAAGAGAAAGCTTTACGTTACCTGTAACAACTATAGCACCAGCGACATGGTCCCATATCTTTTCGCGGTATCCTTTATGAGGAAACCGCAAGTAAATAGCTCCATCTCCTCTCGATAAAGCTCCATACTTTGCTTGGCTGTCGATCCGGACAGGTGGAGCTTTCACACCGAGTTTCTGTAAATAGCAAAGAGAGAACGTTGATCAAGGGGAATTAGCAGCTAGTTATTCGCTGGAATCACATGGGAAGGAAAGAAGCAATTTACATTGGCGATGGAGCTGGATAGATCGTGAAGAGAGTGAGCTCCTTCAAATGACTCGAAGAAGGATGCCTCTTCAGGATTCTCAACACTAGAGACTTGTACTTTGACCGGATCAGATTCCGAACCCAAGGGCTGCATGTATGTCCCTGAACCGATTGTAGCAAAGAAGAGGCATCCGGTTTCGTCCGAGGAAGAAGACTTGTTGTTGCTGTTTCCTCCTGCTATGGAAGCTAACGGCAAGTTTGGACAAGCAAGCACACCTAAAACTACTTTCCCTTCCTCGAGCAATCCTAGTGCTACTGCGTACTGATCCCCTCTCAAAAATCTAAAATCGCCAAAAACAAGCTCAGTGTCAGGAACACTTACATTTGCTATCGACATTAAATCAGTTTTACCATTTTTAGGGTAGATAGTTTTGAAACTTACCCTTTAGTGCCATCAATAGGATCCAAGACCCAATGTCGACCATTTGGACCACCTTCAGATGTGCCACAGTCAATGGCTCTCAGTATATCATCTGTGGATAAAGNGTTTTGAAACTTACCCTTTAGTGCCATCAATAGGATCCAAGACCCAATGTCGACCATTTGGACCACCTTCAGATGTGCCACAGTCAATGGCTCTCAGTATATCATCTGTGGATAAAGTAGAACCAGCAAAAGTGTCGTTGACGAGTTTCGTGATGCGCTCAAGAATATCCTGAGAACCATCCTTGCGTAGATCGGCTGAGTCCTATATAGACAAGTTTAAGACAATGTGAGTCCTGAAACATAAAAAAAAAAACTCAAAGTGAGAGACATCTGGTGTTTATTAAGATGTTTCACCTCTTCGGCCACCAATGAAAAGGGTTCAGAATTGAGCTCCCTTTCTAAGACTAAACTAACAACTGCCTGTGAACCTGAAACTCAAAACAAGGACAGTTACTAATTAAGAAACCATTGGCTATGTGATAACATTTCAATCTCAGTAAGATTCAAATAAGAAAACTAACCATAATCAGCAACGGTCACTGGACTTTTATCAGATTTTGATTGAACATCTGATTGCAACAAAGCCTTTTGAACTTTCTGAAGCAACCAAAAACAGTTTCTATTAGATCGCAGATTCACACAAAGAGGATCATCCAATACAAGCTAAATCACTAGAATCTATTCCCCAATTACAGAAGCGATACACATTCATCTCCAAACCCAGATGGAAAAACCTCCCGGTTCCAGAAACGAAATTCGGAAGATTACAAAATGGGTTTTCTAAAACATTCAAATGTTAGAATCAGGCGCATGACTGAATCCCAAAAACAAAAACAGAAAGTGGAAAAAAATCTGAGAGAGACGAAAACCCCCAACCTGACAGAGACGAGCTGCGAGTGAAGCAGCTTTCTTAGCAGCATCAAGCTCTTTCTCGTAAGCCATTGATGAAACTACTCTGAGACTAACAAATGAAGGAGAAGACTTTCTTCCGAACACAGAAACGATACGGCTCGATGAAATTGATGTTACTGATGCAAGTGTTTGAAGCGAAGGAGCCTTGGCTGATCGAAACCAATTTATAGACATCTTACGCCTTTTTCAAGAAGATAATCTTCACATTTTTTTTTTCTCTGATTGCAAAGACAATTATTATTACTTTTCAGAATTTACCGTATGCAGCCACACACTTATTTATTCTCCTGAATTAAACCCAAAAGTTTATTTTCTGTCAAGAAAGACCAGAATTGCTCTGCTTGGTAACCTTGGTTAGTGGTTCATTTAGTACCAAATTAAAAGAACGAGAACAAAGTGTCAAAAAAACAAAGAGAATCAAAAGATTATAAAGTTCATAGGATTGGTAGTTGAGTTTGTGGGCTAATTGGCTATCGCACGTGGATGTTGTGACAGAAACATGGTGAAATTATAGGTAGTGAAGATTTTAAAAAGGCTTATGATTAATTGAAGCCCAATAAAATGGTCTCCAAGATAGTTAAAATCCGATTTCTTTATATGGATCAAAAGGCCCAAATCTTATCTCTTCAGAGACCAAGTATGAGTACGGCTTTGCCACGTTGTCCAGACAGAAACTGTTGACATTTGTTAAGAATTTGGGTTTTGGTTTTTTTGGATAATCATCATTAATGACGCAGAGAACAAGACAAGGTTTTCCAGATTGATGGCGTGTAAGAGAGCAAAGTACGCATGATTATTTGCCGCCGCAAGCAAAGGGTCACGTTCCACTAGCTTTCAAGATTCAACAAAACCTGCTTTTTCATTTTCTTTCTTCTTTTTATTCTCATCATTTTTCAAAAGGGAATCTCCAAACTCCAATAAAAGCTTATTTTTCTTCTTTTTTTCTACAAAACAAATTCTGAGACTCTTCTTGGTCTTCGACAAAGTTGATATTATATATATATATATATATATATATTTATTTCCAACTTGTATTAATATCTCTACTGATTGTGATTTATATATCCTCAAAGATTGGATTTTGGGTGGGTTCTTGTGAAGCAGGGGATTTTACAATGAACAGATGCAATAAACGTAATCAGCAGCAAGCTTCATATATTGCTGATCATTTCAACAGCTTGGATCAGGTTCCTGAAAACTCACCAACTTTTTCTTGATTTATTATTTATTTATAGTCGATGAAGCAAAAGTGATAAATCTTGTGTCGACTTGCTTTTTATCAGGTGATAACTTCTCTGAGAGAAGCTGGACTTGAGTCTTCAAATTTGATTTTAGGAATTGACTTCACCAAGAGCAATGAGTGGACAGGTGATTTTGATTTTGATTTTAACGAATATGATTCACATGTTAACGAAATGATTCAACTCAAAGGTTTTAGTTTTATGTTCCGAATCTCTCTCTTGCAGGAAGATATTCATTCAATAGAAAAAGCCTTCATGCCATTGGTAAAAGACAGAATCCATATGAGCAAGCAATATCAATTATTGGCCGTACATTGTCGCCCTTTGATGAAGATGGTCTTATACCTTGTTTCGGTTTTGGCGATGGTTAGTTTCTTAACTATGGCTTTTCAAGATGGAACATTGATAAAACTCTAAATGGTTTTATGTACATTCTTCTTCCCGCAGCAACAACACGGGATCAATATGTATTCAGCTTTTATCCCGAGAACAAAAGCTGCGACGGATTGGAAAAAGCGGTTAAAAGATATAGAGAGATTGTTCCACATTTGAAGTTGTCAGGTATTTTTTTTTACTAGAATCAATGTTTTCAAAAAGATCGGTTTACTTCTCTCTTGATCCTAAAGATTTATCATTTTTCTTTTGGCGTATTCTTCTCGTGAAGGTCCTACCTCGTTTGCACCGGTTATTGATGCAGCCATCGACATAGTCGAGCAGAACAATATGCAGTACCATGTTCTTGTCATTGTAGCAGATGGTCAGGTCACAAGGAATCCAGATGTGCTACTTGGTCGGCTTAGTCCACAGGAAGAAGCTACTATGAACTCCATAATGGCAGCTAGGTAAAGTATTCAATTAGCTCAGATTCATGGTGGTTATAGTTTCATACTAATGTCGTTTGATATAAATTTTCCAGCCACTACCCATTGTCGATCGTCTTGGTTGGAGTAGGAGATGGACCATGGGACACGATGAAACAGTTTGATGACAATATCCCTCACCGCGAATTCGATAACTTCCAGGTAAAAATATTAAAACCTAGAATAGCAGCAATTTCATCTTTTTTTTTTCCGGATATGATGATCATTGAAAACTCTGTTTCCTTGTCACAGTTTGTGAACTTCACAGAGATAATGTCAGAGCATAAAGATGCAGCTAAAAAGGAGGCTGCTTTTGCACTCGCAGCTCTCATGGAGATTCCTTTTCAATACAAGGCCACATTAAGTCTCGAGTAAGTGGAGTAAAGTTTTCACCATGGGGAACTTCTTGTATCACTGTTTTTATAGACTTCTTGAAACCAACCTTTGATTGTGCTTGTGAACAGTAGTAAACAAGTGCGCGGTTCACGTTTGCACCACAAGCCGCTCCCACCACCACCAGAGGTCATAGAGCGTGACAATGCTGTTAGATCAGTGCCAAATCCAGTAATAGATAGTGCAGAGAAAAGTGAAAGATCGGCTCCAGTAACACAGCCAGTAAACTCTCTTTTTTTTTTGCTATTCTCTTGTCAATTTTATGGATACTAGGAAAATATAATTCATTTTCGTTTTCTTAAAAAAAAAGGTATGCCCGATTTGCTTGACGAATCCAAAGGACATGGCTTTTAGCTGCGGTCACACGGTAAGTGAAATTTGCAAACTATGGAAACTCTTGCTTGCTCTATGACCAGATGGGTTTTGTGATATCTTGTGTTGCTTTTGTTTTATTTTATATGAAGACGTGCAAGGAATGTGGTGTGGTTGTCAAGACATGCCCAATGTGCAGACAACCTATAACAACGAGGATAAGGCTCTACACTTGACTTCGGTGAGCCAAAGAACATTTGGTGCTTTCATGTCCATACATGGTGTAGCACATTGTACAGTCCAAGCAGAAGAATAATGCTACTTAAATCTTAAGCTGTAGTTTCTATGTATTGTAGCAGATGTGAGGGTCTATGCAAAGAATTTGTTGATTTGATGAATACCCGGAATTCTTAGATTGACGAAACAAAGGGAATATGCGAGAAAAAAAAATATCTTTCTGACTGTATTAATCAAGAGCTACGTACAAAGAAGCAAAAGAGGTCCCACTTATAACATCACAAAGCCCAACTAAAAAAGAACCTAACGTTGAAAAGAGAAGCTAACAACTTAGAAGCTCCAACGGTCGAGTTGTTGCTTGGCCACAGCCATGTCTTTTTGTGCTTTCATTCTCCGGTAAAATATTGGACAATCTCGACTGTTAAGAAATCCCAAAAAAGAAGTTGCATCAGAATCAATTTAAATAATAAAAAAAAAAATTTTTTAAATTCTGATATCGAAAAATGTAAAAGCAAAACCTGGTGCACAAGACATCTTGGTGAAGAGAGCCTTGGCACTCCTGGCACTGGGTCCACAGCCTTCCAAAGAGCTCCTCTAGGTCTGACACTGAGTTTACACAATTGTTTTTCAAAAGTTAGTGACAGGATCAACAAGTCTATAGAAAGGGGGGAAAAACTTAGCTTACCCTGAGACACGTTCTTGCAATATAATTCCGCTTCTCTTCCCTTGCAACGTGAGCATAATGTTCCATTGCTGGTTCAGATTAAAGCCAAAAATCGATCAGCAGTTCCCATATATGCAATCAGGTTACAAGACCAAAACAGTTAAACGATAAGAAACTTTGAAAACATAGAAACAGAATACAGATCTGGAATAGAGAGAATCAAGGATCAAAGTAGAACTTGCATGATCCCAATATTTTTCAAAAAGGAACATGAACAATGAACAATACATAGGCAAGTAACCATAAAGTACCTGATCGGAACTTTGCAACCAACACAGCTCAGTTGTTTCTTGGCGAATTTCATTATGCCGCTGTTTGAAGGAGTAGTAATTGATATTGAACTCGTGTGACTTCCATGGAGAAGTTCCTTGCTGGCATTTTTTAAGACTGGCTCAAAAATCCTAAGAAGCGGCTGAAAAGACCATATGCTTTAACCTCCAAGCACCAGGACAAAGAGTAGAGAATAAATACACAGGCCCCACTTTCAACTGACCTTGCTAATCTGATTCTCCAGGTAGTAATTTGGGTCTATAGGGATGTTATTCTGGAGCACGTAGATCGGATCTTCTGACCGTTCATAAGCCTAGTTGGTATCAAAATGAGATAAGCACGGTAGAAGAGAATGACCTCAACATCTTATAAAATGATAAAATAAGGTTGAAATGAAAGCTACCTTGGCACCTTTAGCAGCTTTTATAATAACATAAGGTACCCGATCCCCAACATTTGGCGCTGTAGCAGCATCCCTCTGTCACATATGAAATGACAAACATCTCTAAGGTTGTCAAATTTCAGATGATAGATCATCAGACTCCGTAAAACAGATCTCAGTTTCAGAGCAACCTCATCAAATATTCACCAAAAGAATGCATGAATTAAGAAAAACCACTGTACTTGTGCAGCTCCTAAATGATGCCGAAAGAATCACATAGATATTTTTATTGGAAAAACATAAAATCTAACTGTTAGCAAATCCATTTTCAGTTTGAGGATGTGCATGCGATGCTGGAATAAGAGTAACTAAAGGGATGAAATGTCCCCTAAACACGTTTTGTACATGTATAAGAACGGAAATAAACGGTCAAGAGATAGAGATAAAGAGTACCACAAACCTTACGCATGCGTTCAGCAAGTTCACCATGAGCCGATTTAACTTCATAATCATCTCCTGTTTTAGTTAGACCCTACGATTTGAGAACGCATCAGTAGCATATAGGTAGATTCCAAAAGACTCCAAATATGAATGCTTTACAACCGGATCCCAAAGACTTCAAATGCATCAAAGCATAACTTTTCATTTGAAAAAAACCCACTAATTTGGACTTGTTGTTCAGTCCCCTAACAGTTCATAATCGGGGGATACAGAATTTTCAAATCATCTTACGTGTTTCTTGGTTCCACACAAGAATAAAAAAGATAGTGTATTTTTAGGGTTTCACAGATGGCTCTAATCATGACCACACAAGATAAGAAATCAACCAAAACATACTACCTTAGTAATCACCAAAAGTGACAAGTCAATACGGTTCATGAGAAGATCCGCAATTGTATTCTTAACATACTCAGCTGCGCCTGGAACATCTCTATCAATTAGTATTTTGTGAAGACTCTCAGTCACGAGGTTCTTAACCAGTAAACAATTATCCCTTCGTACTGTCTCGATTCCTGCCGAGCCAGTCATATTGATACTACTTAGTTCAAACATGAACAAGATAGAAGCTGTAAGATTACCACGAAGATTTACCTTTGGTGTCCATTTTGTCAAACTTCTCAGGATTTGTCCACAGCAAACCAGCATACCTCTTCTTGTTAATCAGCAGATATGGGAAATAGACCTTCTCAAATTCCAATTTGATGGGCTTTATGACATCATACACAATCAAGAAACAGAGAACGATTCAGCCCGTTATAATTTGTTTTCATGATATCACATAATCAGGCACCTCTCCCATGGATCAGGAAGAAGTTTATGATATGCTCCTATCAAAACAAATCACTCACTTTTATAAAAGTTCCGCTAATATATTCTGCAGCTTCCCTCCCCAAGGTCATCGCAGCTTCTACATCTGATACTCCAAATTGCACCATGACTGAATCCGTGTCTCCATAAATGACCTAATACATCATTGTCCGTCAAATTCAATAAATCTAAGAGCAAAATTTATGCTTCACTCAGACTTCTTAATACCGAGTAATTAATAGAAAACGTACCTCTGCGTTGTATTCATAACCTCCCAAAGTTGTGAATTTATCTTCCACAAATTTCTTTGTTTGTTCAATCATTTGACGACCTTCAAAAAGATACACGTCTATCAGAATACACATAAAAATACGAGTCTAGAAAAGTTGCAGTGCTCCCAAAAGAAATACCATAGCTAGTTACGCTTGACGATATCTCTAAGCACGGCAGCTGCCCAATAGTGGCTCCCGTAAACCCGTATACAGAATTTGCACTGATCTGAAACAACAATAAAAAAAAATGTAAAAGAGCAATTTACAGGAAAAATATTGTTCATAATATTCCGAACACTCTAATCAGTTTGTAAATGACGTACTTAAATAAACTGACAGTAAGAAGCTCACCTTCAAGGCCAACTGTCTACCATCTAAAACAGCCTTCTCAAGTGGATCCTTAGCCTCCTAAATTAGACAATAGCAGTTTCAATAGTTGTTGGTAAGGGCTTCACACATGTATACACATACTGAAAGAGTTTCTTCAGACTTCAAATCCAGTTACCTTTAAATCTGCTTTAGCTCTTTTACGGGCAGTAATAAGCTCTTCAAGAATCTCTGGAAGTATACCCTGAAATAAATTATTTGTTTTTTCATAAATTGCTGTATTTCCTAAAAGAAGTTATTCAAAGGTTTGAGAATAATCAATCCAACAAAAGGCGGCAACCTTTTGTAAACTTTGCTTAACAAATGTTTCCCCTGATGGAGTTTTATGTATATGCTCAGGTGGAAGATTCAGTTTGCGTACATCTTCAGGTGTCACCTTCAAAGATAAGAAGATGGAAATAATACTCCCAAATTAATATGGTGTATGAACAATGGATGATAATATAAATAAAAGTTTTTAAAAAAATGTCGGAAAGAATTACCAACGTGCAGTAGCACAGATTATATGCCATCATAATTGATGGATACAATGAAGCAAAATCCAGTGTTGCAATTGGCTTTTCATAGAAACCTGTTTTTGCTTCTAAAACCTGATTATCATTTCAAACATCCAAACAACAGACATGTCAGAACAGTGGAATATTTTATCGCTAACGATGTGTTTTCCTCAAAAGATTTAATAGAAACTACTACATACGAGAGACAGAAAATATAAGTTAAAACCCGCAAATCACCAACTTACAGTTGCACCTTCAAAAGTTCCTTGTTCGGATCCCGACTGTTTAGCATTCGGAAGTAGCATGTTCTTCTGTTTAGCTTTCCTAAGAAGCTGAGATAGAACCTAGGAGAAAATGTTGGGATACAAAATATCAGCCACCATAGAGTCAACTGTAACACATTACTCCAGAAAACTATTAGTTGAGAACTACCTTGATACTCTGTCCTCTAGCAAGCAGAAAGGAAATAGGGACACCAGTTACACGAGCCATTTCGACATAATTATATATATACATCAGTTTGTCCAGAAGCCTCTGAGGGAGATATGCATCCTGTAACAGCAAAGAAGAACGTGGTTAAGCTTAACCTTTTCATAAGATTCAGATGGTTGACTATTAACAGAGAAAAATAATTGAAACCATAAATAATGAGACCACCTAGTTTCTGCAATAACAAAGCGATCCCTAGAGCAAAAGGAAAAATTTGACACAAACCATGAAATACAATTGGGTGGGACTTGTGACAACATGCAATAAGACCATTAGCTAGTTAAACAAGCCTGATGGCTAATTAGAAAATCTTCTATATATCTAATAACAGGCAATGCAACAAGTCAGCGGCAGCAATACTCCAAAATAAACAAAAAGTAGGTACCTTCAAACAATAAACAGCAAGACGCCTCCTCGTTTCTGCATTCCCATTCTGGAGATCGGTTATTATAGAATGGTGGACATCCTCTTTCTGAAGAAGACAATCATGTTAGCCACATAACAAATGAGAAAGAACTTGAAATTCTAACCATAATTACTCGGTTTCACCTGTTCTGAAAGAAAGTGAGCTGAGACAGAATTCAGCGAATAAGAACTTAATTTGTAATCTCTGTGTATTGCCTACAATGAATAAATGAAGAGATAGTTGATGTTTTTGCAATGAACTACAAATAAACAATCTAAGAATAACTCAACCAAAAACAATTTACTAGGGACCGAAACCTGAAAAAGGTCAAACTGAAATCGTCCTTCAATTGTGGTCTCTTTACTTTCCCTTGTTCCTTGTTGTCTGAAACATGGCACGTGTTATTATGGGAAGTAATATTATACCAAATGATGAGAGTTTAGAGAACTCGTGAGCCACGAAAAGCATAGCAAAAACATTAAGGAGAAAGCGATGGCAGTTTGCAACCACCAGTTACTCCTACATCACCTTGATGAAAACGTTGAATCCCTGACCCGGACCCTACTGTTCTTTACACGACCAAGAAGAGGAAATTCCTCTATTCCCAGTGTTGCAGCTCTCTGAAAACCAGCAAACAGTATATTTTCTAGGTAAAAATTTTCAACACAGCAAAATATAGCAAAATACTACAAATAGAATGCTATAAGAATGAAAGAGCACGCTTCTAATAACCAGAGGTGATATAATGATCCGACAATAAAAATAGGGGTTACTGTTCAAGTACCTCAATCAGATAAGGTAAATCGAATTTGCAGATGTTATAGCCAATGAGGATATCAGGATCAACATCACGAATAAAATCCTGCGACCAATATATCTTATCCATCAGCAGAGCACATGCTTCACCAAACCCACACAAAATTGCAGTGGCAACATAAAATTTTACTAAATCCTTCACCAATCCGGACTTATAAAAAAGGGAAACTATAACAGAGCTTGGTTTTGCAAGTGAAGGTGCCAGAAACAGTAAAAAAAAAATATAAAAGTTAAAGGCAAGTAATGCACACGTGGTAATGAAAGATGAAAGGAGGCAAAAAGAATTACCCTCCAAGCTAGTAAGACCTCTCTTTCTGTTTCAAAAGACATGACATCTACGCCTACGATTGGAGCACATGACTTAAGAGTCATGACATTACGTACAAATGGTTGATCCTCTCCCTGAAGAGTAACAAGGTTCGCTATCTAGAAAAGCAATGAGAGTGTTGTTTCAAGAGGGATGAGAACAAAGGTATCGAATAGAGATATCAAAATATCGCAAAACAGCTAACCTGGATCACAGGATCATGCTTAGCCTCTGGAAAGTGTCCTTTACGACCTGCACACTCAATATCGAAACTTAGTACACGGAATGGAGCCATTTTTGAGTATTCACCTTCTGCAGCATGACTGATCAAATCTGAATATCTAAAACACATGTTAAAGAAAGTAATGACATAAAATAGAAACTGTTAATAGATAAAAAAATATTCTTGCTTCAAAAAAGAAAGTCAGATATCTAAGATGAGGATACAGGCAATGGAACTCCAATTGGCAGTATGACAAAGTTCTTGCATCCTTCTTATATTTACCAGAAGGCACTTCGATCCAATTTCCTCCCACAATATCGCGGTCAACCATGAAACGGAGAGCAAAAACAATATTGCTCTCGTATGTTTGGAAGCTCTTCATACCCAGTCCATCAATATGGATGCCTCTATCAAGGATGCCTACCAAATCAATAAACGCTCTGAGAAAAAAAGAGCCAAGGAGATGACCCATAAAGCACAAACATTTGGAAATCATACCGCGGCAGCTAGCCACCATAGTCGGCAATGCAACTGTAATTTTCAGGAAAGTTTGTGATTTTTGCTGTTGGTAATACATAATGCTTCTTTTTTGCACCATTTCAATATGACGAACAAATTTCGGAACGTTGGCATTTTTATTGGATTCCCTCATCCTTCCCTGAATGAGTCAGATGAGCATTAGAAAAAAACAAGAGAGACCAAACTGCAAAAATCTCAAAGAATTATTTGGCCGGAATGGTAAATACCTCAAGACTCTGATGGAAATGAGAAATATCGTCTGGCCCCATTCCAGGAGGGCAAGCAATATAAAAGTATGGCTCAAACCCATGGACATAGCAACACACACTATGACCTGAAAATATACCAGACATGTGAGTTCATCACTGAAAGGCAAATGCGAGAACAATCTATGAAAGGGAATCGTTCTTCAGTTTATATTCAACCATCTCCACCTCTTACACAGAAGAAACAGAAGACATAACAAAAGGGGGGAAAAAGTTTCAACCCAGATAACAAAGAAATCAAATGATTCGATAAAGCTCAGATATTAAAACTTTGTCCCTACAAACGAAACATTTGGATTTCTAAATCGGCCCAGAGAATCGTTAAAGGCGTACCTTCTCTGGTTACCCCAAAAATCCTGATGACTGCAGCTTGCCCTGAGGAACCCGGTAACAGCTCCTTATGACTCTCCTTGATTACATAATCAATCTCCAATTGCTGAAAGACTAGCAAACCAAAAACAAATAGAAATCGAAATGTTGAGCACTCGCGAGCATCATAAGATGAAGAAACCCTAGAAAAATCAACAATCAAAACTCAACTGATACTCTGCGAATTAGAGAGATAGGCGGATGAGAGAGGAGGTCGAGCCCAAGTCGACGACCGTGCGGATACCGCTTCGCGCTCCTCCATATCCCGAAGGATTAGGGATTCCTCATCCTCTTCGTCCATGAACACATCCTCGTCCACGAATTCATCCTCTAGGGTTCCGACCGCCGGAGATGGTGTCGGATTACCCGTGGCTCGATGCTTCCCCGCCGGTAGGGTATTCGACGGAGGCGGTCGTTTTTTGGAGTTTCCGCCTCTATTCATGGCTTTTTTAGATGAGCGGGAAAAATAAGAGAAAAAGTGCGTGAGTGAGTGAACTCGTCAAGGTCTGCGAGCAAAAAGCGAGTCTTTACACCACTGCGATTCCCGCCAGATTTAAGGGTTTTACTCTTAGAGACACATTAATCATGTTTTAATACAAAATGTTTTCAACTTTTTCTTATTGTATAGTTGCATTTCTTTTGAACTCCATAGAATTTTTTTTTTTGATGTTCGGGTTAGTTAAGCTCTAAAACATGACTATACACTTCCACTTATACAGTATCTTATTATATAAAGTTGGATGCGTCAAAGTTGCTAATTCACATGATCGTGACACGTGGCAAGTTAATCGATAAGATTTTGACACGTATTTTGATTAAAAAAATATAAATAAAAATCTATACTAATCCTAAAAGAAAAAGAAAAAAATTTATATTTTTAAAAAGAGAAAAAATAAAATAAAACGAAAAATAAATAGATATATTTCAATGAATCGTGTTTATCGTCACGTGTAAATTAAGATATTTTAATTTTACTAAAAACAAAAGTAATATAAGATATTTTAATTTTACTAAAAAGAAAAAATAAACATCAAAAATAGTAATTAATATGATTGTGACACGTGACAAGTTAATCAATAAGATTTCGACATGTATCAAGTTTATCGATTTAGATTTTGACACGTGTCTAGATAAAATATTATTTTAATGAATAATGAATTTCCATAAAAAAAAATATAAATAAAAATCTATACTAATCCTAAAAGAAAAAGGAAAATTTTATATTTTTAAAAAGAGAAAAAATAAAATAAAACGAAAAATAAATAGATATATTTCAATGAATCATGTTTATCGACACATGTAAATTAAGATATTTTAATTTTACTAAAAACAAAAGTAATATAAGATATTTTAATTTTACTAAAAATAAAAAATAAACATCAAAAATAGTAATTAATATGATTGTGACACGTGACAAGTTAATCAATAAGATTTCGACACGTATCAAGTTTATCGATTTAGATTTTGACACGTGTCTAGATAAAATATTATTTGAATGAATAATGAATTTCCAAAAAATTAAAAATTAATAAATAAAACTGTCAAATTTATTGATTTAGAGAAACATAACTTCTCTAGAGAGCATAAAGATCATATACGGGAGATGAATGTGAAGAGAAAAAAAGACTTAATTTGCTTGAAGAGAGTTAATGTTGAGATCGTTAACATACTCAAAAGACTCGAATTTCAAGTTTTTAACGCAGCGAAACAGAAAAAGATAGTTGATAAAATGTGTGAACTATATGATAAGTAGGGTTAATATTGCTTAAGATCCGCAACAGACTATGTGTTTTGTAAAATATTATTTTAATAAAAAAAGAATTTCCAAAAAAATAAAAATGTCAAATTTATTGATTTAGAGAAGCATAATTTCTCTGAATAGCATAGAGATTATATATGGAGATTAATGTGAAGAGAAAGATATACTTTGTTTGCTTGAATATATAAACATCTCAACATTGGATTATGTCTTAAGTATTAAAAGTTTATTTTTAGACTATCAGTAAAAGGATAAATTTCAAATTAGGAAAAGAAAACCAAAAGTACAAGATTTATTTCGATTTTGGAAAATATAAGATAAACAACTAATCATAAAAAAACAAAAAAAAAAAAAAAAAAAGATTAACTTCAATTTTATAAAATATAGGCTAAACAACTAATTTTCAAAGAAAAAGAGATGTCGACCTGCTCGACATGATAAATCAAATAATATTTGTATAAGAAAAATGAATTATCAAAAAAGAGTGATCAAATAAAATAATTGCAAAAAAGGAAAATAATATAAAAATGATATATCAAATAATATTTGTAAATAAAAAAGGAATTACAAAAAAATCAAGTAAAAGGATAAATTTCAATTTAGAAAAAATAATAAAACGTAAATAGATTAGAAGAAAACAAAATCTTGATTAAGATTTTGACATGTGTCAAATAATATTTAAAAAGAAAAAATTGTAAAAACTTGGAAAATATAAATAAATAATTATTCAAATAATATTTGTAAAGAAACAAATAATTACAAATAAAATATGAAATAAAAGGATAAATTTCAAACAAAATTAAATAAGAATACATGAAAAGAAAAGAAAATATTTTAATTAAAAAATGAAATTAAATAGGAATTAAAAATAAAAAATCAAATAAAATGAAAAAATTTCAAATTAGGAAAAAAAATAATAAGTAAATAAGATTAGAAGAAAATAAAATCTAGATTTTGACAAGTGTCAAATAATATTTCCAAAGAAAAAAGGAATTTCAAAAATGAAATGATAAATCAAATAAATTAAAGAAAAAAACAATTACAAGAAAAAATAATAATTTAAGGATAAATTTCAATAGAAGTCAAAAAGGGACAAATTTCAATTTCGAAAAAAAAACTAAATAATATTTGATGAAAAGAAAAAATATATTTCAATTAAAAAGGTAAATAAAAACTAAAAGTAAATAAGATTAACTTCAATTTTTGAAAAGAGTTTTCAACACGTGTCACAATAAAATAATGTTAATTAATAAAATCTGAGGGTGAAATATATTAAAAAATAAAATCTTAATTTATAAAATAATAAAATTAAATAATATTTATAAAGAAAAAAAGAACTACAAAAAATAAATAAAAAATAAAAGGATAAATTTCAAATTAGGAAAAAAAAACAAAAGTATTAATATTAACGTCAATTTGAAAAACAACTAATCTTAAAAGAAAAAGAAAACAAAAAGTAAATAAAATGAGCTTTAATTTTAGAAAATAAGCTAAATAATTAATCATAAAAGAGATGTCGACCTGTTCGACGTTCTCCATTTTACCACTGCAACAGAAGTGAAGGGTGGAAGAGACTCTTAAAAAATTAAATGGGTCACGATTTGAACCAGTAATTCAACTCAATAAATTAATAGATAATTAAACTCCATCTACAAATCAGATTGAGCTATTATTAGAAGAGTCTTTAGGGCAACTAATTATCGGTGTATAATAAAAAACGACCACTAATTTATCAAGAGCCAATAAATACTTATTCTAAAGTATTAGTTGAATTATTTTCATTCTCAAAAGTATTACACTGAAACACAATCATGTATTAGATATAAGTAAAAAAACATTTGAAAAAAAAACAAAAACAAACAAAATGGTTATTTTTTATAAATAAAACTTAAAATTTAAATCATCGATTTCAACTACAAAATCAAACAAAAAACATGTGCAACGCACGGGTCCATATCTAGTAACCTCTATAAATTAATACTCGATAAATTAATAATTACTATAAATTAATAAATTTTGCCGGTCCTGAGTCGGACCGGTGTAAAAATTAGCAAATTTCGATAAGATAATAGTTTTTTTGGAACTCCTATGTAAAAACATGGTCCCAATAATTATATAAATTAATAATTATATATTTAGGTATATATAAATAATGTAATATAGTAAATGTGATTATATTGTTGTTTCAAGTTTATAAATGTTGTTTACCTTATCTTTCAAATTTATTGATATGATATTTTTTGAATTAATTTTACATTGTTGAAAATATTTTTTTTTTATATTTTGATGAACATTAAGAATTCAAACCAAAAAATATATCTATAAATTAATAACTCTATAAATTAATAAAATATTGAAGTCCCAACATTATTAATTTACAGAGGTTTTACTGTATATAAATATGTATAACCCAATAGTGTTTTTTTTTAATATAACCAATTGTTCAAATCGTAATTAGACGATTATCAAAATTCTGATATAAAGTTATAAATACTTTATGCACTTATTAAATAACGGTTATAGGGTAAAATACAAAACAAAATTCTATTTTTATAATCTCTAGCTTACCAATTAACTGTAAGCAAATTAAAACCCAAAATCCATGTGAAATAAAATAAAATTAAACACCTTAATCCCAAATATAGTACCAAACAAGAAAGGAGTTCACAACAAACTCAAAGAGCTCCAATAAACATCGTTCTCTTTTAGAAATTTTGCATCAAGATGTTATAACTTCTCAAGCTTCACAAGATCTCAAGCCAAAAAGCAAAAACGAACTTTTGTCTCGTATCTCTATAAATATAAATTATACCCGATACTCATTTCTTCAAACCACACAGCATTAAACTTCATTCTTAAACCTTGGTCGATCTAAAACCTTTTAAAGTTCTTCTTGTCGATCGTTTAATCAAACCAAGTTCAAATGGTTACATTATTTATCAAAATCGCCTTGACTCAACTCGTGATCGTCCTTTTTATCGCAAACCTAGCCTTTGAAACCACCGCCACGAAACTAAACGTTATGGACAAGTGTTGGAGACCAAATCCGCATTGGCGTCGAACCCGCCAACAACCTGCCCGATGCTCTGTCGGATTCGCAGGGAAAATGGTAGATAATATCGGTAGACGTGTTACACATTATAGGGTTACCGATCCTTCCGATGATCCTTTAAATCCTAAACCCGGAACTTTGAGATTTGGAGCAACCCTAATCAAAGGCAAGAAATGGATCACTTTCAAGAGAAACATGAAAATCAAGCTTCATAAACCACTTCTCATTAGTAGCTTCACTACCCTCGATGGTCGCGGTGTTAGCATTCACATCTCCGGTCCAGCTTGTCTTATTTGTCTACAAGGTAATATATATATTTTCGCGATTACAAAAAAAAAACTATATTTCTGTCCAAGATCTTATAATGTTTGATTTGGTTTTTTGGGTATGGTTAGGCCACGGATGTGATCATACATGGTTTGAAGATCCATGATTGTAAACCGCATCCACCGAGCTCGGTGATGGGACCGGACTCAAAGATCATCGAGCTAGGCCAAGTGGACGGTGACGCGATTCGGCTAGTCACTGCAAGAAAAGTGTGGATTGATCATAACACTCTATACGATTGTCAAGACGGTCTACTTGACGTCACACGAGAGACGACCGACGTCACCGTGTCCAACAATTGGTTTAGGAACCAAGACAAGGTCATGCTTTTAGGACACGACGATGGTTACATAAGAGACAAGGAGATGAGAGTCACTGTTGTGTTTAACCACTTTGGTCCTAATTGTAACCAGCGAATGCCAAGGTTTGTGTTACTTCATTTTGTTATCTACTATTTGATTGGGTTTCCTTAACCATGTGAAACCCTCGGTTTAAACGCAGGATCCGACATGGGTATGCCCACGTGGCAAATAATTATTACCAAGGATGGACTCAATATGCCATCGGCGGAAGCATGAGTCCACGCGTCAAAAGTGAATCCAACTATTTTGTCGCACCTAAATCAGGCAGCAAAGAGGTACGTTTCGTTCTTGTTCAAACGCGACCGCAACCCAAACGGTTTTTTGTTGTTGTTCACTCTTGCTAACAAGGTTGCTGTTGATAGGTGACGTGGAAGAAACGTAGCCACGGAGACAAATTGCAATGGAAATTTTTTTCGGTGAATGATTACTTTGAGAATGGGGCTTGTTTCGGCCTTTCAAAAGGTATTGGAAAGGCTCGGCCCAATTATGGTCCAGATCAGAGGTTTACAGTCGCAAACGCTAAAAATGTTAAGGAACTCACAAGTTCCGCGGGCGCGTTGCAGTGCACGAGAGCCTCCGTTTGTTAGAGAACCAGTCAACAACAACTGATTTTCGTTTTTGGGCGTTTTGCCTATTGAAAAAAATCTCCATGTACATCAGATACGAATTTTTTTTTTTGGGTGTTACATATCATATGATATAGTTTGTGCGTTACAATGTATGATATTACAGGGACAAATTGTAATTTCCAAATGATGGGCAATTGTCGTGTTTTTATTTTCTTTTCCGTCATAAATAAACAGCAAAGATATATATATATATTTATATATATTAGGTTCCAAAACCTGGTGGCTGGTACTGTGAGTTATTTTGTAGCGTTAACTCTTATACCATTTCATTGGTATTGTTTCGTCCCACAGTGATACTAATTATTTATGGTTACTAGTAATTTGGTTCAACTGATAATCTGATATGCTTGCCGCTCGCGTCTAAACAATTCAAGCGACAATCATTTTTTGGTTCTTTCTTTTAAAAACGAAAACGATGCGATAACAATTCAAAAAAAATATTATATTCGACCAAAAATAGGAAAAAATCATATTTTAGGTTAAACAGAGAGAGAGAGAGCGTATATACGCGCACACGAGAGCATTACGTATTGGAACTCAGAGATCTTTCAAAATTCAAAAAGTCCAAGGAAAGGCGGGATTCCAAACATTCTCTTCGTCTTCTTTTCTCCATCATTACAATCGATCGGGAAACAAAACTCATCTCCAGAAACAGTGTAGCAATGGCGGAAAATACGGCCAGCAACAGAAGAAAGCCTCAGAGCTTGAACGATCGACACTATCGTCTCCTCCAGGATCTCTCTGCGGCTCCTAAACAGCCTCCGTCTTCTTCCCGTACCAAAATTTTCCTCTCTCTCTATTCGATTGTTTGTCTGTGGTTTCGGACTCGTGTCTNCAGCCTCCGTCTTCTTCCCGTACCAAAATTTTCCTCTCTCTCTATTCGATTGTTTGTCTGTGGTTTCGGAATCGTGTCTGTCACTGATTTTAGATTTTTTTATTTTATTTTAATTTTGGGTTTCAGATGAGGAAGACGAAGGAACGAAAAAGTCCATGATTAAGCTCGCTGGAAGACGTCGTCTCTGCAAGGCCTCGCCAAAGGAAGATGTAGCCGATGGAGATGACGATCCTGATTTGGCCGATTTTGATTCCCCAGGTAATCCTGAGACTTCACCCGATTCTAGGGCTCCGTTTTACAAAAAGAAATGAGTATTTCCACTGGGGATGTATTCAACATCTGTCTGAAATTAGGGTTATTTGAAATCTGGGTTTGTAGTCTACTGTTTGATTTTCGTTCCTTACTGCTGCTGCGCTATACTGCGTCAGATAAGTTTACTCGATGCTGGAATCAGGTAAAGGAGATACACCACTGGAGAGATCTGGAGCTGGGAACAAATTCACATCGTGGGACGAAACAAAGGAAGCTAACACGGAGGTGGGTGACGAGCCCAACTTTTCCATCATCACTGACTTCGAAATTCAAGATGGTGGTGGCGAGAATGAGATCCTGGACATTTTAGATGACCTTACGTCTAAGCTTGGGACGATGTCTATTCAGAAGAAAACTAGTTATGGGCTTGGAGGCGAAAGGAGAGAAAGAATTTCAAATGTGGAAAAGCAAAACTCATTTTCTGGTCAGCACAATCTTGACCGTGGGAAGGGCCAACGCAAGGAAGCCGACCAAAGTCTGAAGACGACCAGACACACAGAGGTCAGTGAGAAGCTAAGATTGGCCGGAAGGTCAAATGCTGCTAAGCTAAGAGAATTAGACGAGGATGATGATGATGATGACTGTGTCCTTTTGACTGAGAAAAAGGCGTCTGAAATGAAAAGCCATATTGAAAAGCCTAAGAAGCCAGCTCGGTCTAACAACACTGAAACACACGGTTATAATGAGAGAATGTTGGAGGATGAAGGGTCTATCACTTTAGCTGGCCCCAAATTTTCTTACACACTGCTTGGGAAAATTGCAACAATGTTATATCCACATCAGAGGGAAGGGTTGAAGTGGCTTTGGTCACTTCATATCCAAGAGAAAGGTGGGATACTTGGGGATGATATGGGTTTAGGTAAAACCATGCAGGTAAGGAAATTTGCAACCTGCACTTTATTTTTTCTTTTATTTTCTTTAATAATGTAATGCTGATTTCGTTCGATTTGCATTGCAGATATGTAGTTTTCTTGCTGGTTTGTTCCACTCTAAGTTGATCAAACGTGCTCTCATAGTGGCACCAAAAACCTTGTTGCCTCACTGGATGAAATAATTAGCGACCGTGGGACTTTCACAAATGACTAGGGAGTAAGATCGTTTTTTTTAATTGTCATATACTGATGTGTGGTGTTATATATTGTGTTACTAACTTTGTTTCTTTACTTTTTAAAGATACTACGGCAATTCTACGAAAGCCCGAGAATATGATCTTAACCACGTTCTACAGGTACTCTGTTCTTTCTTCCATTGCTAGCCTGAGAAGTATCACTAATGACTTAACAATGCAATCATATTTCATTTACAGTTTCATTTGATTTGTGACTAGAAGATCAACAAGGAACTCGTATAGGAATTTGTGTGATTGTTAGCATTCAGTTGCTTACACTGTTAGCTTATCCTGTAGTTAATCATCTTTATCTGTATAGCAGCATGTTTTAATAGTATTTAGATTGATTAAGTTGAGAATATTTTATCACTTTTTTCTTGGTCTTGTTCTCTTTCAAATAGTTAATTTTTATTGCTTTGAAAAATGGTATGGGTTTTCAACTTGAGATATCGCTAACTTGTATAGGGTAAAGGTGTTCTTTTAACGACCTACGATATCGTACGGAACAATACAAAGGCTTTGCAAGGCGACCACCTCTATACTGATGAGGATGACGAAGATGGAATCAAATGGGACTACATGATTCTGGATGAGGTAAATAAATGTATAAATTAACCAATTAGCTTGGTATAATGTGTATGCAGTATGATCCATCAAGCGCTGAGATGCTACCATCAGTGTATGTTTTGACCTTTTCTCACCCATATCAATATGATGTATTTCCGGTTACACTTCTAGGGACATCTTATTAAGAACCCCAGCACACAAAGGGCCAAGAGTTTGCTTGAAATACCAAGTTCTCACCGTATAATAATAAGTGGTACACCGATCCAGAACAATCTTAAGGTATTGTCTGTGACATTTAACGTTGGTCAATATCTTTTCATCTATGAATATATTCTTGCAATCCGAATGCCGACTTTAATAAATTCCATCTTGATTTTTTTTACAGGAATTGTGGGCTCTCTTCAACTTCAGCTGCCCTGGGCTACTTGGTGACAAGAATTGGTAATCCTTCTCCCTAATCCAATTATCCAGATTTGTCAGAGTACATTACCAGCTCTGTATTATTAATCCCTTTAATCTTTAACAGGTTTAAGCAGAATTATGAGCATTACATTCTTCGTGGAACTGACAAAAATGCATCTGATAGAGAACAGAGGATAGGCTCAACAGTAGCAAAGGTGAGGATTCAATTCGAATATGCTTTAGTGGCTATTACTATAGCCGAAGACGTTTTAATTAGGTTCTGAACATTCTTGATTGTGTTTAGTGGCTTGTTGAATCTAGATTTTTTCTATGATTACTATTGATTGTGTTTCCTATTAGGCAGCAAATGAAAAGTCTTTGTATGTTACAATCTCAATCCTAATATCTGCCTACCATTTTTAGCCTGAATCAATTACACATGAAATATAGCAAGAATTGAAATTATAGTTTTATCAAGCATAGCATCATGCTTAGAGTCTGGGATGAATCTTATGAGATTTCATACTATTTGTGACATAGCCGAGGTTGTGTATGCAAGCTTCGTTGCACTAAAGAAACAAATAATCTATCAATTCGCTTATGACATGAAGTTGCTACAGTTTGTAGGTTGTAGGTCTTACAAGTAATCTTTTTTTTTTCTTGTTTACGTCCTTCTGATTAATAGAACTTGAGGGAGCATATTCAACCTTTCTTCTTGCGGCGCCTTAAGAGCGAAGTCTTTGGTGATGATGCGGCAATCTCCAAACTTTCAAAGAAGGACGAGATTGTTGTATGGCTACGGTTAACAGCTTGCCAGGTGTAACCCCTAAACACATAAATAGTGTCGTTGGTCTAATATTCTCAGTCATATAGAATTACTGATACTTATCTCTTTTGTTGCAGAGGCAATTATATGAAGCCTTCTTAAACAGTGAAATTGTTCTCTCAGCTTTTGATGGTTCGCCTCTTGCAGCTCTAACGGTAACTTGAAGCTCTCTTTTTTTTTTTCTTTTTCTTTTTCTGTTTGATCAAGTATGTGTGTCTCTTTTTTATCCAGTAATTTCGTTAAATAAATGTGGACTCAATTTCAGATCTTTATACACTTTCCTTAATTCTTTTAGGATATGTGATTGTGGCTTCTTTCCTCTCTGTTTAGGATATATATTTAATATTTCATGTTCAAAATCTTGTCTGTCCATGAAAATTAATCTAGCTAATATCTAGTAACTTACAGTTATTTTTGTTGTTGTTATGAAACAGATTCTGAAGAAAATATGTGACCACCCGCTTCTCTTGACTAAAAGGGCTGCTGAGGATGTCCTCGAAGGAATGGAATCAACATTAACACAAGAAGAAGCAGGCGTGGCGGAGAGATTGGCTATGCATATTGCAGACAATGTGGATACAGATGATTTTCAGACCAAGAATGACAGCATCTCCTGCAAATTGTCATTCATCATGTCGCTACTGGTTAGATCACATCTATGTTTCAATAAGTGACATTCATTTTGATGGTTGTCTGTTTGACTGACATTCTTTCTACATTGTTACTTAGGAAAATTTGATTCCAGAAGGGCACCGTGTTCTAATCTTCTCCCAAACACGCAAGATGCTTAATCTCATTCAGGTTTGCTGCTAACTTTACACCAACGGTTATCCTTGAAATTTTATGGATCCGTCATGGGTTACGTTTGGAATTTTCAGGATTCTCTTACCTCCAACGGTTATAGTTTCTTGCGAATTGATGGTACAACAAAAGCCCCCGACAGATTGAAGACTGTTGAAGTGGGTTTTTCTCTTTCTCAAACACGTTACGTATCACTAATTATTCTCTCTTGTCATCATGCGATCACAGTTCATTAAAACCTTAATATATTCCAGGAATTTCAAAGTGGTCATGTGGCTCCTATATTTCTCTTGACGTCTCAAGTTGGTGGTCTCGGCCTTACTCTGACAAAGGCAGACCGTGTGATTGTGGTTGACCCTGCCTGGAATCCAAGGTACTTAACTCGTCTATCAGGATTTTGCATCTCTAGCTTGTTGAAGATTGAGTTACCAAATTGAAGCAGCATAATTTTGCTTTCTGTTTTAATTGACACTGCTTATGCCGGATGCAAAACCTGTTGTTTTCATTTCTATGCTCTATCCCTTGCTTGTGAAACTTGATATGTCTCTTGAAAGTACTTTCATGACATGATTTTTTTCTGATATCTTTGCAGCACTGACAACCAGAGCGTTGATCGAGCATACAGAATTGGGCAAACCAAGGATGTTATTGTGTATAGGTTAATGACCTCAGCAACTGTTGAAGAAAAGATTTACAGAAAGCAGGTTTGTTAGATGTTTTTTGTTACTCGGTTAGTGCAATCGCTGAGTGATTTGATATGAACATTTGTATGATATATAATGCCATCGATATATGCTTTTATGTAGGTGTACAAGGGAGGCTTGTTTAAAACCGCAACTGAGCATAAAGAACAAATCCGCTACTTCAGTCAGCAGGTATACTCTCATTTCTGCTGTCAATGTAGGTCTAAAATGTTTTCTTCCTTTTGTAAGTGTTTATATCAAAGGAGTTATTGTTTTAGGATCTTCGAGAACTTTTTAGTCTTCCCAAGGGAGGCTTTGATGTTTCACCTACACAGCAGCAACTATATGAAGAGCATTACAACCAGATCAAATTGTAAGCAAGCACTCAATTCTGAGCAAAAAACAAAGTGTCCTGGTGGTTTATTTCGAATACGGATTCACTTATCTTTTTATGTTTCTATAGAGATGAAACTCTGGAATCCCACGTTAAGTTCCTGGAAACTCTTGGCATAGCTGGAGTGAGTCATCACAGCTTACTCTTCTCCAAGACTGCTCCTGTCCAGCCAATACAGCAAGAAGAAGTAGAAGAAATAAGGTAAATCTCTTGCATTTCTCGAAGCACCTGTTTTTGTTTTTAGTTATAAAACAGTTATCCTTCATCTTCGAACCCCGGTTTTTGATTTGTTATTCAACCTAAAAAGGAGAGGAACAACATCATTCAAGGGACGCCCATCAGCAAGCTCTTCACAAGACAGCATGGTCAATGGGTATTAGCACCATCAACAGCCTTTTTGTCAAATTTAACAACTGTTGTGTGTTTGTGTAATCTCTCATCGGTTTGGAAAACTGGTTTCTGGCAGGGCTGAGTATGCTTTCAACCCAAAGGATGTAAAACTGGACAAGAGAATCAACATTTCCCCAATCGACGAGAATGAATTGTCGGAAAGCGAGATTAAAGCAAGAATCAGTCGGTTATCTATGCTATTCGAGAACAAGGTAAAGACATCGATTCTTGTAAGACCATGTAATATCCAGAATAAAGCTTCAGGCTTGTCTAAGTCGCTGTGTTTGGGCGTTTCATATCTCACAGAGTACGGTCTCAAAGTTACCTGATGGAGGAGCCAAAATACAGAAGCAGATTGCTGAATTGACTCGAGAGCTCGAAGAAATAAAGGCAGCACAAAGCAACGATATGCCTCAAGTTATTGACTTGGAGGATATTATAAGTCAGAAGATGCACAAAGGATTGAATCTGTAGAGTAAAGACCAAGTCATGATGCAAAAATGTAATGACCTGACTTTTATTGTTTTTTTTTTGGGTTGGTTTTTGTTGAGACAAGTCAAAATTTGGTTCTTGCTGAATTGAGAAGCCAATTACCAAATGACTTACTCACTAGAAAGGAGTTCAACGTTATTGATTGTTTTCCATAGTGTGTTAAACCATATTTTATCTTCTAATGTCAAACATAGAAGGGAACGCAAACTGTAATCAGTAAAATGAAATCTTTAACGCGACATTACATAAAAAAGCACTCTTTGATAGTAAACATTTGTATGCTTCAAAAAAAGACAACTATCTTTTTTTGTTGAAGTATACGTGTCTACTGTCTACATTGAAAAATGTAAATAGACGGCAACTATATCATCATATTAATGAATAACGAAAAGAAGAAATTAATGATAGATGATGAGTTACGATAATAATATAGTAATTCATCATCTATTAAAAAGCAAATACATGACAAATATAGTAATTCATCATCTATCAAAAAAGCAAATACATGACAAATACGTTAAAAAAGTTATGAATAAATATTGTACATAAACTTTTTATTAATGAGTAAAAAACCAAATCTTCCAGATGAGAAAAGAAATCTTTGGTTGCAATGTTTTTAATCCTAGAATGTGATTTTCTATCTTTGCAGTTAAAAAGTTTCAAAACCGCATATTAGGTTTTCTATATTTTTTCAAACCGATTTAAATAGGCGTTTAAAGAGGCGTTTAAAGAGGCAGAGTACTAGAATAGTAGTTTCAGTTTCCAATTTGGTTCGGTTACTAATTGAATTTTTCGCTTTTAAATTACATGTGTAAGACTAAGAACTTAGAAAAAAAATCATCTAGATTCAAGCATTTCTTAATCTTCTTCAGCCATTATAAATAAATGTTACTTCTACAAATGGTTTCAGCTTCAATTATAACACTTATGATTTGGTTTCACTTTTTTGTAAAATGATGAAATATCATAAAACTGTAAAAATCTCCAATTCAAGATTCTTATTTTCAGCTATTTTCACGAGGCGTCAGTGATTTGCTTATTCGTCATTGTTGTCCATCACTGACTTATCCATTTCATCATCACAATCAATCTACATGTTGAAAGAACGAACGTCAATGTGTATTCAAACTGCAGAAAACTAATTATAGGTTCACCATAGAAAATTGGTGAATGAATTTACGTTTGATCGCGGAATAACTGCGTCAAAACTTTTAAACTCAGGATCGGAGAAATCAGGAGCCTGCAATATAATATATGCTCCTTTGTTATAAGATCAAATAATGCATTGCTGATATTCGTGGAAATGTTTCTGCTTGCCCAATTTCATCGAATGATGATAAAGAAAAATGCAACACTACTATTGAGAAAACAAAAAATAATAAAAAGAAGAAAGTAATGATAGATGATGAGTTACGACATTCTAAACATATTACCGTAACTCATCATCTATCAAAAAGCAAATGCATTATAAATACGTCAAAAAAGCTATGAACAAATATTGTACATAAATGTTTTATTGGTGTGTTTTTGTTTTTAATTTTAAAACACACATATAATCTCTATATATCAAAAATATAGTTTCCCATTCTTCTAGTAAATACAACATCTCAACATCTAAGGCATCATTTTCCAGCTATAAAAATTCTTTTTGAACTATAATCCATTTTAAAACCAAACATTTTTACAAAATTCCCTTCTTTGTTTTGGTAAATCGCCATTTCAGAATTGATTACATGACATTGTGTGATGAGATTATTTGGGGAAAAAGCTTCCAAACATTTAAAAGAGTTTATTTTTTTTTGTCACCATTTGCCAATTTGCTTGAATCTATATGGGTTTAAAAGATAATCCATTAAATTCATCAATGATCTCCATTATCGGTTGAACTTTTTTTCTCCACATGTTTCAAACCAACACTTTTATCTTTCTTTGCTTCCATTACAAGATGAGAAAAGAAATCTTTGATTACAACGTTTTCAGTCCTAGAATGTGATTTTCTATCTTTGTAGTTAAAAAGTTTGAAAGCCCTCCATCTCTTTATATAGTCGCTCATTTTCCCAAGCGTCTAATATCCATCCTTAAATGCTTTAACCTCGTTGAAGTCGCCTTAGTATAGTTGTTGATAAAATGTTCGATTAATGCTTATACACCAAAAAGTCTGGAAATCGATTTGAAGAAGATGCAATTTCAAGGGGAACTGTTCATCATGATCGTGAATTTTTGTAGAGGAGATAACGTTGTACGCTGCTAGAATTATCTTTGTAATTGTTTTTCTAAATTGTATCATTATTAAAAAAAAAAAAAGCCCCTAATCTTTTAATCTATTAATAAATCTACAAAACCCATTCACATATATGGGCTTAATTTACGATCCTCTCGAGTCTCTTCATGTTTTGTATTGTACGGTCTATAAAGTACAATAAAAATTACTATTTATTGTTTTCTTAAATATCGAACTGAAAATATAAAATCGAACCATAACACTAATCTTATACACTTAAAACCGAACTGAAGAAAAAAACAAAGTGGAGAGAACGTCATCAATACACAAAACGGGAAACATTTTCTACTACTCTTCACAAAACAAGAAGACAAGATCCATATTTTGGCCTCTCTACAAGAGATCTGAACTCTTCTCTAAATTGACACATCTCAAAAGCTTGAAAACAGCAGAAAATCGATTACAATTTACACAACTTACATCATCAAATACTTGGGATTATCGGGGCTTTCCAGGGTTAAACTAGTAAAAACTATTAGTTGAAGTTGAAGCTAGCAGTGCGGCTCCATCGCCCTTTCAAGTATTCCTCGACAGAGATACCACTAGCTTCAGGGCTACTATCAGAAGCTGCATCATCTTCCAAATCAAGCAATGCAAGGTTTATGTGTGATTCTATGTTTGTCAAGTATGTGGTTTCGTCTTCTGAGGCTCTTACTTGTTGCTTTCCCCACTCTGTTGCTTCTTCGTCCCCTTGTAGTATCTTCAGGACCTGCCATAATACCCCAAAACAGAGCAATAAGAAGCAAAGACTAAGAATATATAGCAGCCCGAGAAGATCAATGATATTGTATAGCTTACAAGGCCGATTTGTGGACGGGCACAAGGTGTGCGTTTGATGCATAGTGTGGCAGCTAACAATAGTTTCTCGATAAGATCGTTATTGTCATCAGCTTCTAGACTTGGATCCAGTAACTGAGCAAACTTTCCACTCTCTAGAATTGGGTTTGCCTGAGAAAGAGATGAAATTTCGTCATTTCAAAGAGTTAACATTGCTTCTATAATTTGATTGCAACCGGAAAACTTGAAGCAGAAAAATGTGAAGTTGTGGACAATTATGCTTACCCACAAGACAAGGCTCTCCTGGCCTTTAGATTGGTCAACGCAGATTGGTTTTCTACCCGATAGGAGCTCGAGCAATACGACACCAAACGCATAGACATCAATCTTGTCGGTTACTTTACCGTGCATGAAGTACTCTGGTGCTAGGTAACTGTTAAACAAAGTAAAAAATACTATGAAGATTGACAGAGCGATAATCTCTTTAAGGTAAGATGTAAGGAAACAAATTTAATACCCAAATGTCCCGGCAATTCCCCCACATGACACGTGCTGTGAAGCACCTGAAGCCAGGCTGGCAAATCCGAAATCTGAAAGCTGAGACAGTATATTATAAACAATGTTAAATCACAAAAAAATTCAGGAAGCTTCTGTAATTACCACTGTGAATGGACTCATAAGATTAAGACTGAGATATAACCGTACCTGTGGCTCAAAATCATCTGCTAGGAGAACATTGGACGATTTCACATCCCGGTGAATCACTTCTGGATCATGACCGTTATGTAGATAGTCTAATGCCTCAGCAACACCCACTGCGACTTTATATCTCTCCAGCCAGCCAAAATTGGTTGCATCCTTTCTACTACCTAAACCAACAAGAAAAACAGCACAAAATCAGATATATGAGAGAAACAATTAGATAAGATATGACTGTCACATGACATGAGGAATCAAATGTAGCTCTATTCACCATGAAGATTCTCTTCAAGGCTTCCTCGTGGTAGATAGTCGTACACCAGCATCAAATTATTATTCTCCAAACAGAAACCAAAGAGAGATACTATGTTCTTGTGATGCACACTTGTAATGACCTCGATTTCCAGTATAAATTCCTTCAACACATCGAGACAAGGCTTCAATATTTTGACAGCCAATTCCCTCCCATCTGGTAGGTCTCCTCTATAAACATAACTGTTACCACCTTCTCCAATCAAGTTCTCTGCAAACAGAAAAAGATGTATCCATAAGCAGAGGATGAAAATCAAGTCAGACCAAAACCAAACCCATGTTAGAACATGGAAAGGGACATACCGGATGCAAAGTTTGAGGTTATTGACAAAACTTCCTCGTATGTGAACAATCTACATGTGGAAGAGTACTTTTCATGTAGACCCTCCAGCTCTTCCGGAATGTTGTTTGACCCAGTGAAGGGAGAAAGAGGAGACTGCATAAGCTCAGAACCGGATCGTGAAATGGAAACCTCTTCACCGTCGATGCTAGAAGAGCAATCTTCATCACAACCAGAATCACTCCGTTTCTTATCCAGATATACTACAGCTGCTGAATTCCGACCCCGCAGCCTCGAAACCCACTGAAGCACAGCCTTCTTAGCAGAAACTTTGGTCCAGCTTTTTCGATTAGAGTAAAACCCCCGAAGAAAATGCCAACCCGGTCCTGATTCAAGGGAACCTGAATCACTCTCATTTGTTTGTATTGGCACTAAAGCCAATGAATTGTCTACACCTAAGCTCTCGGGAGACTGTAATGATGAAGTGCAACTAGTTCTCGTCCAGCGTGAGCTCGTTCTTGCAGGGCTAAAATTGTTTCCAATCTTTGACGCTTCAATAGCAATGTTGGGTGATCCACAAACTAAAGAAGGAACGTTCATGTGTGGACTATCACCACCTGCAAAGAACAAAAATTTCTTTAACAAACCGAAGTAGGCATCAACAGTTCAGAAATCAGAAAGTTTTGAACCACCAACATCAGTAACAGAAACTAATCCGTAACATACCATTGTTACTAGGTACTCTGCGGAACATAATTTTGCCACTCTTAACAGCAAAAACTGAGACATCTTTGGCAAGATTCCTGGCACAATACTTGGCTAAGGAAGCTGACGAACGGATCGTGTGATGTCTCCTAGAGGAACCTACGATTAAACTTGTTGCTCCGCACGATTTCACTTCTTGTACAAGAACTTTCCTAGCTGACTTCCCTCTGAAAACCTTTAACTTTAAATCTACCTGTTACAACAACCATCGATTTCAGTAAACTTATCCTCAGAATTCCCTCCCATTCTTAAAAAAAAAAAATGAGAGAAATTTCCGACTAAATTTTGGTAGCCTTGAAAAACTTGCCTGTTTTAAGTTGCAGAAGCTTTCATATACACCAAGCATAGTGTCGAAATTCCTAACCAGCGAAACAAGCGACGTTGTGCCCTCTGCACAATTAAAGCAGAAATTAAAAAAAGAAACAAAAATCTCAGATCGCAAAAGAAAGGGGAAGCGAAATAAGGGTTTACAAACCAAGAGAATAGTCGAGAACGTGAAGAGCAAAGATTCGATCTCCAGGACGCGCCACATTCACCAAGGACCATGTAAGCACCTCTCGGCTCCATTCGTCCGGCTTTACACCGATGATTACTAACGCCGAACCCTCCATATCCGTCACCTTCACCGCATCTACTCCATCTCCGACTTCGGCGGCTCCGCCACCTCCTCCTCCTCCGGTAGGTTTCATCCAAACGAAACAATCCCTCCCGTTTCTCCCACTTTTCTTCTCCTCCAAGGTCAAAACTTGCAATTCACACACACACACTCTCTCTGTCTCTCTCTCTCTCTCACACAGTGTAGCAAAACTCTATTTCTCCTTCTCTATCTATCTCGCTCTCGCTCTCTCTCTCTCGTGAGCTTCTCTGGTTTGTCGTTTTGCTCTTGGGCAAAGGGGAAAGAGCGAATCACGTTAACTGTCTCCGGGAGAAAAGTGGGAGAGAGAGATGTTTTGTGTCCTCTGGTTTGAATGAATCTGGGCCGTTGATTACTTCATGATCCGATCATTACTATTCATTTTTTTATTTATTTTGTAAATAGATTAATAAGTTAATTTTAACAAGGAAAATAATTAAATTAAGCACGAGGGGAATAAATAATAATGGATGGAGAGAATGGACATCACCATCATTCATTCTCTTTTACCGGACAAACGAATCTCTCTCTTTTCTTCATTTCAAGTGTCATTAACTATCCCCTGATTATTCTCACTTTGGTTGTTATCATAAGTATATTAAATGTCATTATCGGACATTTCTCCTCCCCCTAAAAAAAAAATCATGCATGTTTCATTTTCAGTAAAAGTGTAACCAACTCCTTCTTTTTTATTTTTATTTTTAAATAAAACTCAGCCAAAAGTAGAGGACAAAATTGATCCGTCGGTGAAGACCAAAATGTCTTTGTTATATATGGTTTAATTTTAATTTGTTTTGGTAGGTATTGTCAAATCATGCCAAAAATATTTATTTTCTATTTAGCTGATGTTGAATATAAAAAAATACAATCAAAATCTAGAGAAATGGAGAAAAAATATGTTTGAGAATTGTTATTTAGAGGGGGTTAGTGGGAATATGATTTATAGAGAGTTGTGATGATTTTAAAAGTTGAGAGATTTGTTAAATTTGTAAAGAGTTTGTTAGATTTATAGAGAGTTATGTGTAGTTTGAAAATCTATCAAAATTTTTTTTTATAATGATTTTGAGAATACAAGGGATATAGATAGTATTTTGAAAGTTTTGTTTTATGAGTTAAATTGTTAACAATCCGTATCCCAATAACAAAGATTCTAATAGATTGATAGAATCATTAAAAACCAAATTTTTGAATAACAATAGATTTTGTATGGAATTTGAAAATTTTCACACCAATAACAGTGGATTTTAGTAAAAATGTCAGAATTCATTTACCAATAACAGTGGAATCTCAAAATTTTAACAATCATTATAAATCCTTCTACCAATAACCCCCTCTTAGGATAACACATTAAGAAAATTACATTGATAAAATCTTTTTTTTTTTTTTTGTGAAAACAGATATATTTGGATGGGTTAAACACAGACAGGGTTAATACAGAGATTATCTAAATGATTTGGACTGCCACGAGTTCATTTAATGAGCTGATCAAATTTCAATTATAGGAGTAATATATTACTATCTCATTTACATTGGGATTTGGAGAACGACAAAGCAAAACGGAAACTAAGATCATTCTTTAGATTATGTCTCAAAAGCAATTTACTTAATGATTACTACTAAATTACATTAGCTGTTTCCAAAACATACTAAAGTATGATCGGGTTAGGTAAAAAGCTTTCCGCTAAGATATCGCACTGATTTGAATATTTTTTCAAGAGACGAATCCCAAATTCTAACCATGATATTATTAACATACACAAGATAGAGTTTGGACATAATGATTTATAAATATTAAACCTAAGGTGTGAAAAGAAACAAAATTGGAGAGGACTAAGCTTTGTAGCTTAAGCAGTTTATTAACATCGCTTCTAGATTCAAATCCACGGGATGTATGAATTATAAAATTATAAAATAAATAAAACTAAGATACTTAGGACATATACTTTCACAAAACGAGTCATCGTTTTGTTTTCAGAAAAAAAGAGTCGTATTTAAGATGATCTTGTCGAACACATTTCCGATCCTTTATTTTGAAATCGTGTTGGGAGAAAAGAAAAAGAAAGAAATACCTTTCAATCTTTCATGGTGTACTAAATAAGTCTAATATGACTCGAATCTTTGATTTTAAAATCATATCCCTCGAGAGTGAAGACTAAGGGGGGAGATAAAGTATAAAAATAACCCAAAAAAAAAATGAAGAAAAAATGGATCCACATTAGCTCACTACCACATAACCAAACTAAAAACTATTAGAGGTTAGATATAATCTGGTGGGCACGACTCAGATTAGCACGTGAAATATTATATTTGAGAAATCCAGCTAACCGTGATCTACGCAAATCATGAATTCCAGAGCAAAAGTGGCCGTTAATTATTGTTGTGGTGGTCATTAAATAAAACAAACTACTATAAACCTAAATACCTAATCAAGTAAACAACACATTGATAACTTCCGTATTAAATTATGATTAAAGTATATCCAATTAAATGATCTATTGTCATTTTTTACCCGATTAGAATTTTCATAGTACAAAATATATAATGGGATAAATTGATTCTAGTAAAGACAACTCTAAACATGTTCTTACCGTGTGACTCCATGGATAATGATGATTGGATTCACACTAATCAATCATGCTAATTATAGTAAGTAAAGTAGCTTACTAAAAGTTACCGTTAGAGTTACGGTTAGGGCAGGCGTTGGCAAAATGTGAAGGATCACCGCATGAGAAGCACCTTCTGCCACTCACTGGCTCTCCCGTTGCAGAGACGAAGCTTGTTCCACCGCCGCCACGTCCTCCACTGCTGCGTCCTGCACCGCTTTGTCCGCCTCTACTTCCACGGCCACGACCACTGCCGCGTCTACCGCTTCCACCGCTATTAGAACCTGCTGTCGCATTCCCAGTACTGTTGCTGTTGCTATCTTCCCATCTGTCACAAGCATTATAAAAGGCCATTTGAGTGATTTAAAAGGAAAAAAAAGGATTTATTAAGGGAAATCGCGAGTCATGGATTCTTACGCGAAGAAACTGCAGCCTTGTGATGAACATGAGAAGAATTTCCTTCCCCTGTTAGCTTCTGTGTTGGCTGTACGAAGAGCACATGGTGCTCCACAAGTGTTACATGATACTGTAGTTTCATCTGCATCATGACGACAACGATATTCTTGAACGTAATTTACATGTCGAAAAGGAAGAGATTTCATCTAGACGATTTGCTTGATATGTGATTAGTATAAACTCGCAAAAGCTTATAGAGAAATGAGATGATCTTTGTTTGCTAAGAGATTATAGAAAGGATCATTACCATTTCTCGTATTTGTTCCTGAAGGTCGAGGATTTCGAGATCCTGAAACCCGTGAGGGACAATTGGCAGAAGTATGTCCTCGTTGTTGACAGTGTGTGCAGACATTATTCTGTCTTAAGTTGCTTCCTTGGAAATTGTTTGAGGGAGCACCTGGAGCTGTCCTTGCTACAAGAGCAAATCATCGATTCTTTTTAGCCTAGAGTTCTCTCTATTCACAAGCCGCGCCATATTAAAAGTTCTTGCATTCTTATTTAGGACAGAAGATGATGAAAGAAGAATTGTATGATGTCCAATACAAAACTATGCCAGTTTCTTTTACAGTTCTGTCTAACTACGTATTGTGTAACTACGGAGCACTAACCTTGAGTACGGGATCCAGTTCCACATATGTCTATTAACTGTTTAAGAATGTCATCACAGCCACCAACACAGCCTGACCACGATGAAACAAACAAAAAAATTAGCGGCAGAACTAACATGGTGAACCATTCAAAGATAATCACAGAGCTGGTTTGCAAATGTTTGAAAGAAACTGCATACCTAAGTGATTAATATCAAAGCCTGGAGGAATTCCAATCTGACGGAACTTGAAACGTATCTTGTAAACAAGACCTACAGACAAATTGTACCGTTTAACTATAAAAATTGTACTAGTTGTTAGGTTTCTGTTCACTATATTACTGAAAAATCTGGGGTGGTACCTGGACCACAAGATTGACAAACATCAGTTGTGACAGATGCTTCCAGTGTAGGTCCAGGAAGCCAAACTGCATTCCGACACTGAATAATTGGCGAATGTGTTAAATTAGTAGGTGGAAGCAAGAATAGCAAAGACGAAGAAATACTGAAATATCATCTAATAATTCTCAAGAACAAGGTTAGAATACAGAGGGAAAAAGGCTAATTCAAGCGGTATGTAAAGAGCTGTGAGATTCTGACCTGAGGATAACTCATGCATCCAACCATGAAATTGCCATCCTGCAGAGACAATGGATTAGACTGCTTAACCAGTTGCTCCCATTAACAAGAGGGAAAGAGCAATTCATATTCCACATAGAAAATATTTTATTATATAACTTACCCGACTCTTCCTGAGCGCCATATCTGATTCATGGCAGAGATTGCATCGTCGGACAACTTCACCAGCCGTCTGATGTTCACCTTCATCAGTGTTATTAGATCTGCATATGCAGTATCGTACATATTATGAGAAAACAGACTTGAGCTATTCTCTTGAGCTACACACTATATAAACAAAGCAATGAGACCACCTTTCAAAGAAAATTGTCATTGCTTCCAGGAGCTTTGCTTTTTTGACTCTTGCCTGCGGGAATTAATGTGAAAATATAAAATCATGGTCTTCGAGTTCAGCCTACTGCATTAGCAACAGCTTCAGCAAAAAACAGATTTAGCCATAGAGAGAAGACAAATAATATATATAAAAAGGCTCACTCACATCTAAGAAACAAGCTTTCATTTGCTGCAAACAAGTTTCAAGAACTTCAGCTTTAGTCTTCCTACCAACACTAACTTCATTCATATCATGTTCCATGATGGCTCTGAGATTTGGTTTCCAAAGTTCATACCTGACATGAAAAGATTGGCAGCAAGAACACATCAAATTCTTAGGAAATTGTGATTTAAAGCCACATAATATATAAGGAGCCTCCAAGTTGTGATATGAGGAAATTTGGTATTACATCACATGCAGGCTTATACTTACCCCATGTCATCATATCCCATGACAAGCGCCTCACCCTGTAAATTCAGATAAGACCAGTAAGGTAACTTCAGAAACGTTATACTGACATATAAAGGCCTTAAAAAACAAAAACAAAATTAAATAGTTTCTTTTGACCAAAAAAAAAAAACAGTTCCCAGGGAGAGGCAATCCTCATGATTTTGCTATTAACTCCAGCAAATAAAGTTAATTCAGATGTTTAATATAGTTTAGAGCCCAGATAACACTACCACTAATCTACATGCTGCCACATATCTATTAGGAGCCAGGCTCTGTGGACTAGACCTAGAATATGTGCTTCCTAATTCTGAAGGCATTTCGACTGGTAAAGCAACACATGTTTCAGATCTACTAATCAACATTTCCTCTTGTGGAGCAGCAAATTCAAATAATGTTATTGCCTTAAAGAAGAGCAAGCACCGTTTACGTCACAGAAAATATTTCAACTAAAACTAATGCTAAAAGACACAAATAAACTCTGAATAATTCTTGGGGATACGAATAATACTAATCACTTATTAATACACTCATAAAAGGAGTTGAGTGTATATAATATAGAATTAAAAAAGACAACGGAAAAATGAAGAAAGTTTGAGTATCATATCAGCTACCAGGTTGGTTGGAGAAAACCGTGTATTCGCATCCTTTGTAGCATAACCCCGATCAAGGAGTTTCTTAATGTGGTCGTGCATTGTCGCATCGGTGCCAATGCCTGCCTAACATTCACAAGAAGGTAGGAAAATAAATAGTTACAAACATGGTCGGATGAGAAATTTAGGGACTGATGAACAAGAATATGCACCACCATGAAAAGAGAGCAAACAAGACAGTTTTACTCACCTTGTCCATACAACTCAGTAAGTCAGCTTCACACAGTAGCGGTGGTGGCCTTGTAACCGCTGAATCAAGAGTCAAACGTGTTGGGATAAACTGCACAATACCAAGACATTCAGAATCGTCATCGATTGTCCTGGCTGTAAAGACTAAGGAGAAGGGTAAACAAAAAACATCAAAAGAGTGAATGTTAAACAGAATTTCCAGCAGTTAAGAGAGCCTCCTGTTTTAGGAGAAAATATAAGCCACTAAAATAAGCTCCATCATGTACGAGAAATAGTCCAGTATTTTTAAATGTAGAAAACTGTCAGGAGGCACTAGAAAAACCAACTCCCTGGGCACAGTTTTATGCCAACAAATAAGCGGCCTTTTCCATTTAAACAAAGCAAGCTGTGATTCCGCATTAGTAGGAATAACAAAATGTGAGCCACTTTAACAATCATGATGACACCAGTTTCATTTTCAACTAGAAACCACAATGAGGAAAGTTATGCCCTTCAATTGCCTTATAGTTTAGTAGTTAAGGAATGTAACTTTCACGCAAGGACAAAGTAGTTTATTAAAATGAGGCTAGGCTGAGAGATAAGAATAAACAACCTCCTGAAAGGAGACCCAAGAAAAGAAAAAAAGAAAATCACAAACCTGCTGCCCTTTTTCGTACACTGGAATCACTGAACCTCCCCATGATTCAAAGCGGTATACTTCAAGGTAATTTCTCTGGTCACAAAAAGAAAAATTAGGCCAGTATCCAATTAAATACAGAAGAGACAAGTACTGATACATATACGTGTAAGAAACAGCAATTATGCAAAATCAAAATAAAATGTTGGCTAAGTTCAACGCCATATATTAAATTTGGCAAATCTAGATCTAGAAAAAATATATATATATAAACGAGTAGGTTGCTTTACGACTAGCTTGTTGAGGTTTTATCTATGCTTTAACTGCACTTAATCACTTCCTACGTGAAAGTTTATCATTCTATTCAGGAATTAGCGTTGGATATTCTTGGGGAAGACGATTAAATTTTGCTAAGGAAGACCTTCTTGATTTGAGTCAGGAAAGATCAAGCACCAATCAGCTGATCCCTAGCAACACCAACTAATCATTAATTTTTTTCCCGTTGCTCTATAAAAACAGAGAAACACCATAACAAGCAAAGCAGCTTTACATTTCTTATTAGCGTTACCACAAAAATCAAGACTGAGGTAGCGAGTAACGAGTCTTACAGCTAATATTGCTCTCCCGGATGCAGAAAAGCACTCGCCAGCAATATCAATTTCAACTGTAGTTTCAGCCGCAACCGCTGGTTGGGAAACACATCCTAGGTAATGACGGACTACTAGTTCATATACATTCTGGAAAAAGTGAAGAAAACGTTGGCTCCAAAGGAAATAAAAAAACGACCTATGCTTTGATATGTTGACCAAACTGATAGCCATACTTACAAGGTGATCTCTGCTCCAGTTAGACTCTCCGCTAGAAAATTTAGTTGGGTGAATGGGTGGGTGAGCCTTGTCATCATGACCACCATTCCCAGGGTTCCTCCAGAGGCCCCCCTCCGGTTCTAATAGTCTTTGTGCATATGGACCCCATGCAGGATGTCTTGTTTGTTCCTCTACCATAGCCTAGACACAACTAGAGATCCTAAGAGACTATAATTACAACAAAAGCATCAAGTATACCATAAACTCCAAATTGACCTTATTGGTTCATGAGAAAAAGTTACCCACACGTAAATCAGTCCTGCTTGAAAAAGAATCGGTCTCCGTACGAGGATAGCTGATGAAACCAGCCTGATACAACTCTTCTGCCACCTATCCAGATATTGTTGATGTTATTAAACAGAGAGATCTAGTTGCAAATCAAAAAGCCAATCAATCTACAAGAAAGCAGAAAACTGTACCAAGATACAATAGGATTTAGAATATTTTGGAAAACATGCAGTCCTAATAGGCCAAAAAATCATAGGAAACCTTTATGAACCGATCTAATACTCGTTCAGACCTTCATGGTATGCTCTGAACTCAGACGGAAGTATCTTGAAGCACGTTTTTCAAGTTCAATGGTGTTCAAAGGATAAGGAGGATATTTAAACTTTTCCCTTGGATGTGGAACATTCATTACCTGGAAGGAGATTGATTATAAGTGACACACGATATTAAGTATAAGATGCAGTATCATATGATAAAGATGTTTTTTGTTTTACTCACGGTGGCAGTAGGTTCCAGGACACACATTTCATATAATATGACAGCTGAAGCATAATCAAAGAGATGAACGCGCCTGCAATAAAAATTACATCAATGCCACATTCAAAGACAATAGACCGGGAAACAATGATACGCATGAAAGTTGATAAAAGTACATCCAATTAAAGGTGGCAAGGCCTTCTTCTGATTCGTGAGAACAGTTGATTGTCCAAAACTCTTCTGGTTCATGTGCCTGGATCTCCCAGTATCTCTCTACAATAAACCCAAGTGTGGGAAACTGCAGTTGAAGCAGAAAAATATCAAACCTAGCATCATGAAAACAATGCATAGCCTGGATCTGATATGTCTAATGGGACTGATAGTTCTGAATAAAATTATTGGCACTGGTATCAAAGTTACCTGACAAGGACCATAACTTATAACACGACTCCTCTCCTCACCACCCGTGGAGTCTATAGAGAATCTATCTTTCAGCAGCATAGTTTGAAATCTAGTGAAAGAAGCACCGATGCGTAGATCAATTTCCTAACGTATTCAAGAGAAAATATTAGCTAATACAATGTTTATAGAGAATATTAACGCATAAGCATTACAGGGATCTTTCAGGAGAAACTCACTTGTCTAGCATCTACAGCCTGAGCAAACAGTTGATTAGGCTCTCTGAGATTTTGAACTGCTTCATGAATTTCCCTAGAAATTCCAATGCCATTAGACTACTAGGTTCAATGGTTTGAAGTAGAGTGAGCAAGAGAAAACATATGGAAAAAACAGCATTCTCTACCTGTCAATTAACGCAGAGAAATGAGCCCTCCGTATAAAAAGATTATGTTTGACAGCTCTGCAAACATCTACAACTTCAAATGCAATGTTTTCACCTTCCCTATCACAATCAAGCCACAGCACAAGCCAATCGCTTTTCCTTGCTTCCTCCTCCAACGTTCTCTTAATATCTTTTTTGTCCTAACTCGCTTAAAACCAGAATTAAACAAAACTTAAAACCCAGCAGACCCACTTTCATCACAAGGCGAAACAAAGGCCAAAGTCCCATTTTCTACAATTGCAATTACCGAATGAAACTAGAACAACGCGACCCAAGCAACAATTTCTAATTAGAGAAGCACTGACTAAATCAAATACCCAAAATTACAAATACCTCGGGAACGTGTTTCATGACCGGAGCTTGATAGAGATCTGCCGGGTCGCAGGAGTGCCACTTGCGGAAGCGATCAGCGAACTCAAGCTCCATCAGGTGACCGATGACGGATGTCTTAGCATACGACACGGCTGGCCGTTGATGGCGTAATCGAACTCAAAGATTTTGTTGTACCGAGACCTACCCTCCCGAGTCCGGAAACTTCCACGGGATAGAATCCCCGCCACTGAATTCGCCACGGAGGGTTTCTCCGCCACGTTTAACACCGTCACGGGACCACCGCCTCGCCGCGACATCGTCGGAGAAAAGCCCTAACGGTTCGTAATTTCGATTTTTCCAGCGGGTGAATTTTCCCGCCCTTGTGGAGGCTTCTACTGGCGCGTCACTTTGACCGACAAACATTTCGGTCTCAATTTACGCTGCGGAAAATTTTAGTAAATTACAAAAAAACCCATATGTTTGCTATTTTATTTGGGGGCCGGCCCAAATGTTCTCGTTTTGGGAAAGGCCCAAATTTATCAATGGCTTTCGAAGGTTAGCTAATAGTTGACGACAAAACAAGGGCCCGATTGGTAAATAGGCTGTAAAGGCTGTAAAGGCTGTAGAGACTTTAATTAGTTTTAAAGTTGTAAAAATCAATTTTTTTTCCAATCAGATTTTATCCTTCTCACAGTCATAAAAGTCTTTTTAAAAATCTCACAGGCAAAATAACTGATTTTACTCCTATTTTCGTTTGTTTTTTTCAAAGCCAATAAAAAATGACTTTTATTTTTTTTAAAGTTACAGTCATTATTTAAAAGTCAAAATTTTAACAGTCAATTTTAATTTTTAAAGTAAGAATCACAATTTTAATTTAATTTTTATTAAATTACCACAACAACTTTGTTTTCTTAACGCCTTTTCCTTTGTTAACTTACGATCACTTTTATACTTCAAAGATAACACATCAGTCTACCAGAATTGTTATTGTAAAAGTAAAATTATCATTTAAGTATCAGATCATTTAATAAAATTATTAATCTGTGAAAGATAAAATTTTGATCATCAAAACTTGCAAAAAAATACTGATGAGATTATTGTTTGAATTTCCAAGTACAATTGCACATTTAAAAAATATTGAAATAAACAATTCCATTATTCCATTATACATTATAGTCTGTAGACTATAGGATTAGGCCATTAATCTAGAATCGGCAACTAATAGAGAGAAAGTCAAGGAGTTGACTAAAATGAATTTCTCTCCGATAGCAATCTCCCTTCTCCTCGCTCTCCTATCGCCGACTCTTCCATCTTGCTCCGGCGATTCCAGCACCGTCGAGAATGAATCTCCGCCGACTGTATGTATCGTCGGGAGTGGGATCGGAGGCTCATCCGTCGCTCATTTCCTCCGTAACTACTCTGTTTCTACCGGCTTGGACCGAGCCCGGATCCTGATGTTTGAACGTCACGAGATAGTCGGTGGGCGCATGAGGACCGTTACCGTCTCCGGTGATACGTTCGAGGCCGGCGGTTCGATCCTGCACCCGAAAAACTACCACGCTCGGGACTTCGTCGAGAGGTTCAATTTGACGGTCCGATTGCCGACGGCGATTGAGGAGTCTTCTGCTCTTGGAATCTGGGATGGGAAGAAGTTTATCTTCAAGACCTTTGGTTCGAGTATCAAATTTCCGTTTGTGGATAAGATCGTTTCTTGGGTGAATGATCTCTACATGTTCGTGCGTTACGGGTTTTCACTGTTCAGAATGAGTGGCTTCATTGAGGTATTTTTTCTTATCTTTCCACTCAGATAAATGTTCGTCAATTTACAGCTGAATGAGCAAATTACCCTTGAATTTTTTCAGATTAAAATGTATAACCCAACGAATGACTTAGTTAGTTCTGTGTGAATTTGAGAATGTACTCTTAACATTGGCTCAAATTTTGCTTTTGTTTGTGTTTGTGGATCATCTTGAATCTTAAACTGGTGCATATTTCATGGATGTAGAATACGGTTGGTAATTTCTTGAAGTACTATGAAAGCCTAGGATCAAGACCAATCTTCGACAATGTTGAAGGGATGCTTAAATGGTCGGGCTTGTACAATCTCACAAAGCTCACTCTACAGGAAAAACTATCTGAAGCTCAACTATCTCCTTTATTAGTCAACGAGCTGGTTACTGTAAGGCTTTTTCACTTATTTCAGCTTAAACTGTTCTCTTTCTAAGTCCTTTTGAACACGCATTTCGATAGAAACTGTAACAAAAAAAAAATAACGTCCTAGTTCTACTACTATTTTTTTGTCGTCTCCAGGTTATTACAAGGATAAACTATGGACAAAGTGTACTCATCAGTGGATTAGCTGGTGCAGTCTCCATGGCTGGTTCAGGTGGAGGATTATGGTCTGTCGAAGGTGGGAACTGGCAGATGGCTGCAAAACTAATCAATCATTCAGATGTTACATTACACCTGAAGGAGCAAATCGAATCCATTTCACAACTCGGTAACTATTACGAGCTTAAATCCGAAAAAGGAAACAGCTTCAAGTGTGATGTCACAGTAGTTGCTACACCGCTAGACGAGGTGGATATTCAGTTCTCACCCGCGATCTCAATTCCCAAAAGGGAATTGCAGCACACACACGCAACATTCGTGAGGGGACTTTTAAACCCAGTAAGTGTCAATCACTGTGGAGTTTGGTGATGATGGTTTTGTTTGCCTCCACAACTAATTTTTTTAAATGTTTTCTTTATGAATAAAAGGGGTATTTTGGTATGAAATCGGTTTCGGATGTTCCAGCTTTGGTGGGAACCCTTGAAGATCCGCTAATTCCATTCTCAAGCATCTCGATTCTAAGGAAATATAGCGAAACAGATATGACATACAAGATATTTACGCGACAGCCTGCGTCAGATTCATTGCTTGATGAGCTCTTCAGGTAGTTTACAACACAACCCGTGTGAGATTCATTACTAACTTAGATCTCTTCGGTTTCACTAAAAACTTGTCTTTCTTCTTCCTCAAACAGTGCGAGAACCGAAACCGTTCGCATAGACTGGGGTGCATATCCCAAGTACCACGCGCCTGAAGTTTTTGCACCCTTCATATTGGATGATCATCATTTGTACTATGTGAATGCTTTTGAAAACGCGGCTAGCACAATGGAGACAAGTGCAGTGGCTGGTGAGAATATGGCGAGACTCGTAATTTCCAGATTCAGGACAAAAGAATCATCATCTTCCTCGGACACAAGAAGCTGTACTTCTGGTCTGCACTCGGACTTGTGAACAAACTTGAGGTCCACAAACCACCATGAAGAGACTCTTTGACTTTGTGCTTTGAAGAAGAGTATGAGTTTATATGTATATAAAAGAAGAAACATAAAGGTGTAAAAACTTTAATCCAAGCTTCGTTTGTTTTCAGTTATTGAATCAGAACAACAGAAACAAAATTTTATACGCAAATAGCCAAATACTATTCTTCAGTAAATGAAATTTCAATATTGAAAAAACTTATTATAGAAGAAATTTTCTAATTTGTTTTTGATAAACTTGGGTTTATAAATTAATGTAAATTGAAGAAGCCCATTATAATAAAAAGCAGTCCATCTTTGGTAGAAGACGCGTTTTCCCACCAGCGTTGTTTGTTGTCTTTGGTAAAAGAGCAGAAGCGAAGAGGTCAATCAATCTGATCGGCGATGGGTTGCTTCAGTTGCTTCGACGGAGCCCAAAAGCAACAGCGTAAGGAAGAAGAGAGACAAGCCTCCGCCGAAGCTCGTGCCAGAGCCGCCGAAGCTGCCATGCGACGGTTTCCTCTCTTTTCTCTTCTTCTATATTTTGTTTTCCGATTTCGAATCGCATCTATTGAAATCAGACTCTTTTAGGATGTACAGAGTCTTAAACTCCTTAACAATTTTTTAGTATCAGTGAATAAAAAAGATGTTTGGGTTATTGAGGCATAGCTCGTTTCTGAAATTTGGAGATATGGATTTTGTTTTTGTAACGCAGGCAAGAACAGTTTGAAAAATCTGCAGCTGGAAGGGCTGCGCAAGCTCAATTACAGCAAATGGCAAAACAATCAGCTAATACTAACAAAGGAGAGCCTGTTCTTAAGGTGTTGTTTCCTCCAATTTTTTTTTTGTCCCTCAATTGTGTATTATCAAGTTAGCTAGAGTTTGCTTATTTAGCTTAATTTTTACTATGAATTGCAGTGGCAAATGACGTAGCGATGAGACCGGGTTTCTAAGAATTGTCTACTTGTCGAGTTTTGCAAGATATCTTTTCAATTTGCAAGAAAAGAAAACAGAGTAACAAGTTTGTATACGTACAGTAGTAATAAATGTTAAGATCATCGTCTCTCTGTTTTGTTGTGAGACCTCTGGAATTTACAATATATAGTTTGGATTGTTCGATAAAAGTTGTTTAGATCAATCTAGGAATCTCAGGTCAAATGAGCCGATAGCTTTAGCTCATCGGCATGAGCCTTAGATTCTTCTAAGCATCTGCAATTTGTGGGAATGTCTGAGACCGTTTTTGAGTTCATAAACGACTCTAAAGGTGATGCCCAAGCTTTTCAGATTAAACTTTGTACCTCATATTGGGCCAATACTCTTTGGAAATGGCTTTATAATTGCATTTTGTTGGTTTCTATAAAAAAATTGTTGTATACACTGTATAGCTATAATAACTGTTAGAAAAACAGAAGAGATGATGGATCCGATCAAGGTGTCTGATTTAATGACTCACATTTTATTAAAGACAAAGATATACAAGTTATATGCTTTGTTGTTGTTTCACATCAAGAGTTGTGTTATCAAGTAAGCTCCACAATATAGAATCGATCTTTACATCACCAAAAAAACCACGACTTGTTCCACTCCTATTCCGTGAGGCTCGACTCTCTAGAATCTTCTCTTTGCATCAGAAACTTATGACACATGACAGTACCAACAAAATCAAGCATCCCATGTTTCACAAGCTCCAGCCTCTCTGAACTTTCCATTACCGAGAACCCAAACCGCTGAGTCCAAGTGGTCACAACCTCTGCAGCAGCCGGTAAGACCAATCTACAAACTCCCATTTGAGACATTTGCTTCTCCAGCTCATCCATAAGCACTCTACACATCCCACTTCTCCTGTATTCAGGCAATGTCGCCACCAAAGGGATCTCAGCTACGTCTTTGTCAACTCTCATCGCCGCCACCGTAATAGGCTCCTTCTTCCTCTCAATCAAAACCGTGTAAAACCCGCGACCCACGCCGGTTGTGTCTTTCCTGAATACCAGTTCCTCAACAAGGTCTCTCCCAGAGAAAGGATCTTTCGTAGGCTCAAATCCCTGGTGAAGTATCTCAACAGCAGAACCTAGCTTGGAGATTTGTTCATCATCATAGTGTTCATCGTCGTTTGGAGCTCTCATCAAAGTCCAAACCAAATCCTCGTCCCCTAGTGCAATCTTACGTCCCAGGAGACTCTGAAGCGCGGAGAAGACTCTGCTGCATTGGCTGCTACAGAACCAGCCTCTACATGAAACAAGACAAGGCTCTTGTTTTAAACACTTTAGATGGAATCTTCTTTGGCACTGCTCACAAGTCATCAACTTGCTGTTTCCTGATGTCTCCATTGATCCACAGATATCACAGCAGCAACAAGGACAGAACCAGAGCTCTTCCTCGGGAAGACTCGAGAAACCGAGGCAAGTATGGTGAAAAGCTGATGGACAACCATCGCATAGAAGCAAGTCTCCACCCCAATGACAAACGCAACACACATCACAGTTCTTCTCCGGACCATAATCTTTCCTCCAGAATCTTACAGACTCTCTTTCACACTTGCTGTTCTTCTTCTCCATCACTTGCAAGATCTTCCTCAGCGATTTCTCAAACCTCGGCCTTATCTCGCCCTTGTCTTCACTCGGAGTAGAGCTATTAAACGCAGCATCCGTCATCCTTCTCGTCTTCTTATTCTGTTGCTGGTTTATTGCTTCAACATTGAGAACGATTTTGGTCAAATCAGACGAACGATTCTTCTCTCCTTCGCCCCCATTAAACGCAGCCGTATAGCAACCCTCCACTTGCTTCTTCTCCGTCTTCGATACATCAACATTGGGAACGATTTCGATCAAATCGGACGAGCGATTGTCTTCGCTGAGTGTTGTGCCATTAATATCGCAATCCCTCACTCTCTTCCTTTTCTTCGTCGACACCTCAACATTCGGAACGATTTTGACGGAAGCGGACAAGACAAATTTGGGGAGGGTTGGTTGTCGTCTCGAGTCGTCTTCATCGACGCAGCGCAAACAAGCTGTAGCCAAGGAGTAAAACCACCTCCCGGTGGGAGACTTGTAACGCAGCTCTCGCTTCTTCCCTCTATGAAAGTAAGCGAAACCCCAGCCAAGAGCCGAGAGATGCTTCTTCGCCTTCGTCGAGATATCCGACCGTCGAGTTCCTTTATCGGTCTTCTTTCCGTCTTGTACAACAGATAGCCATTGTCGGATTGATCCTGGGTTCAATTCCGCTTCTATGCTAATGAATTTACAGGGATCCTCCATGTTTTTCTAAAATTTCGAACGACTGATTCTGGAATTCGTATGATTAAAGAGGGGAGAGAGTTTGATTTTTACTGTTTAGGTTGTGAGACCATCATAGGGGTTTTAGAGGGTTCATTTATTATTATATACTTTTTTATATTTATTAAAAAAAAAAGGAAAGTTTCCCTTAATTAAATTGTTTTCCAGGGCTAAAATACCCTCGTGCACTCTTTTTTTCCTTTTTTTTTTAATTATGCATGAGGTAATTAACTTTACTCGGCAACGGCATGTTTAAATTGGATGGATATTTTTATTTTTTTTGACAAATGTTGGATGGATATTTCTTCTGAGTTTTTTCTTTAGAGAAAACGTTATAGAATTTAATTAAAGAAATAATTGGGAAACGATACTTGATTGGATGAGTTTTGTGAATCCTTGTTCACTGATGAGCTAAACCGTCTGCGCGGAATACCAATTAATCCGTAATTAGATTCTATTCATCAATGTGGAGATAAAACCTTAAGAGAGAGAGAGAGATGAGATGATTTTTAACAAATTTGGCAACCGGTGTAATTAGCCCTACGATGATCTCCCCGGGAACTGAATCACGGAATTTCACTATTGACAATGAGTTACGCAAAAAGATTACGTTAACACCACGCACCTGATTAACACCTATACAAACTTTAAACTCTTAAACACATTTACCAAAACCTGACATGTTCTTCACGTGTTCTTTCATGCATCTATGATCTATATATCATCCTTGTTGTCTCTCATCTTTTTTTCTTTCTTTTCTCTGCACTCGATGAAATTTCTCACATGTGTACTCTCATTCATCAACGCTTATAAGAACATTAAGTCTTAAATAGCACTTACCAATAACTAATATGTTCTTCTATGCAAAATTCAACATTAATTGTTGTTTCTCTATTCACTGAGATGTCACGTGTGTACTCATTCAATCCAAGAGATTAGACTAAGTTTCACGAGACCATGTTGTCTACCAAACTCCACTTTGAGAATTGAGAAACAAGTTGATCTTTAGCAAGAAGAGTCTCTTTCGTGCATCACGCTCTTCCTCTCTCACCTATACCGCTTCTCACCATGCACGGCCAGAAACGGCTAGTACTCACAAATTCAGGTTTCAAGCTTACTTCTTTTCTTCTTGTTGACCTCCTCCTCCTTATATAAGACTACTAGATCTAGCCTTTAAACCTTTTTACACTAAAAGATTTAGGTCTACCACTCAAACTTTTCTTGCAATTAATAGATTAGGACTAAACTACTAACACACTTGGGTTTTATCTATAACAAGGCCCAATAGACAATAGTTTATTATCCTCATTGATGATTTATCTCAAGCTAAATATATAAGGCTATAAATTTTGACCTCCTCCTCCTTATATAAGACTACTAGATCTAGCCTTTAAACCTTTTTACACTAAAAGATTTAGGTCTACCACTCAAACTTTTCTTGCAATTAATAGATTAGGACTAAACTACTAACACACTTGGGTTTTATCTATAACAAGGCCCAATAGACAATAGTTTATTATCCTCATTGATGATTTATCTCAAGCTAAATATATAAGGCTATAAATTTTGACCTCCTCCTCCTTATATAAGCTATATATATATCATAGTTGTTGTAACACTCTTGTCATAATCTTCTTATTACTGAAATCTGAATCCTTTCAAGCTTAAGAGTTAAGATCATTGAACCAAAGAGTAGTTAGTGTGGTGTGGACTTTCAGAGAGCATACAATGGGATTCCAAAGACTTTTTACAAATGACACAGACCAAGATTATACAGAGAACTTCAAGAACATTAAAGAAAAAGTGCTAAAATATGATAAATTCGTTTTGTTGATCAATTTCTTCTAGCTCAAGCTGGCAAAGGTTCTTCGAGAACTGCAGCAGGAAAGGAACAGACCAAACAAAGCATGTCTGGGTTTAGTCTTTGAAATTCTAGAATATAAGTGCCGGCAAGAGTTAAGATCGTTGCGTCGGATTACAACAATTGGAAATAAACAAAACCGTCGTAAGATGATTTATCTGTACGCTTGTAGAAACAGATGATTCCTTTTACAGAAATAGGAATAGTGTGATTGCTCTGTAATTTTATCGAATCGTCATACATATTAATGATATCATCCAATTTGAAACACAATCTATAACAGTAAGGATGTACAAAACAACCTTAGTAGCTTAAAAAAAAATTAAGGGGATACGACACCAAACGCTAAAGATAACAAAACAACTCGTTAGAGTGGAGGAAACCATCTGGATCTCTCAGCCTAAGGTACCTCACATGATCCTCAATCTTCACTTCATCGTTTGCAATTAAGGTTTTGAATTCACCACTCATCACTTCTCTTCTCATATCATCCAAACAAACAAATGTGCCCACTCTCCACATAAGGCTCATACACCTTACAGATCGAGTTCACTACCTCTCTCTCTGCCAAAAGCTTCTCCAAAGTCGTTAAGTTGAAGCCCTTTAGATGTTCTGAAAGATAGCATTAGGATGTCTGTCGCCACATCCTTGAGATTAACATTACCGTTCCCACACCAGTTTGCTGCGCCCTTCTCCAAGTCGGTGACGTTGTTTGTGTATTCCTTGGCCTTGAAAACCTCAACCCTCCAACATAACGTTTGATTTTTTTAAGAAATTCAGCAAAAGACGAAATTAACCTTATTAGTTTCTGAGAATTACAAAACAAAAATAGGTCAAACCCAACGCTAAATCACAAAGACCTCGTCGTGCTCCTCTCTTCTCTTCGTCGAAACCACCCACCATTGATCTCCATCTCAAGTCGAAGCTCGATAGCTCTGCCTCAGGTTTGTTGATTTCTACTATTTGCTTCTCTGGAGTTTTGTAGTTTCTCGATTTGTGCTTTGATATCCCTGGGTCGATTTTGTTCTTCAGTTGATCTTTCTCTTGATTTCGATTTCATCACTTTTTGATTTGCTTTTTTCATTGATTCTATTTGTTAATGGAGAAAAGGGTACTCAATTGGTGCAATGTATTGGCACTTACGCTTCTTTACTTCCACTCTAGGGCTGTCTTTTTGATGGAATCTGATATGAATTGCTCACTTCTCAGTTAACCAGTTCATGATGCTACTACCATCCATGAAACTAATCTTTGCACCATTCATCTCATTGATGTTTAATGCTACTACCCAGTTGTTGTAATGTTTATATTGTCCTGTTTATCCGTAGTCGGTGTTGAGTTGGCTACCAAGACACTCAAGGTCCAAGGAAAAGTCGTCAAAGCTCAGATTTGGGATACTGCTGGTCAAGAGAGGTGCGATTATGTTTCGTCTCTTGTTTTTTCCTGCTTAGCTGAATTCAATCCTTAGGACAAGGTTTTGAAATCATCCCCTTTTGGTTTATCAGCTTGAATTCGTTGTTGATTTCGTGTTCCATTAAAAGGGTTGTTTATTTGATTCTTCTCATCTGTCTTTTCTTGTGCTAGATAGAGATTCGTTTTGAAATTTGCAGTGGGATTCTTCCATTAACTCTGCCATTGTAACCATTTCGGTAGATACGTTGAGTGTTGTATGGTTACTAATAACAATTGTTATATGGGTAGTATGGTTACTGAAAATAGTTTAGGTGCAGCGTGTAGCCATAGATGTTGTTACTGAAGTTATTACCGATGTTGTTATTCTGTCGCTGTTAACATCTTTCTCCACTTTTTCAGTTATCTCTGTTTTTTTTTTTTTTTGGTTTTCAGATTAATCTGAACTAATTGATTCTACTTCTATGGAATTTTGGTTTGGTCGATCATGTTGTCCTAATTCTCAATTCCTCTGTTATTTGCAGGATGAGTACATCAGATGAAGCTAAAAAGAAATGCATGGCTGCTCTTGTGGAAGGAAAGAACAATGATAAGGAGAAGGAGAAGGAGAAGGAGAAGGAGGAGAAGGAGAAGAAAGCAGTGATAGATGAAGATGAGTTTGGTAATTTGGAAGATGAGTTTGGTAATTTGGAAGATGAGTTTGAACCTGAAGAGTCTAGGACACTTGGTGATCTACAAAAGCTTCAGCTATATACTGCTAGATGGGTTTATTCTTCAGGTGTTCCTTATGAGGCTGTAGAAAGTGACGAGTTTAAAATGATGGTGGAAGGGTTAGGGGAAATTGGTATGAACATTCCACTGCCAACCGAAGAGCAATTTCGAGACCCTGTGCTAAAGGCTAAACTAAAGGAAAAGATTGAAAAGCTGAAGAGACCAGCTCCAACGGAACCTGTTCCACCATCTCAACAATGCACAGCCTTCACTCTCAGGCTCAAATCTTAAAGACTGAGATCCAGAGATAACTTCAAGTTTGTTATGTTTTTCATCAGTTTCCTTTTATTTACTATATTTTGGTTATGTTGCATTTTGATATTAAACCAGCTTATCGGTTGTATATCTTTGGTTTGTTAGTTGGTACGAGAAACACTTATTTGTAAGGCATTTTAACCATTTGGGAATCAATCAAGAAATTATCTTTATCTCTTCTCTCTCTCTCTGATGATAACGAGTTGGTAACTGCTGTTGAAACAAATTCTTTGATTCATGTCGAACCGTTGGAGTGTGTTGGAGTGTGTCTCAGTTTTGCCGGTAACTATTGATTCAAGATAGGGAATCGAATGGTGCGAAGAGATGATAGATGCAGATACGATTTATGACAAAGCATCAAGTCCAGAGAAGGAATCGAGGCCAAAACAAGAATCGTATCAGGCTGAAACGTTTCTATACCCTCAAATGCAAGTGGCGAATTGGGATCCGGAGGAGTTCAAGACCTTTCACAGCAAGAGGAGTAAGAAGACTCTTTATCTGGAAAACGAACAAGAAGATGAACATGAGCAAAAAGAGGTAATAAAAACTCATTTCATCTTTGGAATAAACGACTATGGGAAGCTGAGAAGCTTATCGAAAATGATGGTGTTACTCATCGGCACTGAAATGGAAATGAGCAATATTCCTTCGGAGACGTCCACAGAAGATATACACTCAGTCATACTGAAACTTGAACTGGCGCAGGAAAAGTCTTTGGTCTCTGATACTATTTTTTACTTGTTTATTTAGAGCGTTGCCAATAGCTCTGTTTCCCAGTGAGTCTGTCCCTCAGCTAGCCGTCTACATGGTATGATTCCTTAAGCCGTCCAATCTCATTAAATACAAGATTTTTTCTCAAATTAGTTCCTTCAAGTGTGCCTAAATTATCCCCTTGGTTTTGAACTTTTGATTTGTCATGATCCAAGAACATTTGTTACGACAATTCTGTGATGCTCATACCTGCACTGGAAGAAATAAACCGTTTCCTCATTTGGTGTTTATTCTCAAACCAGAGATCCTTTGTGGATTCCCAGAAGAGATTGTTACTTTGGGGTTTCGAAGCCAGTTTCTATGGATATCAGATGGGTTTCCTAAGACAAATGATTTATCTGTAAGCTTGTAGAAAAAGATGATTCCTTTTACAGAAATAGGATTAGTGTGATTACTCTGTAATTTTATCGAATCTTCATTTCATACATCTTAATGACAACATCCAGTTTGAAACAGAATCTATAACAGTAAGGATGTATACAAAACAACCTTTCATTGTTAGTATAGCTTTAAAAAATTCAAGGAGATAAAACACCAAACGCTAAAGATATCAACTCGTTAGAGAGGAGGAAACCACCTGGATCTCTCAGCCTAAGGAATCCATGATCGATCCAAAATATCACGTCTTCTCTCCTTATGTTGGATCGATCGATCGATTTACTATAGAACGATCGATCCATAAGGGCCTGATCGATCCAAAATATCACGTCTTCTCTCCTTATGTTGGATCGATCGATTTACTATAGAACGATCGATCCCTGAGGGCCTGATCGATCCAAAATATCACGTCTTCTCAACTTATGTTGGATCGATCGTTCCAAGTATGGATCCATCGATTTACTATAGAACGATCGATCCATGAGGGCCTGATCGATCCAAAATATCACGTTATGTTGGATCGATCGTTCCAAGTATGTGGATCCAGAAAATCTAATCGAGATCGAACCGATTTTAAATCGGTTTTAATTTCATCTACAACTGAAATAAATCGAAAGTGAACTAAGCGTACCGAAATCCCTTAAAAACGAAGAGAAATATCATTACAAACCGAATCCAAACCGAAATCGAGACGTGACCGAAACAATACCAATTCACATACAAGCTCAATTTGGTTCACTTTTGATTCAAAACCAGCGCAAACCAATTAACCACTTCCCACTCAAAAACAAAATGGGCGAAGCAATGTTTTCATACCCGGACCGCGCTGGCCGGTTGGACCGATTAAACCATGTCCCAGTTGGTTAGCCGATTTGGGTCTAGGAATAAAACTCGCATGTTAAAGAAACCGCCAAAACCTGAAAAAATCCGGTAAAGACCGCAAAACCAGGCTATTTCCACTCCCTATATATCTTTTCATCTCTAAGTTAAAAATTTCAGTTTGTGTTTTTGTTTTACTGATATTTCTTCTTTTTAAAAAATTCAAAAAAATCCAAATAATTAAAATAAGTTGACGGTAATTTTAATGTAATCTAAGTTTTTAAAAAAATCTTAATGTAACAAGATGATGAAATTAAAAGAAAAAAATGAACTTTAGTGTTCTCTTTAAGACAAAATATAAAGGGGAAATCAAAATAAGTATAGAGGTATCTTTCAGGATAGGAGCACGAGGAAGATCTCGAGTCCCCAAGCACTATGATCCACATAATCTCCGTTGAATACATAAAACCGGTTTTGACAAGGAAAGCCAGCATCTTTCAATATGAAGAGAAGGTCATGGAGCTGAGCATGAATGTCACCTACCAAAACAACGTCGGGTTTAGAGTCAAGATCATCGATATGAACGCAAGTACGCTCTTTGTGAAGGATTTTGAAAGCAATGAGAATGAGGGAATCAAAGACGTTAACTGGCATTAGTGAAGGTAACTAGGAAAGATGGAGATTCTATGAAGAACATTTGAAAGTCGACATTAACCCATGTACCCATTTGTTCGTGAGGCCACACAAATTCAAAGAAAACATATATGATATGCAAAATTTTAAAAGATAGGCGAGAATACAAATCTAAAGAAGATGAAATTTTTCGAGGTTTTTTAATAGGATAGACAAAATTTTAAAAAAAAAATTTAAAGGCAAAAAATAGAACGCTAAAGTTCTTTTTTATAGTTTTAATTTCATCATCTTGTTACATTAAGAATTTTCTAGAACCTCACTTACATTAAAATCTCTCTCAACTTATTTCAATTATTTGGATTTTTTAAATTTTCAACTATTTGGATTTTTAGAATTTCAATAAAACAAAACACAAACTGTACGAAAGCAGGGTCTTATCCCATCTATCTTGTCTGATGTTTCTTGCTTTGCTCAATGCATAGTCTACCACAAATTACTTGAACTGATACCCTGTATAAAACTTTGTTCCTAAATTTTACCTTTAAATTTTTATACAGGCAAATTTAAAGGCAAAATTTTTATAAAGGCAATTCCACCTTTTCTCAGAATCATCATCATCTATCATCACCTAAATCTATGTTCTTCAACACGATTCCTCGAGCTCTTAATGAGTTTTACATTGGACCTATCTAATTAACCTATTTACTTTGTAAACCCAAACAAATTGAATTAATGACAGTTTCAGATTCAATCCTAACATGTGGGGAACAAATGTTTTTCAAAAAAAAATTCTAAAAATCCAAAAAATTTAAAAAAATTGAGGGCGATTTTAATGTAATCAAGGTTTTAAAAAAGTTATAATGTAACAAGATGATAAAATTAAAACCAGAAAAAGTATAAACATTAACATTCTCTTTAATTTTCTATGAATTAGTCTAGAAACACAAACGAATATATTTTCATGCTTCATATATATTTTCATCTCTTTATTAAAGAAATTCCAGTTTGTACTTTTGCTTTATTGATATTCCTCTTTTTCAAGAAATTCTAAAAATCCATATAATTAAAATAAGTTGAGAACGATTTTAATGTAATCGAGATTCTACAAAATTCTTAATACAACAAGATGATGAAATTAAAACAAAAAAACATATGAACTTTAGCGTTCTCCTTAATCTTCATATGTCGATGATTATTAGAAAATACATGAAATTGCGGATAGTGTGCGGTACTGAAAATAGTGATAAGTTTTTCGGATTCAACCTAGTGATCTATTGTGCAACTGTTGTACATTTGAGCTATTCGAGCTTTCTTCTCTCTAGCATATTGACCTTCATGTGATCCGATGATTAATTGCATCAATAAAAGTTGATCAAAATCAGTATCTGGAAGCAAGCAAGCAAGCATCAATATTTAGTTTGGTGTCACATTTAGTTCGAATTTCTTCAAAAAATCATTTGTACAATCAGCCCCAATGAAAATCAATGCCTCTCTGTTCAATTGGGGAAAGTCCCAAAGTCATTGAAGGATCATACCATAAAACATTTCCGGGAATCAAGTTCGAACCTTCCCGAGGATGATCAAGAACCGATCTTCAAGTTTGCATCAACTCTTTTAAAGTTCTGAGTTTCAATGAACTCGATTTAGGTTCTAGAAGAATCACTCGGCGGTTTTTCTTTCCTCTAGTTCTCTTAGGCAATACTGGGCTGCGGAAAAGCCCTCCGTGTGCTGTATAAACATGCCCGAAAATTATGGAAGCCAAAGGTACACCTTCAAAGCAATCAAACATTTGCGGTACACATGTTTTCCCATGTCACCGTATTTTGTAAGCACTTCGTTTTCAAAACCATACATAAACGTACAGTATTCCAATTCATGATTACCACGGAGAAGGTAGACTCTGTCAGGTATCAAAACCTAAACATTCAAAAGATAAGCGCTTTAAAAAAAAATATAAAGGGGAAATCAAAATAAGCATAGAGGTATCTTTCAGGATAGGAGGACGAGGAAGGTCTCGAGTCCCGAAGCACTATGATCCACATAATCTCCCATGAATACATAAAACCGGTTTTGACAAGGAAAGCCATCATCTTTCAATATGAAGAGAAGGTCATGGAGCTGAGCATGAATGTCGCCTACCAAAACAACGTCAGAGTTAGAGTCAAGATCATCGATATGAACGCAAGTACGCTCTTTGTGAAAGATTTTAAAAGCAATGAGAATGAGGGAATCAAAGACGTTAATTGGCATTAGTGAAGGTAATTAGGAAAGATGGAGATTCTATGAAGAACATTTGAAAGTCGACATTAACCCATGTACACATTTGTTCGTGAGGCCACACAAATTCAAAGAGAACATATATGACATGCAAAGTTTTAAAAGATAGGGGAGAGAACAAATCTAAAGGAGATGAGATTTTTCGAGGTTTCTCAATAGGATAGGCAAAATTTTAAAAGAAATTTTAAAGACAATTTAAAGAGAACGCTAAAGTTCTTTTTTATAGTTTTAATTTCATCATCTTGTTACATTAAGAATTTCTAGAACCTCGCTTACATTAAAATCTCTCTCAACTTATTTCAATTTTTGGATTTTTTAAATTTTCAACTATTTGGATTTTTAGAATTTTTTTTGAAAAAAAAAGAAATAGCAATAAAACAAAAACACAAACTGTAGGAAAGCTTAGTCTTATCCCATCTATCTTGTCTGATGTTCCTTCCTTTGCTCAATGCATAGTCTACCACAGCTTACCTGAACTGATACAATGTATAAAACTTTGTTCCTAAATTTTGCATAAATGTTTATACAGGCAAATTTAAAGGCAAAATTTAAATGCGAAATTTCATACTCATATCGTCCCATTATATCCTCCTCTTCATCTTCATTTTCTGCTTCCTTATCTTCATCACACTCTTGTTCATCTCCATTCTTTGTTTCAGTTTGTTCTACATGGTCATTTTCATCTCCAGCAAACTGTGTTTCATAATCATTGTCCACGTTTTCCCCGAAACAACAACAACAAATATCAGTTCTTCTTCTAACAAAGAGAACTTTCTACAATCCTCTATCTCACTCTCGATAAAACTCATCTCTCTCACTCTTGATAAAACTCATCTCTCTCACTCTCTAAAATCTCTACAAATTGCTCTCTCCAACAGAACTAAACAAACCTTAATTCTCTATAAACAAACCTCAAACCCATCTCAATTCTTCGACCCCTAACACGTCTATAAGGATTCAAATCTTACTTGAGAACAATTTGCAATTCATTTATCTCAATTTTTTTACTCTGACGACCCCTACGGCGTCAAGGCTATACAACGACGAAATCAGACAAACAATAAACCGACGACGTCGCTGCTCTATCTCTCTTTCTCTCTGTCTCTGAAGCTCTCTCTGTGTATCCCTGTGTTTCTTCTTTGACGGGATGAAAAAGAAAGACAAAACCTTATTTTTTTTACTCTGGTTTAGTCAACAATTAGTATGTTGGGTCGGTTATGTGTTTGTTTAAATAATTAAATGGACAATCACAATTTTCTAACCGCGATTTTATTAATTTGATCGTGATTTAGAGAAACGTCGCAGGTGAAATCGGGCAGGAAAAAATAGTTTAGGGGGATCGAGGATTAAATGTCATAGTGCGGAGGGGGAGGGGGAATCAAGAGCTTAAGAGTTCGGGGGGGGGGATTAAGGAGAAGTTGTATTATAGAGGGGGTTGTAAGAAGTCATCCCAAAAATGTATGGAGAGTGAAAATAGATTCGTTTGTATTTCTAGACTGATTCATATATTGTTTGTGGAAAAGTAATTGGATCATACTGTTTCTACACATAATTTGCATGGAGTTCATAAAACTGAAGTACCATATTTAAAATTCCTCCTTAGGTTGCCAGGAGGATTAATGTCCAGGTACTCTTTCACAACTTTAAAATTTTCACATTCGTTATTTATGTTTTATTGAATTATTGGAGTTTTAAATTTTTGATCATTATTTTTTTCCATTTACATTGCTTTATAATTTAACTTTATTGATGAGAAAACATACGAAAATGAGATTCCCAATTGAGCAAAAATGGCCAAGAGAATTTTGTCTTTGACTACAAACTCATCCTGATGAAAATTGAAGTACAATTGAAGGGTCAGGCTTTGCTAAATTCTCTTCAATTTTTTACACATAATTCATATAATTTAAATTGGTGATTTATGTACATGTAGGTACACACAAAGAGTAGAATGAACAATCTTGTGTATGTCTAATTCAATGAAAAATTGATGAGCCAAAAAAGAAAAGGAAATGAGGAAAATATTGACATATTGCTTGAGGATCATGCTTCCAATGCTCAATCATGGATTGTTGATGGAATTTCTAATGATGGTGAAGAAGAATCATTGAGAGACACATCTCAGATGGAGGAAGTTAGAGAGTTAGATAAAGAAGAATTCATAGCCCATGATGATGAAGGAGAAGTTCTTGATATTGAATGCGAGTCCAATGGCGACTTGGTTTTACAAGTAGGCGGAGAAAAAGAATGTGAGGATTTTATCAATCAAATACTATTTCTAAAAATAGAATAAAAAAAGAAAAACAAAAAAGACATACTTAAATCATAAAATGAAAATAAAAACAAAAATAAATAAAATTAACTTCAGTTAATTTAAATATACGGTCAAATACTAATTCTCAAAAAAATACTAATAATTTCTATATATAAATTAAATTTAAAAATATATACAATCAATAATCGTAAAAATTAAAGAAATAATTTAAAGGTAAATAATTATTTTCTTTGTTTTTTAATTAGATAAAATAGTAAAAAAAAATCTTTAAAATATTAATTTCTAAGTTAATTCAGAGAAAAAAGTCAAATATGATTAAAATTAGTAAACATAATTTCAACAAAAATATGAAAATTAATTCACCTTTGGTTTAAAAAAAAAATAGATATATGAGTACCTATATAATAAAAAATAAATGTAATTTAAATAAGAATTGAAAAAAAAATTTAACTTATAACCAAATAATTGAAGTTAAAATAAGAAAAAAAATTGTTAATCTGTTAGGTTTCTCTATCGATAGTTGTTTGTTTCTGACATTCTCATTCTTATTTTATTTATTTTTACGGATGTTTTGATTTTGTTAAATAAATAAACTGTTATTTTGTTAGGTGTCTATATTTGTGGATGATTACATGTTTACTACATGAATTTTTTTTTTTTTAACCGGTGATTTGATTTTGATTTGTATTTTTACATTTTGAGTTGTTTTTTTACCGGTTGTACGACTTTAAATTATAAACCCCGCGACTAAATCTAGTTACAAATACAAACTAAAATCCAAAGTGGAATCGAGACGTGACCGAACAAAACCAGAACCAGAATAAAACCAAAACAATTTTCAATCTCAATTTGGTTCACACTTAATTCAAAACCAGAACAAACCAGTTAACCACCTTCCACACTTCCACAAAAAAAACAAAATGGTCGAGGCGTTTTCTCAACTCACGTTTTAAAACGTGCTACGATAACGCGTGATCGCAAGAACAGCGGCCAAAGAATTCAAATCCAGACCCATCCTTGGAAACCGGCCGGTTGTTCGAAACGACGTCGTTGATCATTTAAAGGAGCATGAATCCAAAGCCAGCCAGACAGATCTCCACGACGGAACTGTATGAAAGAGAGAGAGAGCGAAGTAGCTAGGTCGAAGATCGAAGCTTGAAAATTCTAAGTTGTCCCCACATATTAGCCGGTGAGTCTCACTCTATTCCGAATTGTTCTTTGCGTTTGGGATTTCGATTTAGATAATTCAACTACTAGACATGATTCGGTTTTTTTTACCGAAAAAATAAGAAGACATGATTTGGTTTTGAGATTTTGCTGTTCTTATGAGTTACAGATGTACGGATATATCTAGATTCGATTTTATGTTCTTATAGATTGGAAGATGTAAGGATGTGAATTTGATTCAAGTTTAATCTTCTACCTCTTCTTTTTCCCGAGTAGTGAGCTGTAACTTCGACGTAAATACTTTGGCTTTGATCACTGAGATTTTTGTTATGTTTTCATCACTTTCGTTTTGCTTATTCTGTTTTTGATGATTCCAATAGTTTCTCAGGTTTGTTGGTTTTGGATCTCTATTTGGTTTGAATTGATTATAGATTAGTATTAAGACTTCCTTTACAAATCCTTATGGATTGTGTTTACAGTTTTAGCTTCAGTTATGGAACCAGTTCCGCCATCTCCAATCATATGGCCAAATGGTGGTGACCTCACGAACGAATGGGTACATGGGTTAATGTCGTCTTTCGAATGGTCTTCATGGAATCTCCCTCCTTCCCAATTACCTTCACTAATGCCAGTTAACGTCTTTGATTCCCTCATTCTCACCGCTTCCAAAATCCTCCACAAAGAGCGTAATTGTGTTCATATTGATGATCTTGACTCTGAATCCGACGTTGTTGTGGTAGGCGACATTCATGGTCAGCTTCATGACCTTCTTTTCTTGTTGAAAGATGCTGGTTTTCCTTGTCAAAACCGGTTTTACGTATTTAACGGAGACTATGTGGATCGTGGTGCTTGGGGACTCGAGACTTTCCTCGTCCTCTTATCTTGGAAGGTAACTCTATACTTATTTTTATTTCCCCTTTATATTTCTCCTAAAGCTCTTATCTTTTGAATGTTTAGGTTTTGATGCCTGACAGAGTCTACCTTCTCCGCGGTAATCATGAATCGAAATATTGTACGTCTATGTATGGTTTTGAAAACGAAGTGCTTACAAAATACGGTGACAAGGGAAAACATGTGTATCGCAAATGTTTGGGTTGCTTTGAAGGTCTACCTTTGGCTTCCATAATTTTCGGGCGTGTTTATACAGCACACGGAGGACTTTTTCGCAGCCTGGTATTGCCTAGGAGAATAAAAGGAAAGAAAAACCGACAAGTGCTTCTTCTAGAACCTGAATCGAGTTCATTGAAACTCGGAACTTTAGAAGAGTTGATGCAAGCTCGAAGATCAGTTCTTGATCCTCCTTGGGAAGGTTCGAACTTGATTCCCGGAGATGTTTTATGGTCTGATCCTTCAATGACTTTGGGCCTTTCCCCAAATGAACAGAGAGGCATTGGTCTTCTTTGGGGTCCTGATTGTACAGATGATTTTTTGAAGAAATTCGAACTAAAGGTGACACCAAACTAAATATTGATGCTTGCTTGCTTGATTGCTTCCAGATACTGATTTTGATCAACTTTTATTGATGCAGTTAATCATCAGATCACATGAAGGTCCAGATGCTAGAGAGAAGAGAGTTGGACTAGCTGGAATGGACAAAGGTTACTCAATAGATCACGAGGTTGAATCCGGAAAGCTTATCACTATTTTTAGTGCCCCAGACTATCCGCAATTCCAGGTATTTTCTGATAATCATCGACACATGAAGATTGAAGAATATCAAAATCTTTATTTTGTTGTTTGTTGCGGTACAGGCAACAAAAGATAGGTACAAAAACAAAGGAGCGTATATTATATTGAAGGCTCCTGATTTCTCTGATCCTCAGTTTATAAGTTTTGACGCAGTTACTCCGCGACCAAAGGTAATTAGTTCACCAATTTCATGTTAGGAACCGAATGATTCGTTTTTTTGCGGTTTGAGATACACAGTGACGTTCCTTGTTTTAACGTGCAGGCGCATCCTTATTATGATTTTGAAAATGTGATTGATTCTGATGATGAGATGGATAAATCGGCAATGGACACCAATGCCGAACAACCAGATCACTGACACATCATGAAAATAGCTGAAAATGGAAATCTTGAATTGAAGATTTTTTTTCAAGATTTTTACAGTTTTTATGATTGTCAAGATTTTAAGGAACCAAAATGTTAAGGAAATCAAAATGTTATGATTAAAGTTGAAACCATTTGTAGTATTAACGTTTTATTTAAGTTATGGTTGAAGATTAAGAAATGACTCAGTCTGAATTCTTTTGTTTTGTCCTCCTTCAAACTCTCAATTAGTCAAAGGAACAAATCAGTTCGTACCAAATTAAACCGGAAACCAAATCCACCTCCTTAAACTATTGATTGTAGAGAGCTGATATATTTGTACATTCTAACGTGTGTAGCTTTCTCTTCACTTAAGATTTTGCGGTAATATTTTGCTATGAGAAACTGTTTTGTTTTGTGTTTAGTGAGGGTTAGCCTAAATTTTGGTGTCTATAGAGATCACACTTGCATTAACATTGTAAATGATTTATGACTCTCTGTATAGATACATATTGTTTTAACTGAATGTTGAATCGGGTAGCAAAGCAAACTATTCAGATTGAAGTTTTGTGGGTCAAGTTCTGTGTCGGCATTATAGTTTTTCACTTGGGATCGTGCAGTTTGATCTCGACAGCAGAATCTTATCCAGGACAAATTTAAGTGATTAGTCAAGTAGACAAATTCTGCTTAATAAATACCGAGATTGGCTAGCAAATTGTTCAGACGAATGTATGTCTTCTTTGAAAGACAGTAATAAGTGGTGATTTGTCTGAGTTGTTGTTTAGAGCTGCTTACTGCACTTTGAAACATTTATTATTGCAATTGTGGTCTAACCTTTTTTCGAATTTTTCTTAGACTGCTAAACTAACAATATGATTATTTCTTTTGTCCAAAGAGAGAATGAATCCGGCAGGAGCGTCAAGCAGCTTCATTCTCAAATGGCACAAACTCAACACATACAACTACTACTCGAGCTTCTTCTGGATGATTCTCGCCAGATCATTCATTGTCTCTCTGACATCAGAATCACGAGGCATCCAAAGTAGTAAAGCTTTAAAGATAACTGCCCTATCAACAATTAGTTTCATCACTCATCCAAATATCCACATGATCTTCCCCATATCATCACTCAACACCTATATGGTTAGAACCCTGAAATGTTATCTGAACCCAACCCTTTTATCTTTCAGTAAGATGTTCTGGAGAACCAGAGTCGGTCAGTCCGTATTGGACCGGCCCTAGCCCGACCAGACCGGTCATCTATGCTATTTTTCGCTATACTACATAGAAAAAGCGGTTAATCTCGAATTGACTTGCCAAATCACAAGTCCAAGTCTAAAGTGATTAAATAGTTTTGAGACATAAAACCTACAAAACTAACACAGCGCATGTGGGTGTTGGTTTTTACTGTGTACTTTGTTCATCGACAAGCTTCGACATGTACTCACCTCAATGTTTCTATACTTTCATGTGCATAAAGTTTGTGTCTTACAATAGTAGTTTTAACACTTCATGTCTAGCCTAAATTATATCATAGGTCTTATCTTGTCTCTCTAATAAAACCTCTGAAACTGTTTTCGAGTCACGTGCCTTGAATTATAAACAATCCCAGTGATTTTCACATAATTTCCATTTTCCATAGAAGAATAGTTAATAATGACGTTATTCCATTTGATTATATATTTAAAAATGCCACAAATGTAGGTGTGATGAATGAAACGTACCCATTTTGGAAGAGGTCACGACATATGTCGCAATTAGAGACTATCTTGATCTAGAATTTTGTCTCGTTGACTTTAATGCCAAAATCGGACAATGCCTATGAATCATGATGTATTAGGAAATGCAATAATGTCTTTATTCATTTAATTTTCTAACTAGAGATGTGACAACTTGTCAGTTGTCACTGACAAGCATATAATGTTGGTTTTAATTTTCGATGAAGACCTTTTAGTTTCGCATAAACGTTTTAAGTCGAGGAGGTTGATGGTCGGTCTAGTTCGGATGAACAAGAATTTCATCGATAATTATTATTATTAATCTGTATTCATATTTTTAAGATCATGTCATGTGTATCTTCAATTCAACGTATTCAATACGAAATCTAGTATCGTTTTCCAAAAAAAATGATAATTTGAATTGGTATTTGGATATTTTTAGGTTTTTATATATATGAGTATTTGAATTCAATATCTCGATAATAATTTTGGTTCTGTTAATTAAGTGATACGTATTTACCAGGTCTCTATACTTTGACCGCTAATGAAATAGTAATACCTGAAGTGAAGTTACATATATAAAGAAGACAAATTGGATATATATATGTCATTTGAACTATGAAACTAACGAAAATATTGACTAGTTTCTATACTTTCACACGTCTGCATGACTCGATCTATGTGCGTTACACGTGAGAATGAGTAACACAATCTACGATCTATATGTGTGATATGACTGATATGTGTCGATTGCATGTAAAATGCAATAGGAACACCGTTTAATGATTCATAGATCATATATTTGAATTGCATACAATTCACTGAGTTCAGAATCTCACAGACAAATTAAACATTAGACAAAACAAATAACGATCGAAAACTCTTTACCTGTTTAATAACTCTTTGACGTTTTGTCAAAAAGTATTAGATCTCCCAAACTTGTGACCTAGTGTCCCCAGTAATATGGGCCAATTAAAAAGAAAAAGTAAATTAGTTAGAGTAGTTTTTGAACGCGGGTTTATGGCACAAAATAAAAATTTACTTCTAATGCCGCTACTGATAATATAACTAACGGTTTTTTTTTTTACTTCTAACGCCCCATTCATTGACTGTTTGAAAGAAAGAAGAAAAAAAAAACAGTAAATGAATGGAGAAGAAAGAATAGTTAATACGACGAGGAAAATGAAACGGTCAATTAAAGTAGAAACTTACCGGTGAGGTCCGTATTTGTATTATTTATGTGAGGAGGGACCCGTCTGCAATTAAAGCCTGTACTTTCATCCTTTTCTCATATCCTGCAACACGACAAGAGGTAAACATATTACTGTGCGGTTAGAAAAAACCTTAGCTTTCCTTGTCATAAATATAAGGGATCACATATTTAACGAAATAAAAAAAATTAAACAATTATTTCCTTAGCTACAGTAAATTTATAACAATACTCATTATTCATATTCGCTAGTAATATTTGTAAAATAAAAAACAAAAAAATTTGAGGAAACAAAAAATAAGAGCAAAGCAATTTTGACATGTGCAATCTCCATCGCGCCTTTATTAACATATCTGTACTGCTCTCACTCACTTGGCTCCCCAACCCCTACCCTCTCCTCTCTTTCCTTTGCTCTCCTTCGCCCTCTCTTTACGGATAGTGAAAGAGAAGCTGCAAATTTCCCAATTTATCACAAAATAGATATTTCATATTTCAAATTAATTATTAAGTATAATAATAAAAAAATCTCCGAACAAAAAATCTTCTGCGCAGGAGAAAGAGAGCGAGCGAGCGAGGGAGTCTCTGAAACTGTGATCGATGGCGGAGGAGATGGCGGCCGATGAAGTTACGGCTCCGCCTCGTAGGGTTCTTATCATCTCCGCTGGTGCTAGCCACTCCGTCGCTCTACTCTGTACGTCCCACTACTCTTCTTCTTCTTCTTTACTGCTTTGTCGGTTACGGAGATAAATGATCCCCGGAATTTTGCAATCGGCGGCGTTAGAAGACTGTGTTCTTCACGGATTTTCTCTTGATCTAACCTCTCCCGACTTGAGAAATGAGTTTCCCTAAGGATATGTGCATAATATGCTTAAGCAGCTCGATCTTTGATTTTTGTTTTGTAGCTGGGGACATTGTTTGCTCATGGGGTCGAGGGGAGGATGGACAATTAGGTCATGGAGATGCAGAGGATCGACCTTCTCCGACGCAGCTAAGCGCCTTAGATGACCACCAAATCGTTTCCGTCACCTGTGGTGCTGACCACACGGTTGCTTATTCTGAATCACGCATGGAGGTCTACAGTTGGGGATGGTTTGTTTCTCATCATAAAACTTTCTTCTATGTTTCAGCTTTTGCTTTCTTCTGAAAAGTGCGTTTCACTTTAGAAATTGCTTTTTTTTTTCCGAAAGATTTTTAAGTATTCGGAATGAGATGATGACCGCAAGCTCCTGTCTAGATTTTGTTTTGAGAACAGTAACTACACACTCATTTGCACAGACTTTAAGCCTCCGATTCTCTCCCTCCATGTGTTTATGCAGGGGTGATTTTGGGAGATTAGGCCATGGGAACTCAAGCGACTTGTTCACTCCGCTACCAATCCAAGCATTGCAAGGTATTGTGATCAAGCAGATTGCGTGTGGGGATAGTCATTGTTTGGCTGTCACAATGGAAGGAGAGGTTCAGAGGTATTTTCTCTTAGTTATTGTACTTAGCCTTATGTGCAATCATTCAGAGTGTTTACATCGCATCTCAGCAGTGTCACTTGTCGATGATTTTCATCAGACTTTGATTATGTCTACATTGCCTTTTAAACAATGTTGCCGTCCTGTTTTGTTTTCCAACATATCTCTTTAACTTCTGTATATAAAGTTGGGGGCGCAACCAGAATGGCCAACTTGGTTTGGGAGACACAGAAGATTCTCTTGTGCCTCAGAAGATTCAAGCCTTTGAGGTTTGTGTCGCTATATATTCTTCTAATTGCGTAATGTTAACATTTTCCTTGTCGTTGTAGTTTCCTGAACTTACCAAAAACAATATGCTTCAGAACTGGGTCAATGTTGGGTCCATTTCTGCAACTTGCTCTTCTTAAAGATACGGGTGTTACTAATTAAGGGTCCACAACTTGTGGAGATATCTTCAACATATAATTTAAGTTACCGTATATAGGAGTGGTAACTAATAATTTTGGCGCTCTAAAAATAGCTATAACTGTGTTTTTATACTATCTGAAAAGACAGATAGAAGGTAGGATCTATTTATTATTTCTCTGACCAGGTAAATTAGAAGATTTAGTGATCGGAGACTGTACGTTTATGTAGTTAGTTTGGTTAAATCCCAGTGTTACATCAACACTTCAAAATTGTAATGGGTGCAGGGAATACGAATCAAAATGGTTGCTGCTGGTGCAGAACACACTGCTGCGGTTACGGAAGATGGTGATCTTTATGGATGGGGATGGGGAAGATATGGAAATATGGGAATAGGTGACCGGAATGACCGCTTGGTTCCTGAAAGAGTTACCTCAGCTGGTGTAAGCTATCAGACTCTAGTTCTATATTTTATTATAACCACCTGCTACTTGTTTAAACTGGCATTAAAAATTCAGTGTATATGAGATAAATCGAAGATAGTTCAACGAGCCTTGCCCTCACAAACTGCACTATACCGGTTTAGTTGTATAGATTGATGGGGTCACAAATATATGCCATCTAGTTTCACTTGCTGAGTGTCAGGGAAGGGACCATAAAACTTTTAGAATCCCATGATCAAAGCACAACTTATTTTGTGTACTATCAGGCCTTCGGTGTTATAACTTTGAACAGTGGGTGAAATAAGGTTTAGTTCTTGGATCATTGTTATCATGCATCCTCGTTTTTTTACTTGAAACTTTTTTTATTTCGGCTCTCTTGATGCTCGTTTTCCTGGTTGTGGAAACTACAATTTAAGGGTGAGAAGATGTCAATGGTTGCTTGTGGATGGCGGCACACAATATCAGTTTCGTACTCTGGAGCGTTATATACTTATGGATGGAGCAAATATGGACAACTAGGACATGGAGACTTGGAGGATCACCTTGTTCCTCACAAACTGGAAGCGCTGGGCAACAGTATTATCTCCCAGGTTTCAATTGGGCACTATAAATCTGTCCTGAAATACATATCTGTACATCTGAAATATCCAACAGGATAGCAACAATATATGGAGATTAATTTTTCATATTCTAGCCGCCTGAATAAAGTACTAAAAGCTTCTGACAGTTAATGCCTGCTGAAGAAAAATGGTCTCATTATATACATTTCTGCTGCTTGTGTTCTTATTGTTCAACATCTTCTGGGCCTTTTTTGATCATTTTTCCAGATTTCGGGAGGTTGGAGACATACAATGGCATTGACTTCTGATGGAAAACTATATGGATGGGGTTGGAATAAGGTCAAGAATATGTTACCTTTTGTTTTTAACTGACAGTATTTCGTAGGAATGTATAGAATACAAGCTATCATCTACACATTCATCTGAGATTTGCATTCACTTGCTTTATGCATGGACTTGGATAGTATTTAAAGCAAAAATCGATAGACTTTTCAGCAAGACATGCAATCCAAATATTGGGTTTGTTTAGTAGTTCACCTTGTATAGGACAAGCTTCTAATTTTCCGTCTTTTTAGCATGCAGTTTGGGCAAGTAGGAGTGGGCAACAATTTAGATCAGTGTTCTCCTGTGCAAGTGCGATTTCCAGATGATCAGGCATGTTACTTGTCTGACGATGACCCTTACAAAAATTTAACTAGACAGCTTGTTACACTGTTTGCCAGCTATATAATCATAATAATCAGTTCATGTCTCAATTTGTTGCTTTGCTTTTCTAATACACACAAGCCTTTGTGGAATATAACAGAAAGTAGTTCAAGTCTCGTGTGGATGGAGACATACCTTGGCTGTGACTGAAAGAAATAATGTGTTTGCTTGGGGCAGAGGTACAAATGGACAGCTCGGCATTGGAGAGTCGCTTGACAGGTAAAGTGTGATATCATCCAGACGCTCATAGATCTATGTTTTCAATTGCATATATTTTGGTTTTATAAACAGAAATATGAAGATTGGCCATTGAAATAGCTGCTTCCATCAAACCCACTGCTTTACAATCCCATTTGGTATCCATCGTTGATAATGCGAAATGCATATTTGGTTCGTAATAGGAATTTTCCCAAGATTATTGAGGCACTGAGCGTCGATGGAGCAAGTGGACAGCATATAGAATCTTCTAATTTTGATCCATCTTCAGGTAAAAATGACACTTGAACTATTCTATAAATGGCACAAGTGAGGTAATATTTCAATTTATCCATTGCCTTGTTGCAGGTAAAAGCTGGGTGTCACCTTCAGAGAGATATGCGGTTGTTCCTGATGAGACTGTAAGTTTGTTTTTTTGTAAAAATTATTTCTTCCATTAGAAACTCTATCCAATACTTTTTAACTTTCATCTTAGCAAATGGCACAGTTATTACCTGCTGAAAATGTTAGCATCAGTGAAGATTGAAAGGCTTTCAGAGTTAACTTCATGATCATGGATGCTCATGAATTGAAAACCTGATACATTTGCTTTCAAGATAAGGATAAAGCATATAAGTGTGATTTTGATATTGGTGTTTTGTTTGTCAGGGCCAAGCGGATGGTTCAAACAAAGGCAATGGAGGTGATATCAGTGTCCCACAAACTGATGTCAAGCGTGTACGACTCTGAGTTTGAGACAATTATATTCCTTCTTCTTTTGTGTGTGTGTTGGTATCGAAGGTTTTCAAATGATCTCTTGTGGGTTAAGGTTTGTTTGCACTACGTACGTCTGTCGAGTTTGCGATTTGCCTTTTTTTGTTGTTGTTGTTGTTGTTGTTGTTAGTTTGTATTTTGTAACTTGTAATGCTTAATTCCTCCGCTTTGGCTCTTTCGACATGGGGTTTTAACCTCTTTTTTTTATAGTTTCACTCTAGTGTTGGTATTTTTTCACCAATAATAATGTCTTAGTATGAATTATAATTGTGTTTTTATTTCATTTTCTTCCAACAAATGCACTTCTGAATTTTATTAATTAATCTAAAAAATTATTCCTACTCCAAACTTCTTTGGCCAGATTAGCAAATAGAACTCATGGGACTGAGATTTATCCTTCCACATCTTATGATTATGTGTTTTCTATTTCTCAGCAAGGAGTATATATGTTTTTTGTCTCATAGTTTTCTTTTTCGTATGTTTATATTAAAATGCTATGTAGCTAGATGAGATGATAGTGATCCGTTGACTTTTACAATATTTAGAAATCCGATTAAAAATCATTGATTTTTGTAAAAGTACTGAAAACAAGAAAACGTGGGAAATACAATAATTCTTCTTGATCATTGAATTCTATTGACTTTCTACGGTCGTTTTTTTAATTAATTTGATCCTACACCCTATATTTTATTAGTAATTTGAAATCTATACCAAGTTTTTTAAAATTTTGAAATATACTTTATATTTTTACAAAATGACACTTTAGTCCTATTAATAACTAAAAATGAAAAATAATTTAAAACAGATTTAATTATTTTTTTCTCTAAAATATTGTATTAAAAAAATTATATATATTTTACATAAAATATCATTTAATATCTAGTTAAAAAAACTTAATAAATTATAAAATATTAGTCGACAAAAACAAAATTAAGTCAACATTGTAAAAAATCAATCAACTAAAATATAAATTGTTTGTTATAAACCAGTTTCGGTTTCTACATAATTTCTCTTCATTTTGCGTGTCACATTTGGGTAAAAAAAGAGATATTGATACGTTTTTGTTGGGTCGATCAACTAAAATATCTTTACATTCTAGTTTACAAATCTCGGGTAGGTTTTAGCCTTTTAGGCACACTTACACACATGCATGTTCCATATTTCATGTTCTATATTCTTTAAGCAATTCGAAAATTAGAGTGACTAATAAATTTTTGGACTAGAGTTTAATATGTCGTTATCCGTTAAACCTTCTTCGCTAATATTCTAGTGTACCGTTGAAAACTTTCTATTTGGGTGATTCTCTTCAAAGCAAAACCATCCAAATTGCTCTTTTGGTGTTTCTCTTTATGTGTCGGGTTACTTTCTCAGTTATTCGAAATTGATGTCACTTAGATTCGATTCCATGTTATTACCTTTTTCAGTTCCATGTCACATCTTTATTTATTTTTTAACTTTCTCAAGATTCTTCATGTCTCCTCCACGAGTTTCCATTCCCACATTTTCTTGCTTTGTTTTATTTTTCTCAATTTCTAATTTTCTATACCATATTCTGTATACTTTCGAAGTCTTCTTCTTTTCTTCACGTACTTATACTATTATCTAGTCATGGCCATACAAATGTATGTTCAAAAATATGTATCGTATTAAAAGTTTAGAATTTCTATCATTTATTTGATAAATAAATCCCTGTTATTTATATTTTTTTGTGAATTCGAAAAACTTTAAATAAATCAAATTGACAAACTTTCAAACTTTCAAATTCGACATACGGCTAACAACAAATCAAATTGACAAACTTTCAGTAAACAACACATCGATTATAAATTCACAACATTTGGTATAATATAAATTACGCAAGATAAAATTATACGAAAACGAAGAAGCTTATACATTATTCACATTTCCCCAAATGAAATATATCAATTTGTTTATCTTTTGTTTCTTTCTACCAACGCCTTCTTCTTCTTCATCACCATGGTTTGTTTAATAAGTAGTCTTGAACGGCTTGTAAACCTTAAGGTCAAGCATTACTCCCGCGATGGAGCCAACTCCGGCGACCACCGTAATCACTAAACAACCACAGCTCAACATTTGCAGACAAACCCACTTCATACTCCATCTCTCAACTTTCCTCTGTTTTATATACATCTCCACCGGAAAATAAACCGTCAAAGGCCAAAACCCTAACGCTCCCAAAATCCCCACGACGTCGTTGAAAAACGGCATAAGCATCGATATCACTGTGGTCAAAACCACGAAACAGGACCGGAAAACTGCTCTGAAAACGTTGACTTTGTACGGTGACCTGATTCCAGGGATTCGGATTTCGAATTCCTTGGTAACCAAGTCACTGTCGGGAAACCTAGCCGCGGCTTGTTTTTCAACAAAGGCGAAGATGGGCTGAGCAAAGACTTGGTAAGCTCCTACTAGGTGGACAACAATGGCGGCGTTGGCCACGTCGAGGAGCCAAAACGGGTTGTAGAAACCGAAACCGGTTAAGAGGTTTCCTGGTGCTGCGTCTCCGAAAGCAGCGTAGCCCATACAACCACAGAGCATGTAAAACGTTGTCGTAACGGCGATGCTTATTCTCGTGGCTTTCTTCATCGTTTTCGATTCAGCTGGTGGAGATCTTACAGTGTCCTAATCAAAACCCCACCCCAAAACAAAAAGGGAATTGAAAAAAGGTCAGGAATTTTGTAAAACCGTTAAAGAAACAAGATGATATAATCGACCATTATGCTATTTCACTATTCATATTTTACCTGAATTTCGATTAGGACAACAGAATACGAATAAGCAAAGGCAATGTCTCCAAGTGCTTGGAAGGTTCTCCATATCTTCTGGGTCTGAGTCACTGTTCCGATGCTAATTCCAGTGAGGCTTCCTTTGAAAACTCCATTTGCTGAAACCCATAAGAGCTAGTTAAACCCTCCGGTTTGTTTGCCCATTATTGCGAAGAATCCTTTGAAAAGTTTAATTTTTTACCTGCGACCTGAATGATTCCGAGGGCCAAACCGATTGCAGAGTATGTGAAGGACATGATCGCGGCGACTATGGAGAGCCACCAAATCTGGTCAAAATCTTTGATCTGAGAGAGCAAGATCTCGGTCACGCCGAACATGATCATGTATGGATTGCTTGACATGTGACACGGGTTTTTTCCTCCGCTCTCATGGAAACAGTTCGATCTCTTGATCGCCCTGAAAGCTCGATCCGTAAAAACACCAGATTTTAAAGGCTTTCGTTCCATTATTTTAGTTCCAAAAGAAACTCCTTTGTGAGAAAGATAGACTCACATCATGCTTATAGATGCTGCGATTGTGTACCCGACCGTGATACCGAAAATATTCAAGTACTGAATCATCCCACAAATCTTGAACCTAAACCCACCTGTCAGAACACAGAGCCGAACAGAGTTAAACAGAGCAAAACAGAGTAAAGCAGAGCGAAACAGAGGAAAAACAGAGCAACCAAAACACATATAGAGAAAAAACAGAGAAGCGATAGTTGATACCGAGGATTGATCGAACAGCATCCATATAAGTATAGTTCCTCTTTCCGGAAACATGATCTCCGGTTCTGTAGCAGTCGCTGAGAAGAGTGGAAGAGTAGTAAGTGACAAAAGAGAACAAGAACATCACTGCAGGACCAGCGATCCAACCGAGTTGACCTATGGCCCATGCCAGCGATAGAACACCAGATCCAATCACAGCCGTTATTATATGCGCACTCGCGGTCCAAACCGTCCCTGAAAAAAAAAAAAACAAAAAAATGAAAACTCGGTTATCGTCTGACTCTTACTAAACTTGAATCATTCTTTTCATAGGTTTAATTTAGTTTTACCTGATCTTTTAAGCCGGCCATCGTCGTCGAAACATTTAAAAGCTGGCCGAGGAACATCCATCTGGTTTTAGTAAGACATCAAACTTATGACTTATGAGGAGAGTCACTAGTATATAACTAACGAAATTTGGCGGTAAATAATTTCTAAGAGAGAGAGAGGTTTAGTACGTACCTCTTCTTACTGAGCCTTAAGAGAATAAGCTTTAGACAAAGCTATGCACAAAACTAAACTCGAAAAAAAAAAAAAAAAAGCTATGGACAAAGAAAGAAATGCAAAGGAAATGGGTGGTGAGAGCAATTGCTGCTGCTGCATTGTGATTAATGTTCTGGGTCATCATCTTATATAAGCCATCAAAAGTGGGGAATCTTTTCTAATTTCTTAGAAAAACAAAATTAATATTTACAGGTAAGATATATATGAAATTCGGCCACATAAGCCTTGCACATTTATGGCCATATCTCTGATCCGAATTAAAAAAATATATGTGAATTTTTTTTTTTTTTTGATATATATAACATACAAACAAAAAAATAAATAAAAATATTTGATACTAAATTAGAAATTGTGATTCTTCTAATGAAAATATATATTTTCATCTAAACAATTTCTCAATCAAATATTTGGGTATATGAGAGTATTCACAAAATTTTCAGTACTTTTAAATGCGAGTGTGTGTGTGTGTACATGTACATAAATTTTCGGATGTTAAGGCAATTTAGGATATCGCAAGCAAATACGACATGCATATTGCAAAAACATTGCATGTGTCGGACAATGAATAAAAGAACACTTAAAGTATATAAAGCTTTCTTCTCCTGTATATCTCTCATTACTTGTGTGTGAATGACAATACGTGTACTCTTCTTCTCAAGTGTTTCATTCTTCTTTCATCCATTGCAAATTAAAGATCATTCCACGGCTCAATGGATCAAACATGAAAGATTCTTGATTCGTAATCTGAATCGAAATCTTGTATACTAAGTCCTAATTGCATGATCGAGGAATAAGTACTAACACAAACATCAAAAGTAAAAGTTCAAAAAAAAAACATCAAAAGCGAACAATATTTACTCTTTCGTCTAAACGACTAAACGTACAATATTTATAAGTATTTCAATTTTGATAGGTTTTTAAGAGTTATTGTTTTCTTTTTTTGGTATTAGAGTTATTGTTTTCTTCTCTATTCTTTACTGAAAGATACGTAAAAAGAAAGAGATTTTTAGATGCTTATTTTACGCCTCCATACTTTTGGGTTCGATCTAATCACTCATATTAATTAACAATAAACAAAACTCAACGTACTTAAAAGGCTTCGGAGTCCTATAGCTAAGCTATATTAAGAATTAATGAATATTTACATACTAGAGCATATGCCAAATTTAGGTTTTTAATTATTTTCTATATGTAAGGAATATATGCTGCATTAGCGCATTAGAATTTTGTTATACTTTAAATGTTCATTGATTTCAAATTAATATGGTTTGAAGCTTCTCCGAACATGCACATATATATAAAAGGCAAAAAAAAAAAAAAAAAAAAAAAAGAGGAAGCATCTTCCTCTCCGAACATAAGAGAGCTTGGTACTGTTTTGATTTCAGTAAGAAAAAATATATGTGAATTCAATTTCCGACAATAGAAAAATGTTAATTGTCAATTTTAGACTGCAGGCCAAAAATACTCCTGGTTTAAAGTTTAAACGAACAAAGATAAAAGGAAAAATGCATGATCAGAAGAGAATCGAATTTGTCATGCAAGTGCTATTTATTATGTACCATTATTTATAGAGTATCTTTGAACACTTTCAAACCCTCCTTTTTGAATTTCAAGATTCTTTTGTTTTTTTTATTAATTTATTTACACTACATTATGAAATGCACTAGTTTATATATATATTTCGAGATTCATGAACGGAATATTGTCTAGATATATGAGGGTTTAGTTTAAAGGGTCAATGGTCTTTATTTATACCTACAAAAATTAGGTTGTTACGTGACTCTAGTAGTTACACGAAATTTTGGCATCTTATTTCAACTCACGAATCTAACATTAGTAACGGCAAACTTTACATACTCAAATTTTTAAAACTGTAAACAGTACAAGTTATGTAAAGTTGTCTGAAAAAACCAAATATATCCCACAGAATCTGATTGATCTTCGACAAGTAGATATTTTGAGCAAAATGGAAATGGTTATGGTTAGACCGGTGTGACTAGAGAACCAATTCGTTATATGACAAAAAGTTCATCCAAACTATTTATATAGGATTTTCCGGTCTGTTTAATCCAGGCCCGCGAAAAGACGGGTTCGTTCGAAGCCTGCTAGTCCGACCCGTTTAATCTTTAAAATTAAGAAAAATGCATAGCAGATCCAAATTTTATTTATTTTATTATTCATCATATACGAAACCATGCATTATGAAACTATCAAAAATCTAAACTTTTATATCAAAGATAAACAACAATGCAAGTGACTTCCAAACTGTTGTTAGCTCTGCTTACAACTATTCAAGTCTTTTAACTCCAAAAATCTATTAAAAACAAAAAAAAGGTGTGCAATTCGATCGCTGGAAAAGCAGAAATCGGCCACGAGCGAGAGTAGTGTGGTTCACTCAGAGAATCTTGACGGTCCAGTCCTGGTCCACTCGAACACCTGGTTTGCGAATCGTCAAGACCTTTGTACCTGAGGAGGCTACAAGCCCACCCATTCTCAGTGGTGCCATCTCAATCTCTGCCTTTTGATTCAACGGTTCGACCAGTGCAGATTTTGGACCCGAGCTGTGTCCCAAGAGGATAATTCTGTCGATCAAGCAATGGGAAGAGAGACTAGCTTGCGGAGGAGCTAAGTTCGTTGTTGTAAGGATACCATTGGAGAAGACGAAGCGGCGGTGGATGTAGGAGCCTCGTTTGAATTCAAAGCTTTTGCCATCGTCGATGTAAAGTTCACCATCTGCTTCTTGAGTACCGTTCAAAGCTACCACCTGATTTTTTGCACAAAGATTAAATATGTTTACCAACCAATCACTCTTAACTGTCTACGGATCTATCTATATGTTGGAGGGATGTTGTGACAGGTCATTCATGCTTAGCTTTGTTGGGGTTTCCAAGTTAGATCACTTAGTTCATCTTAGGAGTTCAGTTTCTGAGATGTCTTCTTTATTTTTTTTAGGACGGAGTTGTACTTTATTCATTGAACTGATAGCAGATGGTAAAACACTGTGACAATGGAAAAGTTGTACATACCAAAGTATAAGGATCATTGTCCATTTGGGAAGAACTTCTCCGGAACCGGTCTTTCCTCGGGATAATAGTTCCCGCCCTTTGAAACGCAGGAATGCTTTCCTCCGGAGCATCCATCTTGTGAGTCTTGCCTCCAACGTATGTCTTTCCGTTTCTCAGGTCATACCATGATTCTTTGCCAGGCAAATACACAGAAGCATGTGTTGTTCCCTAATTTTGCATATCCACGAGAAGAAAGTATGTGACTGGTTTGAACATTTCTTCGGATAAGATTCATCAAGTATAAAGAGACAAGAAGACTAAAGTAGAAATCAGTAGGAAAGTTGTACTTAAGCGCTCCAAGTACCTTAGTGTAAACTCCTTGCACCAGTAGACCATTACCGACCATGAAGGCTTCATCGTTGCTAAAAGTAGCTTCATCTTGTGGGAATTCCATCCATAACGGACGTAAAACAGGAACACCCGTAACATTTGCTTCTCTGAACAACGTGTAGAAGTATGGGAGCAGCGTGTAACGAGTGTGTATGGCATCTCTCATTAGTTCTGTATTCCGTTCACTGAAACAAAACGAAATTGATTTGATTTGAATGAGAAAGTGCAAAAATTATGAGCCAGCAAAACAAAGGTTACATTTTATTATACACATGGGAGCTGCATGATCACTGACTGTCACTCCTCTAAGTATAACTAGACTTGATATCCCTTTTTGTTTGTCACCCTTCAAGCAAATATTCATAGACTAGACCTGGAGCGCTTATACTCGAATAAAACATCTTGACAAAAAAAAAAAAGGACAAGAAGTAAATCACATCTTACCCAAACAACCAAGGCTCTCGTCTTTTGGTGTCATGATGAGCATGACCCCTGAAAAATGGATAGTAAGCACCCACTTGGTACCACCTAACTAGTAGTTCTGGTTCAGGATTTCCAAAGAACCCACCAATATCAGCTCCTAGAAAGAAAAAAAGAAAAAAAATCCATTAGATTTGAAAAAGACAAAAAAAGAACCGCCAGCAGAACTTGAACAGACAAATTTTCTTGTACCCGAGAATGTAATTCCAGTAAGACCAAGTGTCAACAACATTGGAATGGAGACTCTAAGGTGTTCCCATTCGGCTGTGTTATCTCCAGTCCAAATTGCTCCGTATCTTTGAGTACCAGGAAAGATTGCTCTTGACAATACAAAAGGCCTATCCTTTCCTTCTCCACGCATAACAAGTCCATCAGAAGTCGCCATGTGAAAGTAATATCCATAAGCGTTATGAACTTCCCTGTGTTCAACACCCCCAACATGTAATGCATCCCTTGGCATAGTAACCTATTCAAAAAGAAAGACAGTCAGTCAGTCTAAACTATGTGATAAACTTTTTACATTAATGATAATTGTGGGGAAAGAGTGATTTTCTCAGCGAAAAATAATAAACCAACAAATGTGAAGATAAGCAACCATATCTTACACTCCATTCTTAAAAAGTCACAAAAATGAAAATCCAATGTAAACCACATAAACATTTAAGGGATATAAAAAAATACTTGCTTTCGTAGTGCAACAATTGATAAAAGGTGTCAGTTCATGCGAGATAAATCTAACAAAAAACAACCAATCAGAGCTTATCCACAAATGCGGTATAAAAAACAAGGGATTGCTATAAATGACCGCAATCCCAAAATGAATGTGAGAACTTGAGCTATAAAAATTATAGAAACACACAAACGGAACAAGCAAAGACCAATGAGACAGAAAGTTATACCTCTGGACCGTTGAAAACGGAAGGCTCATTCATGTCATTCCAGATGTATAACGAAGGAGTTGAACCAACATAGTTCTTATACGAGAACCTCCCACCCCACCATTCTCTAATCTCTGGACTCAACATATCAATATAAGATGATGAACCAGGCCAGCACCAACCATCAAAGTCTTTTCCAGATGAATCCTTGACATAGTATCCCATCTGAGTAGCCTCCTTATGTAAGAAGTAGGAGTCATCCCTCTTGATATGAGGATCCACAATGGTCACCATCCGCCTACCCTTTGCAGCCAATTTCTTTTGCATCTCATCTGGATGAGGAAACAACACACTATCCCATGTAAAGTATCTCTTCCCATCTGTATGCTCGATATCAAGCCAAAGAACATCATAAGGAATATAGTGCTCATCGAATTTCGAGTCCACCTGTGCCACATCCTCCTCATCTTTATAGTTCCACCTACATTGGTGATAACCAGTAGCAAACAACTGAGGCATGGCTGAAGTACCTGTCACACTTGCATACTGCTTTACGACATCCTTTGGCTCAGGCCCGACGAAAAAGAATGTGTCCACAATTCCTGCCTCACTCATCCAGAGTGTGTCAATCCTACTCTGACTGGAAGGCAATGAAATACCACTCTCTGCATCCCAAACATTAGCCAACACATCGATCTGCATTTCCGCAGCATTCAACCAGAAAAAACCGGAAGTTTTACCAGATTTCCCATGTGAAACCATGAATGGGATCGACCCGTAAAGCCCAAATGGTGATTCATGGTCGTATTCAAAAACATCTAGATTAAATAACCGGTAGGGCTCAGATTCCTCAACTCCAGGACCCTTGGTAGGCTTTAAGGCGAAGCTAGTGGCGTGTTCAGGAATTCCGTAAACGAAACTGGAATCGTAAAACGAAACATCGAAGCTAATGGACTGAGGACCAGATGGTCTCGAATCTGTATGAGTCCTAAATTTCTCTTCCCAGTTATCTCCGTCACTTTTCTTCCCAAGCTGCTCAAAATCAAATAACCCATGAGAATTCAAAGACACGACGCGACGGCGATCACCTGAATTCTCGCGCACAAACACTTCAAACGGTTCGTGCCGCAACACCGCCTCGTAACCATCGGATACGTAGACTACTGAAGACGGACTAGTGTCTCCAGAGATCGTCTCCGTAGCTACTTTCTGCAGCCAGATCTTCTTCCCCTCGAACTCGGACACTACCACATCAGGCACTCTGAACCTCTTCTTCGACGGTTCCAGCGAATGGTCCTCATCGATCCTGAGCCGCACGATCCCATCCGTATAAACCGAGAGAGAGAGTACCAACGGCTTGATCTGATCCCCATCGCCTTGATTAGGAAATATCGGTAGGAGCTTCGCTACGAGATCTCCATCGGTGATGGAAACATCGCCAACAATCAGAGAAAACGCACCTGGAGTACGAGAACGAGCGCGTTTACAAAATGGAGTTTGATCACAGCTGCGAAACTCCTCCTTCTTCCAAGAAAGTGCTGTTTGGGATCCGAAGCAAATGAGAGAAAGTACAAAGAGAAGAGATCTCATTTTGGTTCCTCGTTCATGGAATCCTTAGATTAAGGATGGAAAGCGAAAATATAAACACTGAAGCCTGAAGGAGACGAGCTTTCCGGGTCGGATATATTCACCCGAAAATCTGACCCGCTTTATCAGAATTATAGCTCAGGACAAAAGGCACAACTAAGGCCCATATTCATATAATCCGGCCCATAACCTGATTTACTAATTTGAGTATTTGAGTTTTCGGATCTGTCTTCTTCAAACGAAACCCTAATTTGGAATCGTGATAGTTTCTTCAAGGTATCTGAAGGATGATGCCGGAGAAGACGATTATTACATCGGAGACTTCAAATTCTTCTCCTTTAAACCCTTCTTCCTCGCGGATTATCTGCCATGTGTGCAATAAGCAGTTCTCGCAGTACACTTGCCCTCGCTGCAACTTCCGCTACTGCTCTCTTACTTGTTACAAATCTCACAGTGTCCAGTGAACTGAATCCTTCATGAGAGAGAATGTGGTTGAAGAGCTGCGGCAAGTTCGATCTGATGAACAAACCAAAAAGAAGATGCTCGAAATTATGAAACGATTTCAATCGGAAGAAGAAGAAGATGGTGGAATTGATAGCATCACGGATGATGAAGGTTCGAATTTGGCTCTGCCGGAGGAAATTATTCAGAAGATTCTTGCCGGAGATGAGATCAATCTTGATGATCTGAGCTTAGAAGAGAGGAAAGGGTTCCAAAGAGCCTTAGCGTCCGGGGAACTTAGCAAAATGATTGAACCATGGGATCCTTGGTGGTTACGACCTTCTGCTCGAACGATATCCCTTGGACTCGGAGGTACACAACTCGTACAATGTGTCGCAGAAGAAGAAGAAGAAGAAGAGGAGGAGGAAGCTACAATGGTGAGCGAAATCCCTCGAGGGCCTGATACACCTTTGATCTCACTAAGCAAGCTGAGCTCAACGAATCCATCTCCTCTCTTGCCACTCCATTTAGTTGACATCGTATACAGTTATTGTTTTACACTCCGTATCTATAATGGAGAGTGGCAATCTGATTCGTTAGGCTCAGCAACAATGGTACTGACTGTTTCATCAGTTTTGGGTCAGAGTGCACAACCTGAGACCATAAAGGAAGTGTTGTCCTTTTGCTTGGAACAGACATGCTCTTCAGCTTATAAAAACCTAGGCGGCGGTCTCAAATTCGGATTGAATCTGGTCGATGATGTGATTCATTTGCTTTCTCTTGGCACTGCAGCTCTGGTGTGCTTGCTCTGTGATCTCCAACGGTTGATTCATGGCGCAACGCAGGAGGTGAAATCATCAGGGCGTGATCTGAAGAAGAAACTAAAGCTTGCAGATAGAAAAGTGTTCTTCATGATGTGTTGGGTCAATGAGCAGGCTCCGGAAGTGTGGCAAGCTCTGGAATCATCGGTAAGGGCAGAGAAGAACTCGATGGTTGAGCTCAAAGATTACAAAGGGTTTCCAGACGTGAAGGAGAAAGGTCATATCCGGAAAGGTGGTGGCGTGGTGATTGAGGAGATGGAATGAGTTCTAATGTTGTAGTTATAGCTTGATGATGAAAGGTGTGTTAACAAATGGAGATCTTGTTTATCGTTTTTTGGAGTTTCACAATAAAGAAATACAAACAGAAAACAGTCTCTTCCTTGGCTTCCATTGGTGACATCTGAATCCCCAATCTTCTTTGTAGCTAAAGTTATATGCATTTAGCCTTTGACTTCTTGGTCACACCACCGAGACTTTCCTTCTTGAAAGCTTGATCTTTGAGGGATTGCCGCCTTTTTCCTCGAAAATCACCAGCTCATTCCCGGAGGCCTTAAACCATGATCGCGGAACATGATACCTAAGCCAAAAACCAAGATTCAGATTTGAACAAAGAGGGATGTGAAAGACGAAAGATGCCATCTTTAATGGCTTTTTGGGTTTACCATCTTTGGGATGGCTCTCCACAGCCAGTGTTGCATTTATCCGGCATGAATTTGCCTCTGTAATCACATTCTTTAACGCATTCGTCATTTGGAGAGTTCTTTCTAGCAATCCTGGGCCAGTATCTTCCAATCTCTTCACCGTTTAGCCAAGCCATGCCTTTCCCCATACTGATCATATCAAGCCCGACCGGTTCACTCCCAGAGGGTGTGTCTATGATAGCCTACGAAAAAAAAGATTAGATCTCTTAGAGAGAGGAAACAAGACTTGGTCTTCTACAATCTTGGATCTTGCCCAAGAGTCGCATTACCTTATACCAAGTCAAAGGTTGTTTCTTGGGAGGATTTGCAGTCACGGTCCATTTGACACCCCCGGAGTTACCTGGCTTGAACAGGCCTAGATGCTCTCCTTGCACGCCGAGCTGCAAGATTTCATGGGAATTGACTTGAGAAACTCGTTAAAGAGAGAATCACTCAAGAGCACATGAGAGGTTTTTCTAGGTAGAGTTATATAACCTTGTAGCACCATTTACTATTAGTCAAATTCAGTGTGCCATTGTTGAGACCTTTGATTGAGACGCTTGTAAGACCGGCTCCAACCCATTCGTAAAAGGATCCTGCATTCTGTATCCAAATGTATGAGTGCGGATGACAACGCAAAACCAAAATGAAATACTTGGAAACATTCTGTTTATAGAATTACCGAAAGACCAACAGTCATGCTAAGCAGATCGATATTGTTTTCTCCCGCTTTGAGAGAAACTGATTTCTTGAGTTTGAAAGGCACATGAGTCCCATTCCCTGTCGCAGTTCCTAGAAACCAGCAGTCACATTTACACGCAACCAATTAGAAACTCGAATGCAAGAACTAACCAAAAGAATCACAGAGAGTTTTGAAAGTACCCAAGTACTCCTTGTTAATGAAAACATGAAGAGTATGCCCCTTTGATTCAATAAAGAGAACCGGGCGGCTTCCCTTCTTCAGGAACTCTTCATTACCACTCACTGTTATACTGCAACAGATTGAATACATTTGCTTCAGATCTTTTCTCAACAAACTTTTTTCCCGCGGTATTAACAGTAATACTGACCTTGTTGTGTACCAAAGATAGTCAGTTGTGTCCTTTGTGGTGTTGATATGATCAACAAGTTCGTTTTTCACAAAGTCTGCTTCTCCCCAAATACCCGGTTTCTCCGACAACACTTGCCATTTAAGACCTGATGCAGATTTCAAATCTTCAGGTAACATCTCTACCTTGGAGGACTTCGAAGTTACCTGTTGCAAGTGTAAAACCAGTTAAGCTGCGTTCTGCAGGGTGTGACATTGTCGGAATCAGCTTCTTTCTTTCTTTTTTGTTTACCTTTGCGGTGTTAAAAGCCGCGTTCTTGCAATCAGGTAGAATACTAACTGACCAAGCAGGTAAATGGTATGACGTGTTCCGAAACACAGCAGTCTTGTCATTTTTATCATCCGAGTTTGACAGAAACGCAGCACAACTTCCTGAAGAGTCTGTGTACACATCAGCCTGAAAATCGTAAAAACAAACCATCAGAAGGAACATTCCGACAGAAAAAGAAGTCGTTTTCTCGGGCGAAAAAAACAGAAGATGTATACCTCGAGTGAGGGGCCTAATGAAAAATTCCGATGCTCGCCACTGATCAGCAAGTTCTCAGAGAGCATTATAGCTTTATGGAGATTCTTAAGGTGTCCCCATTTTGGTAATCTTGGCAATCCTAACAAAGGGACAGAAACAAACATAACTTATAACCGTTGAAGAGTTATCTCGCTCCATCGTCATCTCTTTGTTACAAAAACTCACCATACTCATCGATCGGAGCTTCATAGTCATAGCTTGTTGTGATGAATGGTCCTCCTGAAGTACGTCCAAAGTTTGTTCCTCCGTGATACTACACGACGTGAAAAAACAAAAAGACTAGATTTAGTTTACAAACTGACATAGAGCTAATTAATTTGCTCGTCTTGAAGAAACTAACTACTATTTACCATGTAGTAGTTGTGAACACTTCCGCCTTTCCCGAAAAAACGAGCAACGGAGTAAGCTACGTCCTCTGCTGGTCTGTGTGGGTCTCTGCCTCCAAAAGTTTTAAACCTTGAAGAACAAAAAAAAAAGAAAAACTCTTAAGAGACGGCGAAAATCAGGTTCAAATTGCCAATGAAGAAGATATTCCAAAAGACTCTAACTTCATATAGAAATGATAAAAGGGGGGCAAAGATCAATCTCGTTACCATCCAGGCCAGTTCTCAGTCCAGATTTTGGGTTTATCCGGCGTATTAGGTGTGAATTGGTCACAGTAAAAGCCATTGCAGGTACTAATCTGCAAAATGTAATAAGAAAAATCATCAAAACCTGTCTGCATATACACACACTTGTGTCTCACAAAGCATCCGCTAACCGCTAACATGTCGATGCAAAATAGTGAGCAACAGAACCAAAAAAGATGAAGATGAGTAGATAGACTTTACCACAGTCGCAGGAGCGTCCCATTGCTGGCACATCATCCATGGAACACCAATGTTCTGTGAAACAGCCATAGAAGCAGACCATTGAGTATACCGCTTCCCTCCTTCTCCGTAATCGCGCTCATAATACCCGTACTCGTTCTCCACCTGGTGAAAATCAAAATCACAATTTCAAAAACAACATTCCGAAAGGAAACAGAATGATGCTGAAATTTAGTATGTTGTCATATGTCTTGCCTGAGACAAGATTATTGGACCGCCCTGCGGTGCGAAAAGCTTCTCTTTTGTCAACAGGTTTACTATATACGTCGTGAAACTCTCCATGTAATGCTGAAACCAAAATTCCACAGAGAGAATGAATGTTCGAGTAACATAGCAAACCGAATTTCGCAGATTGTGTTTGCTACCTTCCATGGCTCGTTATCCGCCCTGAAGACTGATCCTTGCACATAATGCAGCCAAACCGGGACTCCCCTATAACCACAAGATTTCAATTACAAAAATACGACCCTTTAACTTCTCATATATAAAGAGGACACAGTTAATGGAAAAAAGGCAAGATTCTCTAGTAAGAGCATCATCATTACCCGTAATTCCACTCGGCCGCAACAAAAGGGCCAATTCTCAGAATCATATGCATTCCAGCTTGCTGAACAATTTTGATGAACTTCACTATATCATACCGTCCACCAAAATAATACTACAAACCAATCAAAGAAAGCCGATCTTGATCAGCGAAAAGATTGATGGACACAAAGCTCAGTAAACACATTAAAAGTGTTATTTATTGAACTTCCAACCTTTCCAGGAGATGGCTCATGGCCATTCCAAAACACATAGGACTCAATTGCGTTGCAGCCTCCTTCTTTTGCTGTTTGAACTAGTGATGGCCACATCTGCAAGAATGTCGCTTTCATCAGCAACGAAATTCTCAACAAGGAGGACATTTTCCAAATCAACCACAATCATAGCTTAAGTGAAACTAAAGAATTGAATGCCAGACTTTATCCAATTTCTTTCCCGGAAAATAAGAACTCGGGAAAGCACACTTGACAGAGGATAAAATGGATGAAATTTAGATATCCCCAAATCATTTTCCATCAAACCCATTATTCAAAATGTATGCTCAGAGTCTGATTCAGTAATCTCCTCTGTCAAAGTATTAACTAAACCCTTACAAGCTCGAAACTTTATTCGATTAAATGTACAAACCGAGAAAGAAAAATCAAAATAAATAAGCGTAGAGCACAAATCCGAGAAAAAAAAAGCTTCTAGCTTCGGCATCATTCACCAGACTTAAAATCAAATACTTGAGAAAGAAAAGGGAAGAAGGATAAGTTACTAACAGCTGGAACACTTCTCGGATAATGAATGGCGGCAGAGATAATGAGCTGACGGCGATCGCCGATTGAGAGAGAACGGTGGTCGTAGGTTACATTCGCCGCCGCAATAGCTCTCAGCGAGAAGAGAAACACAATCGCCACCACCGGAATAACCGAAGAAGCAATGATTTTGGTAACTCGCTTCATTTTTCTGTTTACATTTGTTGAGCTCTTCTTCTCCGTCATTATCGAGAGTGTTCTTGTAAAAGTCTAAAACCCTCTTATTCCAGTTTTTAGAGGGAAAACCCTTTAAGAGCTTCCAGAAATCTTTCTTGGTTTGTGTGTGAGAGTGAGAGAGTGACCAAAACACTTTATAATAAGAGTGTGGATTATCATTAATTATATATTTATTTTGTAGATTGTCTCTTATAAGATTTTTTGCTTATCAATACTACTCTATCGTTTAATGCAGATGTCAGATTCCATTTGCCTGTGTATACAATTTGAAGATAATTGATTAAATATTTGAATGTCCCTTATTCTCTTCTATACATGGCACATTTACCTTGTATGGATGGCAAGTTCTAGGAAAATTGTGAGAAAAACCTCAACAAATTACCACGAGTTTAAGAAGTAATTTATACTTTCAATCATCACTAATATTTTTAAAAGTATTTTTTATTCACTTTACATGATTTATATATATTTGTGGGTCTTGAAATAAACGTAAGAGTTTTTTTAAAAAATATAAAAGAATAACAAAAACCCATTTAACACAGAAACAACAAAAAACACGATGATCTGTGGCCTTGTGTGGCGCTTGAATAGTGACATTTGTCATGGTCCATTGATTAGTGAAGAAGTAAAGCAAACTTCAAGAAAGAAAGAGACACAAGAGAAAGCGAAGTGCCGAAGTCGTTAGCCTTTTATATAAATAACCAAAATTGACGTTTATACAAAAGGATCTTTAACCCTATCTCTGTTTTCTCACCACGTAACGATTGTGAAGACAAAACTATTGGCTTCGCAGTTTTACGAGAAAAAACAATACTGACGTTGTTTATCTTTTTCTCTTTTGATGAATCTACTATATTAGTAGTTATTTGATCTGTAATCTGTTACTGTTACTATTTTTAACTTTTATCACCAAAAGAAACATATCACATGCACATAATAAAACCAAAATTAAATGAAGAATTGATACGGCAGATTTGTTATTAACACACAGATTTTCAAAAACGCTGCACTCCGACCAATCCACGTTTTCTGGCACCTTCGCCGTGTACTCTCATCCTCATCTATAATTCTATATATGTAACCAACAAAATTTCCTGTGCTTTTTTTTTTTCCGGTAATTGTTTATAGATTTGTTTTCGAAGGGTTTCCTCTTATCGAAGGACATTATAAACTACATGTCACTATGACACAGTTTAAATAGATAAAAAAGGAAATCTGATCTTTTCTTAAATAAGTTACAAAGTTTAGTAATATGTCAAAAAAAATGATGGTTTTGAGTTTTGACTTTTGAGTTAGATAATAATGGACTAGTAAATGCGGGTAGTCTTCTTTCTCAGTTTTTCTTTGAGAGTTTACTTACTATAACACGGTCATAAGTCGAAGTTCCAACAAATCCAATGTCGAAAGAGCTGAAGTCTTAAACTTATAGGGCCCACGTCCGTGTCTCTGCTTCTTCTCAATCCCACGCGCAATTCTCGCAGCGTGGATTAGACGGAGATGAGTAAAGATATCTAAGGAGCGCGCGTGTCTTCCATAGTTAAAAACGGCGCGTGAAGTTTTGCGAGTTTTTTAGTGTCGGTGATGAGACAACTGGATTCGGCGGACCAACAAAGCTCAGGCTCTCAGCTGGATCTTTTAGTACTTAGGATACGAGCGAGATCGGTGGATCTTTCTTTTTTTATTTCATTAAAATATTGTAAAGAAATTCTTGTATATATTACTTCCTCTGTTTCACAAAGAGTGTCATTCTACTATTTTTCACACATATTAAGAAATCTAATAGAAAGTCTATTTTATCCCTTATTAATACATTAAACAAATTTCTCTTTCTAATTAATACACTGATATAATAAGGTTAAAATTGGATTTTTATTTACAGTTTTGCATTGAAAATACAAAACGACAGTTTTTGTGAAACAGAAATCAAAACTTAAAACGACACTCTTTGTAAAACGGAGGGAGTATTATTTTGTTGCTATTGAATATTTTGAGTATTTTCGGTAAAAAGGGAAACCAGTTTTATTATGTTTTTTTTTTTCAATAGGCATCGTACGAGCATGGTGAAAACGCGCCATCAGAATTCAAAATGAAATGAAATTTGTGAAACTGATGCATATATTTAACAATTATTAGTTGTATAATTTAGTTCTACCAGGAGTTTTTAAAAAAATCTTAGATTAAAAATATGTATATTATATTCACTGTACATCTTCAAGTATATTTAAATAAATGATATAAAGGCCTGTTAAAAATTTCGTCCAGATAAAATATTAATATTTATTGATCACTTTGGTTTAAAAAAAAACCTTGATTACCAACAAAAACTATTCAGACCAACAAACAATATAAAAAATATTCAGGAAAGCTGTTGAGATTGAGCTTGGTTCGAACCAACAACCGATATTGTATTCAAAGAAATGCCAAGAGGATCACCACCTTCCTCTTCCAATACCACCAATAAATTTCCAAATGGTTTCAAAAAGGCCCTTGGAATATGATATCTGCATCAATCAAATCCAAATCATACCAGAAAAGAAAAAAACAATGTTCAGTTAAAAAATATATAATATACTTTTTTCTTCAGAATGTGCAGTTAACGGGCCTGTGACACTTACATAGATTGAGAAGGATGGCCAGAAGGAGTGAGAAAGGAGACCCAATAACGACCAATGCTTTCGCCATTCACCCATATTTCTCCTTTACCCATACTTTCCATGTTAAGGCCCACCGGACCATTTCCATTCGGCCCATCAAACATCGTCTGTATAATATCACACACACACTTGTCACCCATGCACCTTAATTTTAGTTGCTTACAAATATAGATACATATAGGGATACTGTACCTTGTACCAAGCAAGAGGGCGATTCTTGATGAGTCTAGCGTTACTGGTACTCCACTTCACACTCTGTAGATTCCTCCATTGATGTAATTTAACTTTTTCCCCAAGCAAACCAACCTTCACAAGACATACATGTTAGCTTATGTATCAACCAGGACAATCCTCAATCAGATCACACGACGTTAGATATTTTTATAATACCGAGTAGCCCCATTGAGATCCACTCAAATCGATGGTTTTTGTCCCACCACAGCTAATTTGAACTTTGGTTAGTCCATAAGATTTCCTCTCCATATAAGCTCCAGAGTCCTTTTATTCATAAGGCGAGGAAATTGTGTTATGATTCGATCTACTATTTCGTGTGATGCAAGAAAAAAATAAACCGGGTTTTGGTTAAGCAAACGTCTTACCGGTAGACCAACCATGCCGCTAAGGATCGAAATGTTGTTTTGTCCATTGATTAAGCTAACCGGAACTTGGAGTTTAACCACCCTTATGTCTCTGCTTCCATGTCCAGATCCTGCAAGAACATACTTCCAAATTGCTCATATACATATATGAAATTGAACAAATTGGTAACCAAACTATACTAGACTGTAAAATAAGGATCTTGCAAACTAAGTACGATGAACCGTCGACAAAACTAACAGTTGAGCAAAGTTTGTAAACACTTTTTTTCTTCCCAGGTTACTTCCAATACTTATACAGTATTATGTACCTGCAAGTGCATTGTTGACGAACACGTGAACAACATGTCCTGATGATTCAATATAGAGAGACGGGCTCGCACAAGGTGAATCCGGCTTAAACCTTAAATTCGAAAAGCCAAAGATACGTTAGAAATGAGAAAAGAACATTAGCAATGTAATTAATAATGTATTTTAAATTACCTTGAAGTGTACCAAAGATAATCAGTTTTGTCCTTAGTTAACTTAGTATGTTCCAACAAAGCATTTGTCTTCAAAGATGCTCCTGAGAATGTTGGGATTGTTTCTCTAAACACTTCCCATTTGTCCGGAACGTTAAAAACTTGAACCGGCGTTGTAACTCTCAAGTTCTTCGCCACGTTAACCTTTAAATCAAGTAGTTTCCATGCTTAATTAGTCAGTTTTAATTATCTGAAGCTTGCAAAGAAATAGTGGTAGAAGAAGGAGACTTACTTTTGCTGTTTCATAGATTAGGTTTTTGCAGTTCTGAAGAATACCAATTGACTTAGGACGCAAGCTATACGCATTAATTCTGAATTGTATATGAATGACTTTAGTCGCGTCGTTGTTCACCAGAAACGCAACGCATCCACTGCTCGGGTCTTCAAAAACATAAGCTTGTTGCATTGGTCCCAAGGAGAGAATCGTTTGCTTCCCTTGAAGCAGAGGATTTGCAGAGGATTTTATCGCAGCGTGAAGCTCCTTCAAATGACCATACTTAGGCTGTCTTAAAAGACCTGCAAACAGAAAACAAGTTCAGAAATCAGATTAATTATCAGTTTTTTTTTTTTTTTTTTTTTTTTGGGAATGGTGATCGATGCAAAGAACTGGCTTTAGGGATTTAGACCGAACCGTATTCGTCCAGAGGAGCTTGATCATAGTATCCTGTAATGAAGTATGAAGATGAAGTCCTTCCAAAGTTTGTTCCACCATGGTACTGTATAAAATCAGGATTGATGAGCTCTTGATGATCATATCACGATTTTCTTGTAAAGAAAAATCAAATCTTGTACCATGTAATAGTTGATATAGCTTCCGTTTTTTGCGACGAAAAGAGCGGCATGGAAAGTAATATCCTCAGCAGATCTTATATAAGGCTCTGCTCCGTAAACCTGAAAGCTTTTTTTCATGACAGATAAAAAAGTAAACCGAGTTAATTGTTGAACAAGAAACAAATCAAAGTAAACAATGAAGTAACCCTTACAAAGATGTCCAGTCCTCAGTCCACATTTTCGGTTTATTGGGTGAGTTTGGTCCTGGAAATGTCTCGCCGCATCTCATTCCGTTGCACGTGTTGATCTACATATTAAAACATCAATAATCTTTAAGAAACAAANTGTAAAGAGAAATCAAATCTTGTACCATGTAATAGTTGATATAGCTTCCGTTTTTTGCGACGAAGAGAGCGGCATGGAAAGCAATATCCTCAGCAGATCTAATATAAGGCTCTGCTCCGTAAACCTGAAAGCTTTTTTTTATCACAAATAAAATGTAAACAATGAAGTTATAACCGAGTTAATTGTTGAACAAGAAACAAATCAAAGTAAACAATGAAGTTATAACCCTTACAAAGATGTCCAGTCCTCAGTCCACATTTTTGGTTTATTGGGTGAGTTTGGTCCTGGAAATGTCTCGCTGCATCTCATTCCGTTGCACGTGTTGATCTACATAGCAAAACATCAAATCTTCTTTAAGAAACAAAGAAACATTGACATTAGATAAGTAAACCGGTACGGTATACGGACCACCGGATCAGGAGCGTCAGGCTGTTTGCACATGATCCATGGCACTCCTGTCTGAAGCCCCACAGCCATTTGACCTGCCCACTTGACGTATGATGCTCCTTTTTCACGAAAAGCAGCCTCCACGTTTCCGTACTCGTTCTCGATCTATACAATTAAAACCACAAGAACCCAAACCTATTCACATCGTAATAATCTAACCGGGTCCGGTTCCTATTTGATTTGAATCCAAGTATTCAATTGTGGGATGAACCTTGACCGAATTTTATTCTAATCGGCTCAGGGACCATGAACCGGTCATAATTATAATTTTCAAGTCATGATTGGGTCATCATTCAACGTGTTGCCCGAGCTAAGGCAAATCATACCAGTTTGGCTCCAAATTTCTTCTATACAGGCTTATTTCACTGGTTGGTTTCTAAGCATTAGCCCGGTTAACTTACTTAATCCTACTGGTTAGATTTGGTTTAGTTCGGTTCGGTGACATTGAAGCAGATGAACAGTAATAAATAAAAGTACCTGGGAAAGAATAATTGGACCTCCTTGAGAAGCATATAAACCCTCCGATTTCATCAAATTTACAATCTTACTGGTGAATTTTCGCATGTGGAACTTGAAGGGCTCATTGTCGGTTCGATAAACCATACCGGGTACATCCCGTAACCAAAATGGCAATCCCCTGGTTAACCAAACAGGTTGTCAAAATCGAATTAACACCATTTCTCAATCTTTTGACGAAAAAACAAAATTAACATCAAAAAAATAACTTTTTAATTGAATTAGTACCCGTAATTCCACTCGGCTTCGATGAAGGGTCCAATACGTAGACAGACATAGAGACCTTGCGATTTAATTTCTTTAATAAACTTCACCAAGTCGTTTCTTCCGCTAAAATCATACTGAAATATTCGTTTTATTCCAAGAAATACATGTTAATTCTTTGTTTTATCAAATCTGCAAAGTAACAAATTTTAAAAGTCATAATAAATGGACCGACCTGTCCGAGCTTAGGCTCGTGGAGGTTCCAGAAAACGTACGTTTGGATCACATCGATGCCTCCTTCCTTTGTCTTTTTTATTAGAGACGGCCACATCTGCAGGAAAAAAAAAATTATATGTTAATTTTCTTTAAATGACACGAAAGATTATTCAATTACCTTTAACAAAAAAATGATTATTCAATTAATTGAAACAATAATGCATTTTGTAACGAAAATAAAATTGGCTGTCTTTGGATCCCATTGATTAGAGATTTTAATGAAATGAGATTTGTTCACGTGATTGTGTTAAAGTTGTCAAAGACCAAATGATAATAAGACGCATAATCAATGATCATCACATATTCACATGTAGTTCAATAAAATATTGTTATGTAAGTTGACAAAAAAATAAATTATTGTTTTGTTACTAATTCCAGTTGTTTTAAACATTTTGACCTTTTATTTGATATGATTAGTTATTATTCATTTAGTTATTCTACTTATTTTACTTATCGAAACCATTAGAAGAACATGAAATGAAGCACAGAGAACGGATCTGTGTCTAATTAGTTTCAGATTATAAACGAATTAATACGCAAGTTATTAGTCGATCGTATTTGTAGTTACTATTTAATGATAAATTTGAAAGTACAAAAAGAGTCAAAGAAAGAAGTAGACAATGACAAATTAGGAAGGAATCATAAAAACAATAAAAACGGTGTCGTTTTCAGACCCGTGACTTTCAATTTTCAGTAAAGTCAAGGAGTCAAAGATGTTGTGTTAGATGAAATCTTTTTTTTGGGTGCGACTGTGTTAGACGAAATCTCTGTCTTAATCTTGATAGTGAAGCTAGAGAAATCTTGTGATCCAAACAAAAAAATATTTTATAAATAATACTTGACAGATCAATTTCGCTTCAATACATAATGCATGTCTTTTTCGTTTCTTTTTTAATATTATCTTATTTAACATTCACATATTTTTTGAACATATATAACCTTTCATAAAAATAACAAAACTAATTAACACGTATACACCATAAATTTGTGAGTATGTGCCACCTATCTGTGCCGTGCTTAAAAATTGATTCCCACTAGATATAAGTTTTATTTTCAAAATATGAAACCAAATTACCAATAAATAAATATTTCCGCGAATTGTTTTTGTTGTTTTTTGTTTTTCGCCAAACAAGGAGTTCCGCACGCAACACAAAGTACATGAAAAGCGAGAACAACCTAATAAATGTTAAAGAAACTCGTGAAACAGAATTCAGTTACAGAGTTTCGATTTATACAAAAACCACCACACACACACACATATATATATTTTTTTAAAAGATAGGCCAATTACATAAAGTATCAATTCATAGTATTAATTAGATCGACTAGAGTTTGTTTTTTTCAAGCAACCTCGCATATATTTTGAGATCTTATTAATTTCATATATATCCAAAGTTTATACACTAGATTTATTTTGTCATATATATACTTTGCTTTTTTTATAGCAGAGTTCTGTCATATTACATCAATATCAATATGAGTCATATGACACAAGTTCTGGTCCAACCAGTGTATTTTTTTTCTTACGACCAACCATTTTTGTTTACATTTGCCAGAAGTTTTATAGACATATATAATCCCATTACCACATTTGATTATATAAATATATACAGTTATAAGTTAATTATGTAATGAAAAATATTTACCTCGGGTGTGCTGCGAGGATAATGAATTGAACCGGAGAAGAGAAGTTTCCTCTGTCCATCGATAATCAAAGACCGTCCGTCGTACGTTACTCCCTTCTCCGCCGTAGCACCGCCGGCGGCAACCGTGGAGAAAACAAGAACTGTAACCAGAAGAATCAAACAAAACCAGGCCCGTCCCGACACCATCTTCTTTCTTCTTCTCTTCCTGTTTGATGATGTTCCTTTACTGATTGCTGTCCGAGCATGTGTGCGTATATATATACACAGCAGGCATGTGGGTGTATGTATACTTGATGCCTAGCTTATATAAATCCAAGAAAAAAATATGATTGGAAAACAAGTGTGACTATAATATGTAGGCGTTAAATAAAGACTTTGAGATTTAAGAGCTATTGTATATACAAAACGAATCGAGTCGCAATAATTAGGAAAGTTTTCGAGCATCTCTTGAGGTTATATAATGGACCTGGAAACTTCATTATGATTTTCGCCTTCGTCTTACGATTCTAACCACTGATTTACTAAAATGCCCTTCTAGTTCGACTCGGCTTTTTTCATTTTTTTGTTTCTTTTGACAATTGCCGGATGATAACATTACAAGTTCAACCATCCTAAAACATTTCAATTGAACACTAGCCATGTCGCGTATATTTTGTTTTTTTCAGATGTCGAGTAATTAATAAAATAAAAAACAAAATTACATAAACCAACGTAGACATGTATATGTTATTATTTTTTTTTTAAAAAATTGTAGAGAGCAACATTAAGAATTTGAAGATTCGTTTTGCTACCATAAACCATCATTGTTGATAAATTGTATTTTCTAAGGGAATTTTGTTTTTTTCTCACAATAAATTAAATATCAACATTGTTAAGTTTAAAAAAAACTGAACAATCATGTTGAAAATTAAATTAATGGATAAACCGGTACAGGAAATGGCTAGAAAAAATAATAATTCGGTCAACGTTATATTACATTCAAAACCGGTTTAGCACGCTAGTAAAGAGAATCCACACAGCAAACCGTTCAACCTCACGGTATCAACACACCGGTTTGGCAGACCGATTATGAGGCTTCACCTACTGAACTAGTTTACTATTTTTGTTTTTTTTTTTTTCTACGAACGTTAATATCATTAATAAAATGAAAAGTAGAGGTAATACAATAAGCATCACCTAAGTTAGAGTAATCTTGGCAAAAAAAAAAAGAAGTAAAAACAAGATTACAATACGATTTGGGTAAAAATGGTCAACGTCATCGAATCCAAAGTTGCATCAGCTTACGAAAATGCTTTCGATGTCTTCTTGCCGTTATGGTGTTGCGAACTTCCCGGTCAATGAACCTGAAGATTGTCTCTTGAAGGATTGATTGAGAGGTGAAAAACGTTGTTTCTCTGCTTCCAGATATGAAAGATTGAAGCTCGAGCTACCAATTTCCTAAGAGTAGATGGAGCTCTCCGTGAGCTTATTATTGTCCACGAGAGGAGTTCCGACCAAGTTCAAAACATATGTTGCGACGGAGTTAGCCTTGCCAAAATTTGTCTCCAAATATACAAGGAGAATTGGCATTGGAGCATCAAGTGTTCTCTGGTTTCTATTGATCTTGAGCATAGACAACAATCGGCCGATTGTAACACTCCCCAAGAAACCAATCTTGCACGGGTCGAAAGTCTGTTTAAGTGTGTGACCCACATATTGAAAGCATGCTTGGGCACTGCCCCTTTGAACCAAACAGAATCTGCCCAGTCTTTCACCTCACTCCGAGGCCTTAGAGCTTCCCAAACTCTTGATGAAGAGAATTCCTGGCAATCAAAGTCATTGACAACCCAGCAATTATAATCGATTGGAGAGTCAGGCCTTGGTATCGGAATGGTTGAAAGGTGCATGTGTAGACTCNAAAAGAGACGGAGTGTTCCGGCGGCTGTCGTCGGAGCAGCGATCTGTTTCTCGGTGACGATTTGGACGAGTGTTTGGTCGAAGTCAGGGCATGTTTTGCTGTAGTAATCAGGCGAGAGATTGGCTTGAAGGAGACATGGAAACGACAGAAGAAGAATAAACAGACAACGTAACCCACAAGATTTCATTGATAACGAGGAACAAATGTATATAATTTTTTATATATTTTGTAATTTTCCTCTGATTTCAAATTTTCTTATTGGTTGATTTTCTCTCCTCTTCTTATTTTTTTTTCTTTCTTTTTCTTTCCTCTTGTTGTGGGCGTGTGTGTTCGTTTTTAGCTGTTTCTGTCGATGTTAATTTTGAAAACGAATGTTTTTGTTTGGAAAAATCGAAGGAAGCGAGAGTTTCACGGAGTAACAGAAAACAATTTTTTTACCAAATTGTAAAACCCTTATTTTAGTCTCCACAACAATTATTAGAAAAATTAAGGAGAAAACTATCAAAATGATACCCCAAAACCAGGTTATTGCTTTTCTTTTTTCGTCACACAAACATTTTTTTTTTTTTGCTATGAACGTTAATATCATTAATAAAATAAAAAGTAGAGGTAATACAATCACCTAAGTTAGAGTAATCTTGGCAAAAAAAAGAAGTAAAAACAAGATTACAATACGATTTGGGTAAAAATGGTCAACGTCATCGAATCCAAAGTTGTATCAGCTTACGAAAATGCTTCCGATGTCTTCTTGCCGTTATGGTGTTGCGAACTTCCCGGTCAATGAACCTGAAAATTGTCTCTTGAGGGATTGATTGAGAGTTGTGAAAAACGTTGTTTCTCTGCTTCCAGATATGAAAGATTGAAGCTTGAGCTACCAATTTCCTAAGAGTAGATGGAGCTCTCCGTGAGCTTATTCTTGTCCAAGAGAGGAGTTCCGACCAAGTTCGAAACATATGTTGCGACGGAGTTAGCCTTGCCAAAATCTGTCTCCAAATATCCAAGGAGAATTGGCATTGGAGCATCAAGTGTTCTCTGGTTTCTATTGATCTTGAGCATAGACAACAATCGGCCGATTGTAACACTCCCCAAGAAACCAATCTTGCACGGGTCGAAAGTCTGTTTAAGTGTGTGACCCACATATTGAAAGCGTGCTTGGGCACTGCCCCTTTGAACCAAACAGAATCTGCCCAGTCTTTCACCTCACTCCGAGGCCTTAGAGCTTCTCAAACTCTTGATGAAGAAAATCCCTGGCAATCAAAGTCATTGACAACCCAGCAATTATAATCGATTGGAGAGTCAGGCCTTGGTATCGGAATGGTTGAAAGGTGCATGTGTAGACTAAGAGCACTCTCTGATCGTGGAGATGGGATACACCATCCGTGGACGTTGCATACATCCGCGACTTTTGCTGACAGCGGGATACATAAAGATCTTGGACCATCATCTCCAATGTGCTTGATGAGCGGGCCTAATGGTGTCCAAGAGTCCAGCCAGAAAAACGTCTTAAGACCATTACCCCTGTCTCTTATACACATCTAGATGTGTATAAGAGACAGGTTGAAAGGTGCATGTGTAGACTCAGAGCACTCTCTGATCGTGGAGATGGGATACACCATCCGTGGACGTTGCATACATCCGCGACTTTTGCTGACAGCGGGATACATAGAGATCTTGGACCATCATCTCCAATGTGCTTGATGAGCGGGCCTAATGGTGTCCAAGAGTCCAGCCAGAAAAACGTCTTAAGACCATTACCCACAACACTTATCAGAAATCTTTCAGCTATGGGTCTAAGTTTTAGCAACGTTTTACAAGTCCATGAATCTCGAGCTGATGCTTCAACAGCCCAAAAGATTCTACTTCGTAAATGGTGGTACTTATGCCATGAAACCCATAGAGACTCTTTGTCGGAAAACAAAAGCCAAACAAATCTTAGGGTAAGGGTGATGTTCCATTCTGTGAACCTTCTTAAAACAACACCACCCTCTTTCTTAGGCAAACACACTCCTGACCAAGCCACTTTTATTCCTTTGGCGACGTTTATGTTGCACGACCAAAGGAATTTTGAGCAGAGAGATTCTATCTTTTTCACACACCCTTTTGGCAAAAGGAACGTAGTGATCCAGAAGATTACAGTGCCATTGATAACAGAGGCAATTAGATGAACTCTACCTGCAAACGACAGACATTTCACAGCCCATCCTCTGAATTTATGTTGTAATTTCTCCAATAGCGGCTCATATTCGGATATCCTTAACTTTCTGCTCATAAGAGGCAACCCCAAATATCTGATTGGGAGAGAACCAGAGGGGAATCCAAACCTAGCAATAGAATTGGATTCGCTTTGGTTCAGACCAGCGACGAAAAGCTCTGTTTTATCTCTGTTTACCTGCAGGCAAGACCAAGATGCAAAGTCGTCTAAAGCTTCACTTATCTCGTGCAAAGAAGAGCATCCACCATCGAAAAATACCATTACGTCGTCTGCAAACATTAAATGAGATATGGCTAGTTCGGAGGTGTTTGGATGGTAGTGGATATATCCCGCCTCAAATCTCGACTGGAGGAGCTTCGAAAAGACCTCCATTGCCAGCACAAAGAGATACGGAGAAAGCGGATCTCCTTGTCTAAGTCCCCTTGTGCTTTTGAAGAAACCTCCTGTACTTCCATTTACCAAGACCGTGAAAGTAGGAGTGGAGATGCATTGTTCGATCCAGCAGATGAACTTTTCTGGAATTGAAAGAGCTCTCATGGCCGAGATAAGGAAATCCCACCTAACCGAGTCGAAAGATTTCAGCAAGTCTACTTTAAGCATTCCTCTTGGTTCAATGTTCTTCCTGTTATATCCGTGAACAATCTCTGTTGCTAGCAACACATTTTCTGCCAGCAATCTCCCAGGAAGAAAAGCCGATTGGGATGGTGAAATTACCTCAGATAGGAGCTTTTGAAGCCTCGTAGCTAAGAGCTTTGCAATGAATTTGTAAAGTGTATTTAGGCACGAAATGGGCCTGAAATCTGATGTTCTTGATGCATTTGAGGTTTTAGGGATGAGTACCAGTGTTGTTGCATTCCACTGCTTGAGTAGATGGCCAGAATAAAAGAATTCTTTTACAGCATCTGTGACCTCGACTCCCACCACGCTCCAACAGACTTTGAAAAATTCTGATGAAAATCCGTCAGGCCCACTGGTTTTGTTTCTGGGCAGAGAAAAGAAAGCATATTTGATCTCTTGGTCCGTGAAGATCATTTCTATCTCATCGGATTGGCTTTGAGAGCATCTGTATGATATAAGCAGGTCCATATCACTTTGCTGAAGCATAGGCGGGCCCACATCACCCCCTAACAGGTTTGTGAAGTAGTGAACACGGTGATCTGTAATCCCCATTTGTGAGTCAATCCTTTCACCATTTTCATCCTCCAAAAAATGGATTGTGTTTATCGATTTCCTTATATTAACCATTCCGTGGTAGTATGCCGAGTTTGTGTCACCGTCTTTTAGCCAAGAGACTCTGGATCTCTGATAAAAGAAACTCTCTTAAGCTAAAACCAGAATGTGCCACTTCCGCTGTGCCTCTATCTCCCTTTCTGCATTGGTCGGATTTGGATCAGCAAGTGTCTTCCTCTGACAATTAAGCACCAGATCGTGCGCCTCGACAACTCGCTTCTCTAAGTCGGAGAAGTTTTCCTTACTGAAAGCTCTAATAGCACTTTTAAGAGCCTTAAGTTTTCTGGATACTCTAAGCATAGCAGAGCCTACCACGTTTGATGAGTACCATTCAAAACCAATTAGGTGGATGAAGTCTGGATTTTGTAAGAGAAAATTATAGAACTTGAACGGTCTCTTTACTTTTTGCACCACTGTATCTATGACCACTCCACAAGATGCGTGGTCAGAGAAATCTGGCTCACCGAAAAGTGCGTAAGCGGATCCAAACGCAGTAGACCAATGCTCATTAACCAGGATCCTATCTAACTTCTTTGCCACAGGTCTGATCTTGTTCTTATTCCACCAAGTGAAAGTGTTACCTTTGTAGAACAGGTCAGCCAATTCAGCGTCTAAAAGACAATCTCTGAAATCTCTGGTTTTCCTATCCACGTTTAGAGTAGCTGGATTAGAGTGCTCATTCGGGCTCAAAACTTGATTGAAATCACCAAAGACCAACCACGGCTTGGTAACAACTGCATGAGAAACACTCATCTCGACCAATTCCTTCCAAAGCTCTCTCCTAGTATCCTCTTCATTTGAAGCATACAACACCGAAATAACAATCCAGGATTGAGAGTCAGGGAGCAAAACCTCACAGGTAATCATTTGCAAAGATTTAGCAATGATCACCACTCTGACCGACGGGTCTCATAATAACCAAATTTTACCCAAATCCGAAAAACTGTAGTTATCTTCAAACAACCAGCCGGGAAGTAACTCATTTACAAACATCTTGATCTTCGGCTGTTTAACATGCGTCTCTATAATACCTCCGAATAGTGGTTTATTTAATTTATGCCACTTTTTAAATCCGCTACGGTGACTCGATATATTGAAGCCGCGGACATTCCAACAAAAAAGGTTTGTACACATACTTAAACGGGTGGTTTGAGGCCCTTGCCTCGAGCACCTTTCTGCTTGCGCCTTGAAATTACCTCCACAAAATTTTTCCGTTCCGATTCTGAGGACGAGGCATCAGATGAGTCTACATAAAGCTCAGATTCTGAAGACTGCTCTTGACTTGGAGAAACCGGGTCACCATGAGGGTCAGGTAAATTTCCGGACTTCTCCTTGCCACTTGATTCACCCAAAAGCCTATTTTTCTTTAGACCCAAATTTGAACCCGCAAAATGAGACGATAAGGCTATCTTGCCTAGGCTCGAGTCCTCTGCCGAAACCTTTACAACTTCACTCTCTTTTGCGCAAATTGTCAAAATCTCTGTCTCTTGACGATCGTTCTCTTTTTATTTCCCCTTTAGAGAGGCCTCTTTTTCTGATACCTTCTCAATTGGTATGTACTTTTTCTGATTTCTTCTCTTCTTTGCATCTGTTTTCTTTGCTCTTGGGCAAAGTGCATCCGAATGAGCTGAGGAGGAGCATCCCTTACATGTGATTGGTGCCTGTTTGCAGTAACGCGCACTATGCCCAATCTCCTTGCAGAGGCCACACACCGGTGGCATCCAAGGACTTGAGACTAGAACTCTGCGAATTTCTCCTGATTGGAATTTCACATTAACCGCTTCCGGAAGGGGTTTCCGAGGATCGATGATGGTGAATACCTTTGCTACCTCAAGGTTTGTTTTGTTCTTTGTTGAAGGATGAAGAAACTTTGGATCTCCTACCAACCCTGCGATATATTCCAATCCCTCATCATGGAAGAACTGTAAAGGAACCTTTCTTAGCTCAAGCCAGAACGGCGCTGAAGTTAACTCTGGCTTGATCGGTACCACTCCCGGTTCCCAGTTGGCGACAAACATGGTTTGGCCTTCAATCTGCCAAAGACGTTGGTTGAGAACCCGGTTTCTAGTCAAAGAGTTCGGAATCCTGAAAAGGAAAGCATTCCCTTCCATTTTCGACACCGCCACATCTCTATACTGCTTGCTCCAAATACCATTGACTATGTTATGAATCGTTCCCTGCGACGGAGGATCGGAATAGAACTGGCCGAGAATGAAACCCTCCCATGATTTTCTATTCTTTTCAATGACTGAGTTTGGAATCAATACACAGGCCTCACCGGAATCAAGAGTGAAGGCTGTACCCTTCTTCGAAAGCTGCTTTGAAGAACCCTTAACCAGATTTACCCAGGAATTAGGCTCTCCCGAATTTGTTAATTTGTCGTTGACCGGGTTAGCCGCTGTTGCAGCCTTCGCGGTAGGTGTGAGTCCAGAAGAAGCTTCTCGTGACACACTTTTCGTCGAATCTGGCTCGGTTGGGGGTCCAACTTTCACAGTTTCAACAGATTGTATCTCAGACACATCCGCAGAATCAGATGCGTTTGCAATTAGGGTTATGGCCAAGTCTGTCTCATTGACAGTCGATTGGGCATTCTGAAGGCTCGGCGAGGAAGAGCTCGGTGAGGGTGGGTGAACTACCTCTTGAACTTCGATCGGGAGGACCTGCGGCAAAGAGGGATGAGACGGGGAATTATTTTTCGAAGGGGGGGGATGCGGATTTGGGAGACAAAGAAGGAGGGGGGATCGAGAGGATTTGCGAGGTAAGGGCTTTTTGGGTGACTTTCTCTTCTCCATGAGGAGGGGAGGGCCTGAAGACGACGGCGGATTAGGGTTCCGACGTCGTGAGCGGCGCCGTTGAACGGCGGCGAAAGAAGTCACTTTTTCTTTTTCGAGAGAGAAAAAATAAAGACAAATTTTCGGTCGTGTTTTACTATCCGGTCTTATGTTATTTTAAGAACTTTTTAAATATAAGCTGGATTTTATCAAAGTTTTGGCTTTCGAGTATGAATCTAGCAATCTCGGCTTGAACTAGATCCAGGCTGAAGTATTTGTAGATCCCACACATCGTCGATCAAGTGGTGTAGCCGTGAATTGACGAAGAGGGACCTAAAAGAAATATATAAATTATATTCAATACCATAGAATGGAAACCCTTAACTACCTTATAGATACCGACAACAAATCAAGCAGTTTGCTATATATATACATATATAGATCTAAATAAACAATTTAACATGAAGACCATAAAATTAGTGCTCATATGCCTTAGTGAAACTCAGTGGCGGTCCCATAAATTTTTTTAACCGGTGTCAAAACATAATTATAAATATAAATATGTAAAAAATGCGTAGAACATAAAAACATCTTATAAAACCATCCTACAATTTTTTATATTCTGAATTTTTTTTATCACAATCTCATTAGTAATTGTTTCGAGTATACTTTTTCAACATAACAAACTAAACAATCATTAAAAAAATCGCAATCTACAGAAAAAAATCTTAGAATGACTTACTTGAATGAATTTTAAACTTTGGAATTTGGAAGCAGTAAAGGAAGAGATCAAAACTTGGAAAGTTAGAAAAAAAAAACTTTGATTTGTAATCTAGGTTAAATTTATTAAATTGTTTTTAATTTTATGAAAGAAATATAAAAATTGGGTTATATATATATATATGGACCACGTTTTCCAAACTAAAAAAAAGAAACTTAAAATATATTTTAATCAAGTGCAACTACGGAAAAAATAGATGCAACAGAAATTTTTTGTTTTCTTCAGAATTTTGGGAAGGTGAGCTGACCCATCCTTTTTGTATGTAGGACCGCCTCTGGTGATACTCTTGGCAACATTTCCGTCTCCGACCAAAGTGAACGGTGCATTATGACTGTGAGCCAAAGAGTCTTATCATAATTTGGGTTTCAATTGGGAATGTTAATTAGTGTGCTCGGATTTTGATTTGAAATGTACGTGTGTGTTATTTCCTTTAAAGTGATTAGTAGCGAAGTAAGGGTAATTTCGTCCATACCCAAAGTCGAAACACAGATAATGATTACGTATACGACACAGAAATTGGAACTTGGAAGACGGGACTTGTCCCGACACGCAGCCTTCACGTAAAGATAATAGGAACTTAAAATGGGTCTTAAGTTATTTTAAAGGCCCCTATATATTGGGCTTTGTACATCTGGGTGCTTTAGCTACGCATCGATATTTATGAAATACTAACTAAACCTTTTACAAAATTCAGGAAACAAGATAAGCTAACGAATGTACACTGTTTTTGGCACGAGAATGATGAAATGCTGAGCCCTTTCTTATATTTACCTGGTTTTGGTAAACATATTATTATTAATGCATTGAGTCTGACCACAAAAACTATTTATGCATTGAGTTGACAATTTTTCTTCTTCTTAAAAGCCTATTAGAAAAAGGAAAAAAAAGAATCCATCAACCATCTGTATCAATTCCAAAAGATATCTTAATATAAGCTGTATCACAAGATCAGTTACTAAATATGAAACACCAATCTGAAAAGCCTATTTGTCCTAGTCTTTAATAAGTAATCTATAAAACATTGTTTTTGTTTTAAAATACGAATTGTGTCGTTTATGTGGAAATGTTAGTCCAAGAAACTGTCGATTATGGCATCTTTCAGCTTTTGCCTTTACGAATATAAGCCGGCGTGCGACTAAGAGGAGGACGTCATCCCGATGACACGCGCAACTAGATGAACAGCTAAAAAATCTGCTGCGGACAAGCGTACAGTAATACTCATCACGGTCCATTCACAAGTCACAAATTGATGTACTGGACCAGAGAACAACGTGCACAAGCTTACACTGATAAGCAGCGGATTGCCGCCATCCACAAATGTTCGTGCGGATGACGGAAGCAATGACATCACATACTCTGTATGTCGATCATCCAATTATTACACGCCACGTGTACATCTCAGAATGCTGCGCGGTCAACGTTGAAAAGAAAACGGTTGGTCTAGTCACACGTGTCAGAAAACCACCCACGTGTGATTCATGAATCTCGTCTTTATAAAGCCTCCATAGCGTTACTCTCTTCTCCTCGATTCCAACCACCGATAAAAACCACAAAGATCCGATCAAGGTTAAAAAAAAATCGAATCTTATCCACAAGAGAACCAAGGAACTTTCCCAAAATGAAGGCGGAGCTAAATTTACCGGCGGGATTCCGATTCCACCCGACGGACGAAGAGCTCGTTAAGTTTTATCTCTGCCGTAGATGCGCATCGGAGCCGATTAGCGTTCCGGTAATCGCAGAGATTGATCTGTACAAGTTCAATCCATGGGAACTTCCAGGTAAAAATTATTGGGGTCTTTTTGATGATTTCGAGTAGAATTTTCAACATGGGGAGGTTGAGTGGTTTTCATTGATTTTGAACAAAATTCAAAATTATGTTTCAGAAATGGCTTTGTACGGAGAGAAAGAATGGTATTTCTTCTCACACCGAGACCGGAAATATCCAAACGGTTCGCGTCCAAATCGGGCAGCTGGAACCGGTTATTGGAAAGCCACCGGAGCTGATAAACCGATCGGTAAACCGAAGACATTAGGGATTAAGAAAGCACTCGTCTTCTACGCCGGAAAAGCGCCGAAAGGGATAAAAACGAATTGGATTATGCACGAGTACCGTCTTGCAAATGTTGATCGGTCTGTCTCTACGAACAAGAGGAACAGCTTGCGAGTACGCTTTCTTAACTTTGAACTCTTTTTTTTTTTTTTGGATTTTAGTCTCAATTTTCGATTGATGTGATGTGATTAATGTGGTTTTGTTGAATATTTTTGCAGCTTGATGATTGGGTTTTATGTCGGATTTACAATAAGAAGGGAACAATGGAGAAGTATTATCCGGCGGATGAGAAACCGACGGCGATGACTACTACGTCGGACTCGAAATGCTCAAGCCACGTGATCTCACCGGACGTCACGTGCTCCGATAACTGGGAGGCCCAGAGCGAGTCCAAATGGGTTGATCTCGAGGACGCGTTTGATGCGTTTGACACGTCGATGTTTGGTTCCATCGAGTTATTGCAAAATGACGCTTTTGTCCCTCAGTTTCCGTATCAGTCCGGTTTCGCCACTTCCTTTGAGGACCCGCCGGAGCAAAAACCGTTCTTGAATTGGAGTTTTGCTCCCCAGGGATAAATTAAATCGTAAAGAGCATAAAAATTGAAGCTTCTCAGAGTATTCAGGCCACCACACCGGAGGGAAAATATCGGTGTCGGATCCTGGACCCGGAAACCAAATTGGGTCATACAATTACGGAGTTGGGATTTTTGACATTTTAAACTTCCGATTCTTCTATATCTGATGTCGGGTCAAATGCGTTTCCACTGGATGTTCATACTCATCAGAAGATTCAATTTTCGTTTCATTGTTTTGTTTAGATAGATATCAAAGTAGATACACAGAACTGTAAAAGCAATAGTGACCATTATAAATCATCATATATATTCATCATAATCAAAGAGCATGAGCTTATTTTTCTTTGATGAAGCAATGTACATTTTTCTCCAAAGAGAAGTTTACAAAGGCTAATGCAGAGAGAAGAGAGGTGGTGATGAAGGATTCAAGGGTTATTGTGAGAAGAAGCATTCGAACGAGAAGCCCAAATACCAAACACAAGAAACCAGAAGATGAATAAGATTGCCCAGTAGCGTGCGGGACCATACCTGATTCTAGTGAGAACAACCTGTTTTCAAGTTAATTGTGTGTGTTTGGATTAGTAAAGTAGGAACCATGAAAACCTGTAAAATGAGATGTCTTAGATGAGTTACTTACGAATCTGAAGAAGATGACTATCGTTAAAGCACAGAGACCCCCAAGAAGGATGTGAAGTCCGCTCCTAGCAGTTTTCTGCGCTAGCTAAAAGAATCATTAGCTAATATACCCGTCAAAGAGGCTTAGAAACACGGTTAGATCGATGACATACCTTTCCAACACGAGGAGCAATGAGCCAGACCAAAGTAACAGTGAGTAAACCGGTAGCAAGTAGAATCCCGGTACCTTCCACAGCCCATTTAGTTGCACGGTTTTCCATAGGCAAGATATCAAAGTTCACTACACCCAGAGGTTGTTCAGGCGTAACCTGAGAAGCTGCAACCGAGCTACTGTTGTTGTTCAGGGAATGGGGACCAAACCATGAGGATATCTCACCAAGTCGTTGCCTTCGAATGGCAGCAACTTCATCTGAATCTATGGTTGAATCTGTATTCACCGGTAATACAGCGTTTGGATCTCCTCCATCAGCGTTTCTTTCTCTTAGTGCCGTATAATCTCTCAAGGCAATGACCACTTTGTTGAAATCAGCAGTTTTTATATTTTCCGCAGCATTTCCACAGATTTCACACACGGTGGATCCATGGTTGAGAAACCATTTGAGCGCGCAAGCATAGTGTACCAAAGCAAGCTCGTTTTTGCAAGAACATCCAAGCTCAAGCAATGCATCCTGATGCTGCTGGATTCCCATTTCGATATCGTTTGTGCAAATGAAAACTTCCCCATCAGGACTTGTTATTTCGATGAAGCCTGATTCCATCCCATTGCTTTTGACGATGGAACTCTTCTGCTCAGCCTCTGTGGCTTTGCCGACATCATCACCGGTTTCGTCTGCATTGCTTTTCCGAGCTTCTGGAACCGGAGGAGTAATCCCCAAAATCCCCAAGGCAGCATCTCCTCGTCTGTCGGACTCTGCAGAATGGCATACACGACAAGTTGGTAAACCCGAGTCACTGTCTGTACTGTAACGCGCCTCAGCTGCTAGTTCCTCGTTCTTGACGGGTGGACAATCGTGATCATTGACTCCACAATTTGCTGTCTCTAACTGATTCTCTTTACCCATCAAGCCCGGAAAAGAAAAGTTCTGTTTCTTCACAAGAACACAAAAAGTTCACGTAGATGATTTATATCCCTTCAACTCCTAAGAAATTCTACTTTACAGACATTGAAAGGCCTTCATTTAGACAAGACAACTCAAGATCCAATAAAACGAAGGACCTCGCTGTATCTAGTATTGTACTCTAGAATCACGTTGAAGAAGAAACAATCTTTAAGACAACGACAAGAGAGAGATGGTCTATTTTGCATTCTTTCAAAGTAGCTCCTGCAGTGAAAACATTATAAGATGTCGTAAACATAAATTGGAACAAGCTTATCAGATCACTTTAACAAAGACATAAAAGGTGAATTCAAGAATGTAGAAAACACAAACAAAAGAACAAAAACGGATCCAAGCTTACATTCAAAAGGAAGAATACATAAACTAATGATGATTCAGCAGCTAAACCCTGATTAGTGATTAAGGTATCAGGCCACTGAGAATGTGATACTTCAGTGAGAAGAATGTAGCATTTATAGTCAGTTCGATCACAGAATCCACCCAACCTTTCAGATATTAGAAGAGCCAATAGATGCTGAGATCAATCAAAACAAAAAGAAAGTGACCAAAAGACATGACAAAATGATGTCTGAAACCATTAAGATTATTCAGCAGGTTGTACCTGAGCAGGATAAATTGCAGCAAATCCAAACAAAAGAAACCACTACTAAGTAAATAAAATATATAAATATGCAGAAGCAGATTAAAGCAGCCATTACTCCAATTGGTTAACCGAAGCAGATTAAGCAGCCACAACTCAATTTTTTTTTAACCGAAGCAGCATGAAGCAGCCATTACTTTAATTTTTTAACTGAAGGAGATTAAGCATGACATTAATTTCAATTTTTTAAGTTCTCACCACTGATTTTAATGAACAGAAACTCACTTAAAAGACAAAATCAGCAATTTCGTTTTCTCACCGACTAACACAGAGACAAAAATCACGACATCAAAACGATCTGAGAAATGAGAGATCAAACATGTTCAAATCTGAGCAGATTTGAACATTCTGGATCAATAAATTTTGCGGGAAAAGGCAAAGGAACTTTCGTGAACATAGAAAAAAGGAAAATGAATCTATAGGGTTTGAGTGAGCAAACCTCGGCAAAATCTGGATGGAGATCGATTTGATGGGCAAGCGAAAAATTTAGAACCTTTCGAAAACCCAATCTCTTTTCATTTATCGGTTCCTCGAATTCTGGGGATTAGGGAATAGGATTTTACTGGAAAATGCTCGTCTATTTTGAGCTAAGCGCTCAGATTCGGAAAGAGTTCTTGCCACTACACCAACCTTCACATGGTGCGGAGAGCTGAGTGGTTTTAGATTCTTTTTATTTCTTTTCACTATATAACGTTTTTTCAAGAAGACAAAAAACTGTCCACATTTCCTGATTTCCCATAAAAACCCAGAGAGAAAAGATAATGATGATAAGTAATAAATGATAGCTAAATTTTGGATTGAAATATTATTTTTGATTTTTGGTTATATAGAAGATTTTGGGAAAAAATCTTGACTCCATCCATGTAGAAGATATAACCGTTTGTTTCTCAATTACCTGGAATACTATAAATTATAGTCTATAATAATCGTCGTATTTTCTGAAGAAAAAAATACTATAATCGTCGTAGTCAAAAATATTTATTTGCCTTTCTTAAAAAAATAAAATATCCTTATGTTGACCAAAACGTCCATATAATCTACAGAATTATAAAAGTTTGTATAAATAAAAAATACAGATTTATATTATTTTTAAAAAATCTCGATTTGTACAAAAGTACTATCCGGATAATACAAAATCAAACGATATGTCTCTTTTTGGCTCTAATTATTTCTTGAACTTTTTTTTTTGTTTTGAATTTCGAAAATGTTCTGTTGTTTTCTGTAGATATTTCTTTTGGTCACTGGATGGATGGATGGAATGGAAAGGAGATTTATCCAATTCAAGAACATAATTTATAAGTATAATACAAATGATAAAGAAGCTAGAAATGAGCTAAATCCATTAGGTAAAATTTTCCTCATTAACATAAGTTTAGACCAATAAAAAGTCTAGTTTGAAAAAATTTGTCAGCATTGTGATTTTGTTGTAATTGATTACATAAATAGACGTTTTTCTTCATAGCAGTTAAAGGTTATATAATTTGAATTTATTTAAGACTAGTAATTGTAGTGGATAAGTTCAAATTTGAATTTATTTAAGCAAATAATCAAGTTAAAGGTAATAAAAGGAGGGAAGATAAAAGTTTAGCATGTATTGACCAGAGTACCATGGTTTTTTTTGTTTTTTTTGGTATTGACCAGAATACCATGGGTTTACTAAACAAAATTTAAAGTTTTTTTACAAATGGTATCCTAAACAAAAAAAAAATGACTAGAAAAATCAGCTGCAACTGTTGAAGATTGCAGCTTCTGTTAATACTTATAAATTCCGAATATTTTCGCACCAATTTGATTTTTTTATTTTTTTTTGAAAAATTTAGTTTTGATTGACGAGTTCTGTAGAGGAAGCCTAAAAAGTGGGATCACGGCAAGCTCTACCAATTGATTAATGTCTGAAAGAGGCAGAATCTGATTGAGAAATACGAAAGTTAACCACTTAAACGAAGTGGACTTGTTTAATTTCCTAGGGAGAGAAGAAACATTAGAGATGGTACTAAGAGATTGAGTATAAGCGTGGTGAGAAGAGGATATTAACATCATCATCAGGGCACCTGAGAGAAGCGGCTATCAAGGTAACAAGATTCAAATCAGCTTTTGTTATTTGTTAAAACCTGAACCTGTAGAAAGAGGGAGGGTTTTTGAAGTGAAGTTTGTCCCCAACTAAAATCTAACCAAAGGTCCTTCCTGTGTCTGATTCTTCTTATACACGTAATTTAATCTTAAATACTTTTTGAAGCCAATCTCAGTGGCTTTCGTATGGGCACACTATACAACTGACACACTCTTCACAAACACCAAAGGGGAATAAAGAAACAAAAATAAGTGTAAAAGCAAAAAAAAATCTCGTACCCGGGTTCTCTAGTGGGTAAGACAAGATTGTAAGTTACTCTTCTTGTTAGCCAAAATTTGGTGAGAGGGTATTATAATCTTTCTTTTCTTCTATGAGAGATGTAGAGCCATTTGCTGAAGAAGTACTTTCTTCTGAGATGCATTTATGACTCCTTTGCATTCTGCATCGAGTAACACCTCGTTCATTATGGCTGCGGCATGCCCCCGAGGTTCATCCGATGCTCTTCTTAGCATAAATACCTGCACACAAACCAACCCTCAGGATCTACATCATGGCTTTACAGTTCCATTTTCTTCAGTTCCTACTTCCAGAGTCCTTAAGATTTTGGTCTTATGATTGACTTATCTGCCAAGGAATTTACCTGTCCGTGGTGAGTTATCTCCAAGCAGCCAGGTTGCTGAATAAACGGTTCTCCATCTATTTGAACAGGGAAAGGACTAGAAACATGTATTCTTATGACTTTTCCCTGCGCTAGCCTCCTCGCCTGTGAAAGACCCACCTGTAACGGAGAATATCGCGAGTCAAAAAGCTGTTGAATCAAATTTCATATAAACGTTTTATCCTCACATTGAATAATAGGAAATACTGCTAAAATTCCTGCAGGTTTGAAGACACGAATAAAATGTATCAGAAAGAAGAGCAAAGAGCCAATTCAAGAAGGGATTGGACCTGTAGTTTGCCAAGATGCCACGCTCCACGGACACATACAACCTCAAGTGTCTTGTCGTGCATAGACTGAATGCTAAAATTATCATCATGCTCATAATCATTTTGCCAAAGATCTACTCCACCCATATAGCTTCCAATGTTTAGTACTATTAGACCCTGTGAATCCTGAAGCGGAAAACAAATTAGGGGCATCAGTTTATAGAGGCCACAACAACAATGTTAGTCATTTGGTAAAATTAACCTCTATCTCAGTTCCCAGAAAATCAAAGCATTCTCCAGATGGGAAGCAAAATGCAGTTCTCAACTATGGTTTTTACCAAGCGATTATGTGCCATCTCCCATGCTCATATTTTACCTAGTGTATATGCTTACTGACTAGTGGTCGGACTTTCCAGAAAAGCAAAGAAAAATATAGGCACAGCATTGAGGAAAGTGATATGAACAAATCCTATAAGAACACACCACACAAGACGGAGAAAGAAAGACTGATTTCGTTAGAGTAAGATACCTTGGGGATTTCAATGTCTTTTCCATCAACTTCAAGCCAAACCTGCCATGGTAAATCGGCACATGCTCGATCCATGATATCCCTCGCACCTTCTTTAGCATATCGTAATTTATTTACAAACTGCAGAAGAAACAGGATAAGCAGATATATCAGCCATTCAAATAGTTTGCTTGTCAGATTAAGCCTCAATGCCCACCAAAGACAATGTCAGGATGATATGTAACTTCATCCACAATTCCACATTCTGGTGCTAAATAGCATCATTAAAAGTTCCGGCACAACAGGAGTACCTGACTACAAAACTTTTCAGGATTTTCTTGCCGCATCATGTGAAATTCATACGCGACCTTGGCATCGCAGCCAATACCTAAACAATGGAATTGTCAGCTACTGTTCATGATCCATGACAAGGGAAAAAAAAAAGATGCTTAATAAATGTACCCAAGTAATTCATCATAAACTTGTGCCCTTCTCTTGCTGGAAAATTTTCTGTACTCTCTTCTTTAATCTTTACACTCCAGCGATCCAGCATTGTAACTGCAGCATGATCAATGTCTTGCAAAAACGTTCTTAGACTTCCTTGTCCATCAACTACTGAAACACCTCTTCCCCATTGCAAAACTCTAGATAAATCATTTCCTGTGCCTAACGGAAGGATAGCGACAGGTGGAGGGGATTCGAAATTGCGCTTCTCTATGGCATCAAGCACCCAAGCAACTGTTCCATCTCCCCCACACACCAAAACTCTAAAGTATTTCACTTTGCTACATAGGTCTAGACCAGCATCTGGCCCTTGACAAGAGCCAAGCTCAAAGACCTGTAATTCAGCAAAGCAATTATCATTAGAGATATTATACCCAATAGATTCAACATGTTTAGAGGCAAACAAACTTCTGAACGTCACTAGCTACACAATGAGATCAAATTAGAAATTTCAAGCCATCACCTGCTACTGAAATACTTTTTACAATATCTATAGTGGATTTCAGACAAAATGAAGCTCATTTGTTACCTGTACTGGATTTAATAGCATATTAAGTCTCCTATGAAGAAAAGGACCGAGCTGACCTCCACTCTTGGCATTAATAAAGACCAAAAGCGGTCTTGCATCCGGGGGCAAATCAACCAAGGTATACTTCTTCATAAAATTAAAAGCAGCACTTTTACTTCGTTTGGGCCCCCCAATACCATTTTGCATTCCCTTACCACTAGGCATATCCGGGATCTTCTTTAAGCAATCTATGCTTCTATCTCTGCGTAGTTTCTTCACTACAAGGCCATTAACTAGGCTTTTAACAGGATTACTGGCTGAATCCTCCAATAGCTTGCCACTAATAGATTGGGCATTCCCATTTTTACCCCTGTGGCGCTTTCTTCTCACATGCCCTCGTATAGATGCTAGCTCGTTTTTAATAGTACTCAGTACTCCATCTACACCATTTTCTTCACTGACTTTTACATGTACTGGAGAGAGGATAACCCTTCTGAGAGAGCCAAGATCACAAGCGTCACCAGATTCCTTGGACATAATCATGTGACACTTTACATGTATGAGGCGCTGGCACCAAAGACAGTGCCACATTGGAGAAGCTTCAATGAAAGGAACACCGCACGGCTCATCGCAATAGAAGCAAAAAGCAGACATGTCAGCATTATCATCCATGTTAACCCACCGCTCAGACCAGTGATGTCTGACATGGTCAGATCCGGCTTGTGCAACACATTTGCAGTCTTTTGCTGCAGAGCCTGAGCAATAAAAGTGAGCTGCTACACCGCATACAGAGCATCGGTGGACGGGAATGCTCAGAGCTGCCTTATTAGAAACATTTTGGCCTGGAACAAGAGAGTAGAGACAAACGCAGCAGGTGGATGGCTGCGGCCCACAACCATAATCATCCGTCCATTGATGGTGAGAAAGTGGAACCCTCAGTCTTTTCCAGACCTTCTTCTTCTCTCTAGCAGCAGCTTTAACCCAATTCAAAGAAGTTTTCTTCTGCCATTTAAGAAATGTGTACACAACAGCCAGAACACCAAAAGATCCAGTTACAAGCCATCCAAATATAAACGGACTATCAGCACCAGAAGTAATCAACCACTGAATAAGAGAGAACCCCACTTCCATCATTACAAATCTAATATATCATTTCCTATTTAACTTGTAGCCCAGAAGATACCTGCCAGATAATCACAAGACAAAAAACATCCGTAAGATGATATGGCCTTGGTAAACTTGTTTTACCCAAGAGATTGACTATACCAAGAACAATCACAGATTCAATATAGCTAGTAAAATAGTTTCTTCCCTTAAAATTTATCGTGCCAGATATAGCACAATCTCACAATTCCCAAAAATTGGGAGAGTTCTGGTGTTTCTAAAGCAAAACAACTAACGGAAATCTATTAAATTCAAAAATTATGCCAATTCGTCTCTGTTCAATTCCACATCGAATAGTCTTACGCCACAATTCGTCTAAAAATCCAGCAAAACTAAACGAGACCAAGCGATTCGGAGAAAAACAACAAGCAAATCAAACAACAATGCAGAGAAGCATAAGACATTTCATGGGAATCGAGTACCGATCTAATCGAAAATATAAAAAGTAAGTCAAAATTACAGATCTGACGCGGATCCGAACCGACGAGTTGATTCATAATCCCTACCAGGTGAACAAAAATAGAGAATCGGATTGAAATTCACGACGGAGATCGGCAAGGTAAAATTAAACCCTAGATTCTCCGAGCACCAGTAAAAGTTTCTCCAATTCCTTTTCCTCCTCGAAGCCAGCGAGAGGAGAAAGAGAAAGAAAAAAAAAAAAAAGAGAAAGAGAGAGAGAGGGGAAAGTTTTTATAACGAAGGGTGAAAAGCAAAAGGCGGGATTTGGGCTATATACGCGCTACAAACGCGCCTTTCCTCGAGCGAGCAGTCTGCGGGCCACGGGTTTGTCGGCGTTGGCTTCTCATTGAGGTTCTATTGATTTTACCGTTATACCCCTGGCTCAGACGTTGTGTCGTCGTCACTTGCAAGAGAAAAGAACCAATCACACTGCTTGCATTGCTTGGTTGTGACGTCACTTACAATAAAAAGAACCAATCCCATCGCTCGTATCGCTTAGCTGTGACGTCACTTGCAATAAAAAGAAACCATACCCCTTAGTCTTTTAGTATTCACTTGGTCAAACAAAAACAAATTTTAACTTTGACGCTCCAAAGTCAATATTTATTTAATTGTTTATATATTTTTGTTATTAAGAATAATAGTCATGAACCAAAAGAAGGATAGTGGTAAGAAAAAAAAGAAGACTAATCAAAGAAGAATAATGTAATGCTGAATTAAATAAACTTTTTATAAGGTTTAGAAAGATTAATTTCCAAAATTGTTTAAAAAAAAAAAAGATTAATTTCCAATGGGCCAAAAGATTTCCTTAATCTGCATTAATATTGCAGACGCCAGGCGGTGGAAAAAAAGGAAAACCCTAGATAGCCTATAAAAGGAAGAAATCTCTTGGCACTAGTAAGAAGACGATAATTATCTTCTACCTTGGTCTTTCTCCAGTCAGTTTCTTTGATTGAGTCGCAAGCTATCCGGTAAGCCTTAAACCTACTCCTTGTAAGTTTACCCGTCTCTCTCCGCCAATTTGTTGATTTTTTGTTCTTTCTGATTTTCGTCAATTTCAAGAAAGCAATATGGAGGGCGATCGACAGAAACCTTATTCTGTTCTAACGAGGGATGAAGTTAAAGAGAAGATGAAGAAAAAGATCGATGCAATCTCCAAAATCTACTGTGTTTCAACATCCGATGCGACCGTACTCCTCATGAATCTCCGATGGGACTCGCCTCTGCTTTCAGAGCGTTTGAGCCAAGACAGGGAGAAATTGTTGACGGAATCAGGTTTGAAATCAGTCGCAGTTGATTCGAATCGAGATTTATCTGATTCATCTTGTGATGTGTTTTATGAGTTCGATGATGATAAAATCTCCACGCCCTTTTGTTCTCACGAGTTCGGCACAAGTTACTGGAGCGAGTATCTCGAGAAGAATTTCTTCTCTCTGGCAAAAACCCAAACTGCAATCTCTTGCCCTGATCAAGATTGTCGAGCTGCGGTTGGACCGGACACGATCGAGAGGCTAACGGCACGGGATAAAGAAAAGTACGATGGGTATGTTCTGAGATCTTATCTCGAGGGAATCGATAAGGAGATTATCAAGCAGTGTCCTGCACCGGATTGCAACCACGTCGTCAGGTTTCATCAGGCGAATGATGTTGAGGGGTATGCTTTGAATGTGGTGTGCCTCTGTGGTCATATCTTCTGTTGGAGATGCAGCCTTGAGTCACACAGACCAGTGACCTGCAACAACGCCTCTGATTGGTTGTCTAGAGACTTGGTGAACTTATTAGCGGAATCGACTAAAGCATTGAGCCTTTCCTGGATCGAAACCAACACGAAGCCTTGCCCTCATTGCCTTTGCCCTGTGGATCTTGATGGTTTTAGAGGGTTCGGCAAGTTCTTCGTGACTTGTGCCTGCAGGTAATTAAAAAAGAATCCTGTTTCAGAAATCATTTTCTCTATTAAAAAGTATTAATCATATACTAATCTTGTTTTCTCTTGATTTAGTGGTCGATTCTGTTGGAAGTGTTTGCAGCCAGAGGAATCCCACGAAACGAAACCAGGATTCTATGGATCCTGTGCTGAACCGGAGATACTACTCGAGAGCATACCACAAGTGGAAGATTTGTGTTTGGATAGCTGGGAGGAATGTCAGGTTTCAATGTTGGAAGCTAAATCCCATCTACAATCTTTCGAGAAATCCATCATCAACAAGACACCGAGTACCTTGACAGAGGAATACATAAGGATTGTGAGAGAAGGATTGATGCTGATTGTCCAATGCAGACAAGTCCTTAAGTGGAGCTGCGTGTACGAACATCTCCACACAGAGTATGAGATGTCGAAGAAGGAGTACCTGCGATACCTGCAAGAAAAAGCAAGCACCCTTGTCCAGAGTTACTCAGAGACTTTAAAGAAGGAAACAGAAAAAGACTGGACTGCAGCCACTTTTGAAGATCTTAGTTGCTTCAGGTATAAGTCATCCACCACCACAAGCAACATTGGTAACTACTTCTACCACTTCCTCAAGACTTTACAAGATGGTCTAGCCGATGTGAAGGTGAGGTCCTACGACAACTTCAGTGGTCCTTACTGGTTCTGTGATCGCTGCACCTACAAGAACGATTGGCTTCGTAGGGCATGTAAGATGTGTTGTGATCCTACTGCATCTCCTGTGGAGGAGCAAAGTGATTCATCTGATCTTAACTAGGATTTTTCTTAAGAGATAACAAAAGATTTAGGAGGAGACATGAAATTTGCAGCTTTTAAGTTTTTACAGTTCTTTTGCTCTGTTACATTTCTTTAGACTGTTTCTTCTTACCTACTTTTGGGACTAGTTTCCGTCATGTTCTTGAATAAATAACGTCTTTTACCACATTTACATGGACGTCCTTTGTTTGGAAACTTCACACCACCTTTGACGTTTATAATTCAGAAAACAAAAATCAACGTAGACCCGAATATAAATATTCTTATTGGCTGTTGTAATTAATATAGGTAACAAGCTTTAGAAATTTTAGGGTCCAATGGGCCAAATTTCTTAATAAAGAAAAAGAACTGAATTATCAAACAATTCGTAATAGCAGCAACAGAATCATTGAAACCCTTTAGCAAAAAAAGAAACAGAATCATTGTGGTGTAACTCGATATCTCCGTAGGAGAGTGAACAAAGGAAACTCAAAAGACGATAATTTTTGGAGTCAATATTGTTGATTGAGGACCAAGCTATTAGTAAAGCCTTTAGCCCTCTATTCCTTATTAGTTTTATCCGTCTCTCTTTGGTAATCTGTTGAGTTTCTGATTTTCGTCACAATTTTCCTTTCCAAGAAATCAATGGAGGACGATCCACAGAGACCTTACTCTGTTCTAACGAGAGATGAAGTTAAAGAGAAGATGAAGAAGCAGATCGATGATATCTCCGAAGTCTTTTGGGTTTCAAAATCTGATGCGACCGTTCTCCTCATGTATCTCCGATGGGACTTGCTTAGGGCTTCTGAGCGTTTGGGTGAAGACAAGGACAAGTTACTGACGGAATCAGGTTTGAATTCAGTTGTAAGTGATTCGAGTCGAGATTTATCTGATTCATCTTGTGGGACTTGCTCTAAGACTTGTGATGAGTCTTACGATTTTGTTGATGATGAAGATGTGAATGATTCGAATCGAGATTTATCTGATTCATCTTGTGGGATTTGCTCAAAGACTTATGATAAGATTGATGATGATGATTTAGTCTCCACGCTGTTTTGTTCTCACAAGTTCTGCACAGCTTGTTGGAGAGAGTATCTTGACAAGAGTTTCTACTCTCTGGAGGAAAACCAAACTGCAATCACTTGTCTTGATCAAGGTTGTCGAGCTGCGGTTGGACCGGACACGATCGAGAAGCTAGCAGTACGGGATAAAGATATGTACGAGAGGTACATTTTGAGATCTTACCTTGAGGACAACAAGGGATTGATGATCAAACAGTGTCCTGCACCGGATTGCAACTACGTCATTGAGTTTTATCAGGCCAATGATGTTGAGCAGTATGGTTTAAACGTGGTGTGTCTTTGTGGTCATACCTTCTGTTGGAGATGCAGCCTTGAGTCACACAAACCAGTGACCTGCAACAACGCCTCTGATTGGTTGTCTACAAACGAATCGTCCTGGATCAAAACCAACACCAAGCCTTGCCCTTATTGCAATCGTCCCGTGGAGCTGGATGGTCGCCAGTTCTTGACTTGTGCCTGCGGGTGATGAAACAAAACCCTTTGCAGAGAAATAGATTCTCTATTCAGTATTGACCAAAACTCATTTCTGTGTGTTTCTTGCTTCAGGTATCCTTTCTGTTGGAAGTGTTTGCGGTCAGAGGAAACCCACATAAAGGGATCAGGATTATATAGAGCCTGTTCTCTACCGGAGACATCTAAGAAGGCAGAAGTGGAGGTTTCGTGTGTGGATCGCTGGGAGGCGGGTCAGATTTTAATGGAGAAAGCGAGATCTGACCTACGAGCTCTCAACGCATACATCATAAAAAAACCAAGCAGCTTGAAAGAGCAAGACATTAGGGTTTTGAGAGAAGGATTTATGCTGATTGTCCAATGTAGACAAGTCCTTAACTGGAGCTGTGTGTACGAGTATCTCCACACAGACTATGAGATGTCGAAGAAGGAGTACCTGAGGTTCCTGCAAGACCTTGGATCCGAGGCTCTCCAGAGTTACTTGAAGACCTTACTAGAGGAAACAGAAGAAGCCTTCTCTGCATGTACTTACGAAAAGCTTTGTACGATGATGCATAAGTTATCCACTGCGACAAGCAGCATTGGTAACTTCTTCTATCATTTCACCAAGGCTTTACAAGATGGCTTAGTAGACGTGAAGGTGAAGTCCTACGACAACTTCTCTGATCCTTACTGGCTCTGCGATCGCTGCACCTATGGAAACACTTGGCTTGATATGGACTGTAAGATGTGCTTTGATGGTACTGCATCTTCTGTGGAAGAGGAGCTAAGTGATTTATCTCTTAACTAGGTTTCTTAAAGAAAAAACAAAAGATTTAGGAGACATGAAAATTGCAACTTTTAAGTTTTTATACATTTCTTTTGCTCTGTTAATTACTTTAGACTGTTTTTTTTTTCTTTATCTACTTTTCGTCTTGTTCTTGATCTTTATTACACAGATAATTTATTTTTCCTAACTTCCTGACACCACCTTGGCGCTTAGGGGTTTGCCACCAACGCTTTTTTCGGCCATGGCTCTGAAACTTGTGCTTTTGTTTCCTTGAGTGTTTCCTATGTCTCAGCAATCCCTCCACTAGCTCACGAAACTGCCCTCCTCGTTGCTTATGTGTAGTCAGACCTCTGGATTCTGATTTCCTCTGTCTCTCAACTGATTTCTCTTTATGTTTCTGGTGAATTTTTTGCAAATGCTTCCAAGCTGATGGCTTACCGCCTTCCTCCTTGTATTGGTGGTGATGATGGTGGTGGTGGTGGTGATGGTGGTGAAACACTTGACCTAGCTTCTCCTTGAGTCTTTTAAACCGCCCTATCACCTTCTCCCTCTGTTTTGAGTTATCCCTTGATCCGTCTCTCCTTTTGTGTGGAGGGGAATCACTGAATTGAGAGCCATCATCGCTCTCTGGTGGATATGATGAGTCAGACTCGGTGACACTCTCTGCCTGAGTTTCCCAGCTTGAACCAGAGGCTTCTTCTGATTCTTGATCCGTAGAAACTAGTTCTCCGCCTTCCGAGTTTGTCTCAGACCGTGTGTTTCCACTCTCTGTTTCGATCGGATCTTCATCCCAAGCCTCGGTTCCTTGATCCATCAAAGTTGGTTTCATACTCGCCATCTTCTGCGACGTTATGTCGCTCTGGCTTGGCTTCTCGAAACAAACTGATCTCACAGGACGAGGTGGTAATGGCGGCCTTGGTGACCTGACCCGAACAAACTGATCATCGGGAGAACAGCTTCCCTGTGACAGAGGAGGCAAAGTTGGATCATCACGGCTTCTTCGAACTGTTGCCTCTGCAGCATTGTTCACACTTCTCAGGCTAGATGCTATATTCGCTGGGATGTAATTGCTCCTTATACCAGACAAGGAAGCTAGATAGCTTTGTCTTGGTTCCATCAACGCTTTCTCGCTTAACCTTTGAAAAGGCATTCCAGAAGATGAGTAATCTTCCATGGGAGGCACACTAGGAGCTTTGCACGACCTTGTTCTATCATCGCGAGTAGAACAAAAACGAAAAGCAGAAAGCTGTGTTTCGATTCGTTCGATTGAATCAACGACATCCTCTGTTAAACCAGCTTTACTAGGCAATCTGATGATACCACCCCTTGAGATCGGTGGTGAAACCCTATCTGGCAAACCCAACTGTACTTGTGCAAGTATCTGTAACCAAAATATATTAAGACTTGAGCATAAACACGAAAACACAACAACAAGGATGAAACGAACATGCAAATAACAGAGCCCAGCGATAGATATATACTAGTGACCTTGGATTGTCTAGCCAAAAGTTGCTCAGTCGCAGAATCGAGCAAGCGCTTTAGTAGAAACTGTGTGTTCTCGTCTAACTGCGAATTGAAATGTTCCTAATCGATGACAGAAATTCAGGATTCAGATTTCAGAGGTTGGAAGACAGAGAGAATAAACTCACCAAAAATGCTTGGGGTATGGATTCGTTGTTTGCATTTGATTGGAGAAGACCGTATAGTCTTCTCAGGGATTGCAGATCGCACTCAACGTTACGAGGCTCCATCAAGTCGACAGTTATCCAGGAAATTAAAAATAACAGAAGAAAAAGAAGTTTACAGGAATGAAAATGATTGGGTTTAAGATGAATGGGTTCTAACTAATAGTCGGTTTTTGGGATAAAATGAATGGGTTCAAGATGAATATGGTAGTTGTTTATAGGAATGAAAATAAAATAAATAAATATTAAAAACGTATTAAATAGTAAAATATATTTATTAAAAGATTTTTCTAGCTTTTGAAATCAAAAATTAATTTAATTTAAAATATTATAGGATTAAAATAAAATAAAATTTCAAAATCATAACAAATAAATTTGTCACGAAAGTTTTAACCACTTCAAAAATATTTTGACTAGAAGATGCGTAAATAGTAACAGAACATATTAACCAAAAATAATAATATATCACATCACAAATTCAATATATTTGTTTTTTTTTAAAAAAAATTAGCTGTTTTCATCCGTCACTTAATATTAAAATTTACATAATTTTTGTTTTCATCCTCTTATATTTTGGTTCTGAATGATTTTTAAATGGATTCATACTTTTTCAATTGGACTGGTAAATTTCGAATGGGATTCGCATGAATGACTAATTCCACACAGTTTAATTTGTCCATTTCAACTTGACGAGACTTTTAGTACTGCGCGCGGAAAGCCATCCTTTCCCTATCATTCACGTGCAAAGGTTTCTTTTGTTCCTTGTAGTAATAAACCTTCTTCTTTATCTTTGCCTTTTCCACCTCAGTCGAAATATTAATATATGTATTTAACTTTTCAAACGTATTATAGATTCTGAACCCCCGAAAAACGTGCAATTAATTAATTGATAATAGGTCAATAGTTTCCTATATATTATAATGTTGGCAAAAAAAAAATCATAAGAGGAACTCATCATAGATGTGAAAAGGAAAAAAAAATGGCGAATTGACAAGATTATTGGTTCATGATTATGTAAAGTCCTTTTCCCACAGTTAATATGAATGAATAAATATCAAACGTTTTAAAAAAAAGTAACATGAAGTATCTCTGAAAGTGTATTAAAAAGTAACATGAAGTCCTTTTGTTACTTGTTTTTTCTAGTAAAAAGAACGGCTACAAGCCCTGCTGCGTTAGAGAGACGCTCAAGGGGAAACAATGAAATACACAGAGAAAAAATGGTGGATTCTAGACAACATAATATATTCTAGCTATTTGAAGAGTTTGTCAATGCCTCAATTAATTATATAATAATTAGCACCATAACATATATGATTCATAAAACGAATATAGATGGACCAATTATGAGCTTCAGAAAGTTAGAAACATATGTATGCAAGACAGCGTATTCTATACCATTAACCAGTGACCGTGATGAGAAGTGATGTAAGAAAGTGAAAATTTTGAGGGAAATGCGATAAATAGGTTGAGGGGGATGAAGCCTGGTCCGAGAATCATTTAGAGTTTTGTGTTTGATTAAAGAATTACTCTTCATGACCTCGAGCCAAACAACATTCCTCTAAACCCTAAATCGCTTCACAGTAAAAAGAAGATGAAGAAGACAAAAAAAAGTGATAAACTAATTTATGAAAGAAGAAGAAGAAGAAGAAGAAGAAGGAAGCATGTGACAGGACAAGAGGCCCTCGTAGTTTCTTCTATTTATAGAGAGGACAAAAGATCTGAGCCCTAGATTTTTCTTTTGTATTTTCTTTCACTGAATTAGTAATTTTCGTTTAATAGTTTTTGATTAATTTTGGTTATTGTCTTTATATGGTGTGTGTAGGGTTACCTAAAATAGATTTTTTACAGTGAAATCCAGAGTGGTAAATTCCGACATACTCCAAGTTAGTACATTCAAAGTTTCAAACCCTTTTCATGATTTAAATTAGTTTCCTTTGAAGAAAATATCCAGAATTGTCTTTAATTGTTTCTTTTATATATTTAATAACCGTCATTTCCGAGGCCAACAGCAATCTTCCTCTTATTTAAAATCTCTGTCAAGTCCCCAAAAGGCCAAAACTATATATATATATATGTATATCAAGGGCTGAGTGTTTGTAATTACATGAGTAGTTCTTACTACTAAACGAAGTAATTAGAATTGCATAGTTCGAACTTCGAACCATTAATTGTGGTGTAATTTTTTTTTTTTAATAATTTTGTTGTAATTTCTAGACTGGATATTGAGTTACACTACAAAAGTTACATGAACTATATATATGATCATTTTTTCTTTTTCGATAATACCAATTTTTAAAACATATAATTACGGTAAATGTGTAGTATATATTTCTAATGTATTTTTTTTTTTTGTTAAAGTATTTCTAATGTATTAAATGCAAGACAAAGTACTTTCGTTCCGATTTATTATTACCTTATTATTACTTTTGGCTCCATCTCAACGACTTACTAAATTTTGTCCTTTTTAGTTATAAATTAAAGTAGTTGTATGCTTTCTTACATTTCTGAGGTCCTTTTACCAATTCATGTAATGGTACAAAAATGACTTGCGGTGTTGTTAGCTTTTACTAGTGACCAAATTTTGTTGAATCATGTTTAATTTACCTGTCTTCAATATTTCAAAATCAATGATAAAAACAAAACAAACAAGAATCTGTTCATCGCATTTTCATATGATTCTACCATTTTACAATATACAAGCCGGAGTAACGTGTGTTAGATATTTGATATGTGACATGCAATATTTACGTACGCATTGTGTTACATACATGGGGTGATGCAAATTGATACACGTACGTATTAATTGATATGAAAACGACAAAACATTGTTTGTCTTCACACCGGTCCGTGCCAATTTTTCCTCTTGTAAATCATACTCTCTCCGTTTTAATTTAAGTGTCGTTCTACACTTGTTTTTTTTTTACAAATAATTATCGTTCTCGGATTTCAATGCAGATTTATGATAATTTTTCCAGTTTTATCCCTACCTTTTCAACTTATTATTTATTCCTATCAAAGATGTTTTAATGAAGCAAAAAAATTTAATATTTTCTTAATCTGTGTGAAATATCCTAAAACGACACTTAATTAAAAACAGAATGAGTACTTCATATCTCAATTAATGTAATTTTTTCCTTGAGGCACCATTTTACTTAATTAAACTATTTGTGCAGATATCATAATTATGTTCCAATCATCACTGAATTATACTAGTATTTGTTTTTCTACTAATATGAAATTATAGAGCTAACAGAGGTAATTTTGAGTATTTAATTAATACATTTTATCAATGATACAAAATACGGTTACTGACAAGAGATTAGAGCAAGGTGATATGTATATTTGGGTAGATTTTTAGTCTAATTATACTACTAAAATTTTAAAGGTGCTCTAGAGTACCTACCAAAAAAAAGTACGTAAATTTGGGTAAATTTATATGTGTATTTATATACTCTGTTCCTAAAAGAAAGTATTTCTGGATTTTATTTTTGTTTCACAAAGATAGTTGTTTTAAGTTTTCTATGCATGTTTTTTTAGTAAATGATGAAAAATTGTAAATTTCAAGGAAATTAATTGAATTTACTGAATTACTATTGGTTTAAATTTATAAGAAATTGTTAATCACAAAAAATATGCATTTATAGTCAAACTTTAATATGTTTTCTTAATATGTGTAAAAATTGCAAAACAACCTTCTTTTGTGAACAGAGGGAGTATATATAATATATTGGTATTTTACGTATATAAGTTTATGATTTTCGTTTTGTTTGGGGAGAGGGGTGGGGGCAGTTGAGTTTGGTTTATTTAGGGTGCGTCTGAGAGGCTCGGGAGAAATACCCGAAGAAGACGTCACAGCAAAGCAAAGAGATAGAAAAGGAAAAGGAAGATCTGGATCGTCCATTTCTAGTTGAATCGGGCGGTAGAGAGAAAAGTTACCTGGGAACCGGACATGTCGGTGTCAGCGGAAACAAAGCACCAATAACCGAGAAAAACAGCCCGGTTTACGAGGGAGAAAGAGAGGACGACTCTTTTTCACTGACCACCGCTTACGTCTGTCTCCGGTCCTATTTATTGCCTCTTCCTTCTTCATTAAACGCACACAAAGTACAAACACAAATTAACCACCCTCTTTTTCATTTTATTTCCTTTAGTATTATAATTTGTATATGTTTTATAACATCAGAGGATCTAGAGTTTAAGAATAAGTCCTAATCCATGAAAGTTCTGCTGTTATGAAACTGAAATCTGAATGATCTCCCTCTATCACGAGATCGAACCCCAATTATTTACTCTCTTTGTTTTTTTTATTCTTTTTAATAACAAAAGTTGTTTCTTCGGCTGTCAAATTAGCAGCACAGTTTCTTGTTCCATGCTGCTGGAGATGCGAGTCTTTAAATTTGGTATCGGACCCCTCTTACCATACGTGTGAAATTACACACGTGTATCACATCTCATCTATACGGCTACAAATAAAAAACAATGAAACAAACCGCCGGTTTATTAGATGAATGAGAATGGTTAATCAACTATTGATATCCGGTCACATAATTCTCTTTGATGACATCTTCAAACAAAATAATGATCATAACAAAACATGTAATATAAATTTGTTTTGTTCTATCGTTGATTCATTGTATTATCCCTTCCGATATAATCATTAAACTAACAAATGCCATGAGATATTTTCAGCGGAAAATCAATTAGTGGAAAATACACCATAAGATGATGGAAACAAAACTCAACATAAGATTAGTCATTAACCTTTATGTTATTTTTTTTGTTAGTGTCCAGCTTATATATCTAACAAAACGAAAAAGAGGTCATATTGGGGGGGAAATGTGACAATACGAAGTTTAAGATGAAATTGAAAAAAATTAACTAAATTTGTAGGGCATACACTTTTAACGGTTTCATACGAAACGACGGCGTAACATCGTTTATAAAAACAGAGCAAGAACCGGAAGAAAGCTCTAAAAACAGAGCAAACTGTAAGGCAAAGCCTCCATAACAACCATCATCATCATTATGAGATTATCATACCACGATAAACAATTCATATATACAAAAACACAACTAGGTATATGTTATGTATATCATATGATGTATTACACAAACCAAGGCTGTGTTTTTCTTCGTTTTTTCCCACCTGTTACAATACAATTAGCTGCCCAAATACACTTTCTAAGTTTATCTTCTGTAATGCAAAGTTTGTTTTCAAATATCGTTCTCTCTCTTTCGCCAATCATCTTGCTGAGGATAATCTGATAGATTCTTGATCAACGGTGGATTCTTCTTCATCCCAAGTAGCCGGTAAAGTCGGAAGCAACAAAGCTTCTTTGTTTCTAACTTCTTCAAGCTGTTCCCACTCAGTCCATTTTTCAGCCAAACCACCAGTCCCTTGAAGCATCTTGACCACTTCAGACATCGCTGGTCTATCTTCTGGTGAGCCTTGTGTGCAGAGAAGAGCCACTTGAACAATAGTTTCAACTTCTTTGGAGTCATATGTAGTCAAATTGCTATCAACAATGTCTCTGAGCCTCTCTTCTCTCAACAGCTTCTTTATCTGTTTCATACACATCCAGCATTAGTTTCAGTATTTTCAGAAAGGAGAAAGTAAAAAAAAAAAAAAATGGAAATTCAAGTCTTACGTGATCAAGCAAGAGAACATTTTCCTCTTCTTCCAAGCGTGAAAAGTCGATTGCGCGCTGACCAGTAACAAGTTCAAGAAGTGTTATACCGTAACCGAAAACATCGGTTTTCTCTGATGATTTTCCTGTGCAGAGATACTCTGGCGCAATGTGACCCATTGTGCCTCGGACTTGAGTCGTGACATGAGTCAGCGATGTGTCCACAAGCTTAGCTAAACCAAAATCTCCAAGAACAGGCTCAAAATTGTTGTCCAGAAGTATGTTTGCAGCCTTGAGATCGCGGTGTATGATCTTCGGGTTACAGTGCTCGTGTAGATACTCTAAACCGTGAGCTGAACCGAATGCTACACGCTTCCTCGTTGGCCAGTCTAATCCTTCCTCTCCCGCCTTCAAATCTACATTAACGTTACAAATATTCTTAGAATCTAAGTCACTGAAGAGTAGAGAGAGGCTCTATATGTAATACTACCTCTCAGTCGATATGCGACGCTAAGATTTTCCATGTATGGATACACAAGGATTCTCTCAGAGGAAGTTGTGCAGAAACCAATAAGGCGTAAGAGATTCTTATGAACCGCAACGCTTATGAGCTGAATCTCTCTTTGAAACGCAGCTTCTCCTCCTGGACTGAAGTAATCCGCTAGGCGTTTCACTGCGACTTTTGTTTTGTCTGGAAGCAAACCTCTGTACACTTTTCCAAATCCTCCTTGTCCGATCAAATTGCTCTCGTTGAAACTATCTGTTGCGAGCTGGATTTCGCGCAAAGAGAATCTTTTTAGCTGTCCAAAGGAAATCTTCCTGTCATCTTCACCTGCATTTTTCAAGGAAAATAAATTTTGTTTTAAGATAGAAGTGACCTTATGAGACTACATTATATTTGATTATAGGAAAAAAAAATATATATGTAAATGTTTTTACCAGCTACATCGAAAAAGATGTCGTTTTTGGTTCTGCGAAGGCGATGGTGATGATACATAACCATAGCTCCAAGGAATAAGATTATAAAAGCAACGCAACTTGCAGTTAGAGTGATGTCTCTTAGCTTCTTCTTGGAGGATGTGACTGCACTTAAAGATGCTAAGGTTTTAAGTCTCTTCTGTTAGTATGTTAATTGGGTTAAGAAGAAAGAGTTAAGAACCTGGAAGACGAGAACTCGAAGAACAAGGCTGATTCAAGCTTTTACCACATATGAGATGAGTTCCCGAAAAACTGAAGAAATCACAAAACGTGATTATACTGTACTGAGAAGTCACTATGACTTAAGTTAGACTCATGAGAGAAAAAAACGGGGGGATTTACTCGAATGTTGGGATTGAGAAGAACTGAGTTGGGATGCTTCCTGTTAAATTATTGGATGAGAGATCCCTGTGAATCAAGTTTAATTGTTTGATTTAAGCCAAAAAAGCTCATAAAGTTACATTTCAAATATGGTTCATAAGAGAGTTTCAGGTGGACTTACAAGTGCTTTAGATTAGAGAGCTGACTCCAGCTCGCGGGTATCGAGCCGCTGAAACTGTTCATTGATAGGTTTAAAGTCTGAAGATTAACCATGTTCCCAAGATAATCTGGTAAAGCACCAGATAAACTATTGTTCTGTAACTCTCTGCATTGAAGGCATCAAGAACAAAAATATTATGGATTTATGGAATCTATAGAGAATCTTGTGGCGGGAAATGGTTTGTGATGTATTACAGTGTAACCAAGAACTTCAGTTTTGTAATGGCTGGAGAGAGTGTTCCTGTGAATCCATTAGAGGCAAGACTCCTACAAATTGGTACAAAAAAATAGTTTCAACACAATCCGAAATCTTAAAAAACTAAAACTTGAGAGGCGATCTCAGAGGACTTACAGAGCCACAACACTCTGGTCTCTACAGGTGACATAAGACCAGCTAAAGCAAGGGCTCACGAAATCGCGTGTCCATCTAAGACGATTGCTCAAATCTTTAAGTGTGTCTCTGAGCTGCAACAAAGCTCCTCCTAGCAGATGAACAATAAGTAAACCAGTTAACACCATTAGATCATTGATTTATAGAAGAAAAAAAGAGAGGCTAGTTATAAATATATACCTTCGATATCTGGTTGAGTTGATGAAGAAGTGATTCCCACAATAGCTAAGGCCATGAAACATTGTAAGATCAATTTCTCATTGTTCCATCTAAAGCAATCTCTTTGAAAGAGTCCTCTTCGAGGATTGCTAAATCTTTCACCGTTCCCTGCAATTTATAAGATATCATAAGAATTGCTATATAAAGATGAAATCAATCAAACTCACTTAAAAAATCTTTTGTTCTATCTGCAGAATCAATAGTTTTTAGATTACATCAAACATAATGATCGATGGAGAAAAATTAATTCTTTTACAAGAAATACATAACCCTTATGATCAAACAGCCTAATGTTAACTACACACATTAGTAAGCAAATAAAAGGAAAAACCGATTGGTGGGTCTTGTTATGCATAAATAACTAACAACAGCTTTTTTTGGTTTTTGATTTGAAACATTGTCAGATCAATCAATAAACTTTCCCACCAGAGCTCATTTGAAGCTAACACATTAAGAAAATGAAAGCGTATATGCATCAAGAACAACAAGTTTTATAATTGTGTCTTTGCTCTTGATGTTCAAATACTCTCTCAAAAACCTCTCTGTTTTCACCTTAATATGTACCAAATATTGTGTAAGTTGAAACTAAAAGAAGCAACAGCGTTTAATATATATATATATATATATATATTACATAAAATAACAAAAACCAAGAAGCCTAATTAATATATAACGGAGAAAAAGTGTAAGAAAACACAAAGCTTTTAGTACCTGACTGAGCCATAGATAAGCTGAAACACTCTAAACACAAGAGAACAAAAACATGGGTTGTGAAGAGAAATGGAGAGGATTTGTGTAATAATGAAGCCAATAAGAGCAACAATAATGAAATAAAAAAAATTCATCTAAAGACGATGGACTCTCTCTTAAAAGATAGTGCCTTTAATGGACCCACAAAAGGTATTTTTCCAATATATTTTTTTTTATCTTTGATGTAAAGAAGAAGAAGAAATGCTGCTTTGAGGGAAAGAGAATCCCACTAAGTTGAAACATCTTTGATTTCTTAATTGGTGGGTGTGTTTTCGTTTCTTCTTCTTCTTCTTCTTTTGTTTCTTTATTTTGGGTGATCTCTTTTGCAAGTGTGGGACTTCGTTCTGAATGGGACTAAAAGGTGAAATGAATGAGAACCTACAAGATTATAATATTATTGAATGAATCAGTCATTTAAAACAAGCCAGTTAATTAAGAACTTTAATTTTTTTTTTGTCAAACTATTAAGAACTTTAATTATGTTTGGGAAAATGGCTTCTGATTTAGGAGTAGACGGAAGGAAGCATGTGCAAGAAGGTTCCACTTGTTCAGATTAAAAATTTGAGGAAAAAAGGTTATTTGCAAACTAAAATAGGAAACGAAACACAGGGAAAAGTATTCAGTTTGATTGAAATTATCATCATTCTACTCAAAAACTTCTAAAACGTTTTCTTCTTTTAAATTTAGTTTTTTTCTTTCTAATAATCATTTAAGATTCATACTAAGAAGCCGTTGAAAATATTTAATAAAAAATGCATTTCATATGTAGCAGCAGACTTGAACTGGAAAGACTGAAATAATACTTCAAACTACTGGTTACAAGCCTGGCTATAACTATCCGTTTTTGAGTAGAATGATAATTTCAATAATCGAAAAGGTTTCATTTTTGGCATTTAAAAATGCAAGTGATTGATCTTTTAATATTATACTTTTAAGGGAAATAATAAATCGAATTACCACTTTTTGAGTAAAAGACCAAGAATGTTTAGCAAAATATAGTTTTTTTTTTCTTGATAAGCGTTGTTAAAACATCATGTATTGAAAACCTGAGATTTATTTTCGTTTTAAAATAGAAACGCAAGCTTATAAAAGAAAAGGTATCAAGAAAAAAGAGATATTTAAAGGAAAAATTAGGTTAAAAAAAAAGCAAAGAAAACAAAACTTGAGGAAGAAGCAGAGGAAGAATATATATACTGAACAATGATAGATAATATATCAATATGTATTAATATGCTTGAACTTGAATATGTTCTTATGCTCATCCCTTTATATGGTTGTCATACGATTCTTCACCTATTGAGACTTTTGTTATAGATTTGCAAAAGATCTGATGATCATCACAATCTACAACGTATATTTAAAAAGTGTTATTTTACCAACATTCACAAATACAAATATATTTTCTATTTTTTTGTTAAAAGAAAATGAAAACATTTGCACCTTTATTAAACGTAGCTCAACTTTGCTTACCTTTGGACTAGTCTAATAATCTGTGTGTATTCGGCGGATACTCCAGCCAGAGAAACTCTAGCCATCGATCCAGAGACATTATAAAATGTGGAATTGTAACCATAAATTAATCATAAATATTCGGTAAAAATCAGAATTACTAAAACCTGCATGGTTCGATATTATTATTATCTAACATCATTAATTATTTTTCTTTTTCTGATCAACTATCTAATACAGTAGTCTCTAATAATAGCCGATTGTCAGACTGTAAAAACGCGACTTGTGGATATATTCAAAAGACTTTTCTCTGTAAAAAAAGATTTCATCGGAACGAGTTCCAAAGATCACGAGAAAAACGTTACACTTGCGGGACCATAAAAAAACATTGCTTCATTTTACGAAATAGCCCTTTGAAAACTGCGTCTAGGTGACACGTGTCTAAGATTTGACGGGGGTACAATAGAGAAAGTAAAGCAAAAAGTAGCGTTGTGCGTTTGTGTTTGCGATTGGTTAAAAATTCCAGGCCTAAAAATCTGGCGCTATTAAATTCGGCCAATTTCCGCCAAAAATCGGAATTTCCTTAAAGGTTGCGTATCGGTTTCTTCTAGCTCAGCCGAGAGTGAGAGAGAGAGAGCGACGGCGAGAGATATGGATGCAGTGGAGATAGTGGATGTGGATGAGGAGGATGAGGAGGAGGAGAAGGAGTGCGAGGACTGGTGCTTCGTCTGCAAAGATGGCGGAAGCCTAATGCTCTGTGACTACAAGTGAGCCCCTCTCTCTCTCTCTCTACACTCGCCTTTGATTTCAGAGATTTTCTTGCTCCGTTGATGGATTTGGCACTTAGATAAAAACGTAGGCGCTAGTGAAACTCCGACAAAGGAAACGTAATGCTGCTGTTCCGGTAGAGGATTAAGTTTTTCTTTCTTTGCATGTTCTTGATTTCTGCCGATGGAGGGTGTTTACGTCTTTTAGTGTTGGCTGAAACTATGCTAGGGAATTATATATTATTTAATAAGGGGACAAATGATTTTGTACATTGTATCCTTCTAAAGATTTGATTGGAAGAACTCTGTGTTACTTCTGTAGGAAAGTTCTTCTTTTTCAATTAAAGTTGATGATTTTTTTTGTAGGTAGTAAGTTATGCTTAGAGGAATAATTTCTGTTGAGTGGAGGGAGCTAAAGAGAATAGCTACTGCTTTAACTTTTTTTCTTTCCCTGATGTTTCTTTGAAATTGATGTGTCAAAGTGGAGCCATTGTGTACCATTCTGATTCTGTAATGAAATGTGAAAAGATGTTTCTCTTTTGCTGTTGAAAATGGAAACCATGGTCTCTCGAGTACGAAACAGGATAGTAATGTGACGCCTTTGTTTTTCCTTTTCTCTGGGTCATTGATTAGAGGCTTAGGTGCCAAATTGTCTCTCTTTTTTTAAATCTCATAATTTGCAGCAGATTGAATATCTGAGATCCGCGTGCAAATTAATCAACAATCTCTTTATAAAAAAGACCGCCAAGAAGAATATCAAAGCATTGTCTGTTTTGACATCTAGTTGAGATGTAGGTATTTACCTCATTGTAATGGCTTATTTCAGGGACTGTCCAAAAGTTTATCATGCATCTTGCGTTGAAAAGGATATCTCACTAACAAAGAACGAANAAGAAGAGAGTTCGTTGCGATGAGAAGCTGTTTTCTATCTTCAGGAAGAAGTCTGTGAATCGAAAGAGGATTTATACACTTTTAAATGCTCACTTGAAAGAGAACCTTGACCAGTTGGAGTATATCACAAGTTTGGAATGTGGCTTCGGTGAAAAGAGTGAAAAGGTTTTGGTGCCTTGCAAGAAGCAGAAAACAGAAAGGCTAGATGAGGAGATTTGTGAAAAGGAAGTAAAACCTGAAATGCGGTCAACTGGTTTGGCCACGATCAATGCAGATAATATAAAGCTTGTTTATCTACGCAAGAGCTTGATAGTAGAGTTATTGAAGCAGAATGAGAGCTTTGGGGACAAAGTGGTGGGAAGCTTTGTGAAAGTGAAGAACGATCCTAGGGCTGTCTCTTATACACATCTAGATGTGTATAAGAGACATGGGTAGTAGTCTCTAACCTTGAAACTTTGGTAGCCATCCGTTGCAGATAACTAAGGTGTTTAGGATTGTAAAATCTGTATAAAAAGGATTTATGAGCATATAAAACAAAAATGAGCATCAATTTTAACTAGAAGACTTGGTTAAAGGCTTCTCCCTAGGAAATGATAGATGAGTCCATCACACATTTGGTATGTCTTAAGTGTATTGAATGAAATATATGCGTAATGGTTAGCATGCTTGGTAAAACTTGTAGTGTACTACTTTGTCAATTGCTATAAATAAAAAAGCGATACGCAAATATGCGTATGTCTATCCCTCAACCTTTCTGCATGTCTATATATATATTTTAATGCACCAGGAGTTGAGTTAGCATGCGTTGACATTCCTTTTACTGGTTGGCAGGATAAGATTGACTTGTCAGATCGGAATACATTTGAGTGTCTGTTTCTTGAGTATTGGGAAATAGTAAAAAAAGAAGAAGATGTAACGTTTGCCGATGTCCGCGCTTCAAAGTCAGGGAAGAAAGGTGTTAAGTTGAGGTACAAAGATGATCCCAAATTTTCGCTCGATGATGTCCGCTCTTCAAAGTCACGAAAGAAAGACATCAAGCGTAAGGATAAAGATGATCCAAAATATTCATTAGCTGACCATGCGGTTGAGGATGCACAAGATTATAAAACGACGGGCAAAACCAAGAGAATGGAGTTTATCAGATGGGGTTCGAAGCCCCTTATTGATTTCCTAACATCCATAGGGGAAGATACCAGCGACGCGATGTCACAGCACCTGTCTCTTATACACATCTAGATGTGTATAAGAGACAGGAGTTTGTTCAGCTTAAAGAGAATAAAGGGTTATGCAATCAATGCCAGGAGTACGTCGTTGCTTTAGAAGAGATTCGAGAATATGATGCTGCTGGGGTATGTTTCAAACTGCCATAACCAAATCAATATTTTGTCTTATTATTTCCTTTTATCCCAATATTGGGTAGTAGTCTCTAACCTTGAAACTTTGGTAGCCATCCGTTGCAGATAACTAAGGTGTTTAGGATTGTAAAATCTGTATAAAAGGGATTTATGAGCATACAAAACAAAAATGAGCATCAATTTTAACTAGAAGACTTGGTTATAGGCTTCTCCCTAGGAAATGATAGATGAATCCATCACACATTTGGTATGTCTTTAGTGTATTGAATGAAATATATGCGTAATGGTTAGCATGCTTGGTAAAACTTGTAGTGTACTACTTTGTCAATTGTTATAAATAAAAAAGTGATACGCAAACATGCGTATGTCTATCCCTCCACCTTTCTGCATGTCTATATATATATTTTAATGCACCAGGAGTTGAGTTAGCATGCGTTGACATTCTTTTTACTGGTTGGCAGGATAAGCTTGACTTGTCAGATCGGAATACATTTGAGTGTCTGTTTCTTGAGTATTGGGAAATAGTAAAAAAAGAAGAAGATGTAACTTTTGCCGATGTCCGCGCTTCAAAGCCAGGGAAGAAAGGTGTTAAGTTGAGGCACCATGATGATCCCAAATTTTCGCTCGATGATGATGTCCGCTCTTCAAAGTCACGAAAGAAAGACATCAAGCGTAAGGATAAAGATGATCCAAAATATTCATTAACTGACCATGCGGTTGAGGATGCACAAGACTATAAAACGACGGGCAGAACAAAGAGAATGGAGTTTATCAGATGGGGTTCGAAGCCCCTTATTGATTTCCTAACATCCATAGGGGAAGATACCAGCGACGCGATGTCACAGCACAGCGTGGAGTCAGTTATCCGCAGCTACATTCGTCAGAAAAATCTGATTGACCCCGAGAAGAAGAAGAGAGTTCGTTGCGATGAGAAGCTGTTTTCTATCTTCAGGAAGAAGTCTGTGAATCGAAAGAGGATTTATACACTTTTAAATGCTCACTTGAAAGAGAACCTTGACCAGTTGGAGTATATCACAAGTTTGGAATGTGGCTTCGGTGAAAAGAGTGAAAAGGTTTTGGTGCCTTGCAAGAAGCAGAAAACAGAAAGGTTAGATGAGGAGATTTGTGAAAAGGAAGTAAAACCTGAAATGCGGTCAACTGGTTTGGCCACGATCAATGCGGATAATATAAAGCTTGTTTATCTACGCAAGAGCTTAATAGTAGAGTTATTGAAGCATAATGAGAGCTTTGGGGACAAAGTGGTGGGAAGCTTTGTGAAAGTGAAGAACGATCCTAGGGACTGTGTGGCGTACCAGGTCTTGCAGGTTACAGGTAACCAGAACTTGTGGTTATTAGAATTTGCTTGCTGGTTTTTTCTTTCTATCTTTTAGATTTCATTGACTGTTTTCTTTTCCCTTTTGTTACGTGGCAGCCTATTAGACAATGTAATCACTGTAAAGCATGCTCTTTTGTTCCTTTTCTGTAGGCATTAAAACTGCTGATGACCATGGCATGTTTCTCTATGTTGCTGGCATGGCAAGCGATGTCAGCATTTCCAAGTTGGATGATTCTGACATAAGCAAGGTGCAAATATTTCCTTCAATTTGATTTTGCTCTCTTCTGTGTTTTGGGCAAATATATTATCACAGTTCTTCTGTATTCACTTAGAAAGCATATTTTTCAGGAAGAGATTGAACATTTGAAGCAGAAAGTGATGAGTGGCCTCCTGAGACAGCCAACCCTTGTAAGTTGTTAACACAATATAGATTTCTGAGTATCACAAGTGATAATGGTTATATATTGCCTCCATTAAGGCGAATAATTGTCTTTGTTTTCAATAGGTAGAGATGGAGGAGAAGGCTAAGGCTCTCCATGAGGATATAACAAAACATGTAAGTATATCTGAAAGCACACATACGTTAAATACTTAATGATCATATGAGAGAGATAAGAAATGGTTACACACTCGATGCATCTCACACATATCTTTTGTGAATAATTGAAAAAAAGCAGTGGATTGCAAGGCAGCTTAACATTCTGCAGAAACGCATCAACTATGCTAATGAGAAAGGATGGAGAAGAGAATATCCTTTGGATTCAATCATTATTAACACGTTTCAATCTTTTATATGATCATTAACATTGAACACCTTAACTCTTCCCCTTTGCCGGACTATTCTACATTAGAGGAGTATTTAGAGCAGAGAGAGCTTCTCCAAAAGCCTTCAGAGCAGGAGAGATTATTAAGAAAAACACCAAGGATCGTAGAAGACCTCATCGAGGTTAAACAAGAACCAGGTGCATCATCTGATAGCAGCAAACAAGGTAATATCAGTGGTCTGTCTCAGGAGGTGATAGCTATCGACTGAGTGACCAAAGATTCTGCAGCATCTTCAAGAGGAAGACGATTTTGTGTGTGTTGTAAATGTAATGGAAGTTGTATCTTCCATTATAACTTAAGAAACTCGGCTTAATACCCCTAAAAGCTCATCTTTTGGTAACTGATTGGGCTTTCGTAGACACAGGAAGCTTAACGTGGGCTGCTTATGTGTCATGTATGTAATATACTAATAAAGTATATGCTAGTGGCATGTCCTGCTATTTAGAGTTTAATCAAAGTCCTAATTACTTGACTCTTTCTCTTGCTTGTTACTCAACAATAAACTGTGGAATTTACAGTGGTGAAAACATTTGTATTTTATAACTTGGATTGGAATCAAACCGGTCTGTTTGACCAGAAAGCGAAAACCCATTCACAACCGGCGGCTTTAAGGTGACTAAATTCGACATCCCGACGTTTTTTCTCTTCGTCACCGTCGTATTCTATTCGTCACCGTTGTCTTCTCCATAACGTCTCTGTTGCCGACTTGGAAGCTTTACTCTGTGCTCTAAACGGGTAAATATTTTTGTAGTTTTGGTTTACAAACAATGGTTTGGGGTAGTGATGATTATTTAGATTGGATTGGATGAATTGAGAAGATGATTATAAACACTCTAGAAGAAATCGTGATGGGTTCATTAGCTTTTGATTTAATAAATAATGCTAAATATATACTGCATATAAGATGTTCGACAAAATGTCTGAATGAGTTTTTGAGTTTTCAGTCTAGCAAAGACGTTTTGTGTTGTAATTTCTTAGTTTCACTATTAGTTATTTAGATGATAATCCTATATATTTTGTCTAAAGCTTTGTGTTGCATCTGAATCTGATTTGAATCCCGAGTGTTTTGTATATTTCAATTTCAGTGTCAGGAGATTTTAGCGAAAGATGCACGTGTTTCTCAAGGACATAGTTCCGGCGGCGCAGAACAACATAAACACGCGTTTCATCATCCTCGACAAAGCCAGATCGCCGGCGGCGGCGGCGAACGGACAGAGTTGTATCGCGTTGGCGGCGGATCAAACGGCGGCTGTTCACATACAGCTGTGGGGAGACGAGTGCGACGCATTCGAGGCAGGCGATATCGTGAAGCTCACCAATGGGATATTCTCATACGTGCGGAACAGTGGGCTCGTTCTCAGAGCTGGGAAGCGTGGGAAGATGGAGAAGATGGGCGAGTTCACGATTGCGTTTGTCGAAACGCCAAACGTTAGTGAGATACAGTGGAATCCTGATCCGGAGAATCCCAAACGCTATATTCAGGACGGCACCGTTTCAGCCTATTCCCGTGTCTTCCCTCCTTTGCCTTGAAACACTTCAAGCGACACACATGGAATTGAAGGCTTTTTGTTTTGTTTTCCCAATTATAAATAAAACTTTGGGAAAAACTGATAAGTCAAAGATATTTATAACAGTTTTGAAGGTGAATAAACCGCAATATAGGCTCCGACTTTAACCTAGGACAAATTAATTATAGATATTACTTGAAAGGAAAAAAGGAAGTACAATATATAGTTTAAAGGTTCGACCAAAACAGAAAAAAAGTAGTAAAACGAAAGTTGGAAAATGAAGATTTTCTTGCTTTCTTTTGGATGCACAATATGCGAAAATGACGTTTTTGTACATAAAGAAAGATATGCGTCTTGTTCTTTAATTATTAACCAAATTTAACCCACAAAGAAGGTTAAAAATAAAAATGTGTAGTGTCCGAGTTTAGGGCATTTTTCCAACGGCGATTCTATCGATAGAAAACAAAGGGAAGGAGAAGCAAATCCTTAAGACAATGATCATTACAAGTGAGGATGTAATAGAAGAGATTCTCAAGCAACTTCCGACGAAATCACTGTCGAAAACATGGAGATTGTTGATCGAATCAACCTATTTTATCCATAAACGTCTCGCCACCCCATCTTGAAACTCCTTGTTGTTCATCATCAGCCCAACTCGAAAACTTTTCTTTTGGAAACCGTTTCTTCTAGAGATAAAGACAAGGACGGACAAATTTGTCCTTCTTCTTCTTCTTCTAGTTCTTACGCTTTTCCTGATCCAATCAACGAATCAAACAACGGAATTATTCAAGTCTTGGGATCTTGTGACGGATTGGTGTTGATCAGCTTCTACGATTTTAGCTACGTTTGCCTGATCAAACCCACGACGAGGGAGCATCGGACAATTTCTCATGCATTGTTGCAATTGTCCACAGATCAACCAGGTACGTGGTTCTTCTTGTCCGATAATTGATTCTAGCTGGGTTTTGATGTAACAAAGCCTATTTTAAAAGGTATCGTTATTGTATCTTTATGTTTCGCATTCAAACCGCAGAATGCAGGTGTGGTTGGAAAAAGTGTAATTTTATGTGTACACAAAAAAAAACATAAAAAAAATATGGGAGGTGGAACTGCGAACATATTGACTTCCATCCCAAGGAACGAACCTACGAGTGACTTTCATAGATAGTTGTGTTAGGATTGCAAGATACGGTAATGTATATATATCATTTTTTTCCTCTCTAAATTATCCATGTTTTCTTTCTTTTTTTTTTCCTTTGAAGGTGGCATTACTGGAATGCCATTTACCATGAGATTTGGGAAAGACATGGTTACAGGATCATACAAGGTGATTTTGATGTATTTTTCCGAGTTTGATATTAGCCACCGTTATATGCGTCTCAAGGTTAAGGTCCTGTCCCTTGACAGTGGTGAGCTAAGAGATGCCGGGATTTTCCCTGTTTATAAGAATCAAATTCGCAGTGAGCAAACACCTCTATTCGCAAACGGATCACTCTTTTGGATGACACGGCATTCTCGGTGGATGCAAAACCCTCCAAAGCTAGTAGCTATGGATCTTCACACTGAAAATTTCTGCCGGGTGTCATTACCGATTTGGTACAATATACACTCCCGTAGTATGCACATGTGGGTCCTAAATGATCGTCTGTGCCTATCAGACTTGTTACAGCGTCCGAGTATGGACATTTGGAGTCTACATCAACAAGATTCGAACGAGAAATGGGAAAAGATCTTATCCTTTGATGTTTCAAGTATCGGTCTGCTAAACGCAAGTTTTTGGATGCCTGATCTAGCGGCCAAAAGACACTCTCCAGAACAAGCCTCCTTAGATAGACAAAGAAGGACTTCGTATTTGCCGACCTTGATTTCTCCCTATCAAGGAAGAGCTTAATCATTCTTTAATGTCAAAGATTAATTGATGAGCGTTTTAGTTTACGTTTTCAACATTATACACAAGGTTACGCTCTCAACCATGTTGTTGTTCCATGAAGAGGATCGGAGTAGCTAGCTCTTCCAGTGAATGTTCCTTTTTTAGTTGAGCTCTTGTTTGTGGATGGTTGCACTTCATTTATGTTTCAGACAGTTTATGTTTCTATGTTCGATCAAGCTGGATCCTTTTGGTCTCTCTCGACCAGTTGAACTTGGCAATCTGAAATTAGCTTCCGTCTGCAATGTAGAACAACTACTTGCTGTTTTTGAACCCAGCCTTGTGCGTAATTTTTATAATATATATTTCACAGAAATAATCATCAATCTGTTTTTAGATATTTTCCAAATAAAAAAGTTGTATAGACTATAGAGATTGTTGTAGACAATTATTATAATAATTTTCCAAAGGTGTATACGTGCGTTGTTACATTCGACATCAACATTATATGCTCGTTTTAAGATATTTTTCAAATAAAATATTGTATAGAAATTGTTGTAAACAAATAATTTTATGAATAATTCTCCAAAGGTGTGTGTGTGTGTGCGCATTATTACCATTTACCATAATGATTCTCTTTTTTTTTTTCTTTCGTCGTAATTCTCTAGACAAAAAGATATAAATTGGGCCTGGCCCAATTGCCTCAGCATCTAATTTTCTATCTGAACCGGAAATCTCGGTCAATAAATTGGTTTAAGCAAATTTCTGCTTTTTCTCTTCATTTTTATTTATTTTATAACTACATTCATTAATCACGGCAAAAAAAACATGCATCTCACATCTCTGTTAAAATCTGGAAAACCTACTACTCTATGTTACTTTTGTACTGGCCACCAAAATAAATAAATATTTAGAAAACTATTAGCATCAAAAAGTGATCATTATCTTTATATATTTAGGAAAGCGATGGTCAAACGACACTTGTATGATTCTGATTTGCCCAAACTTCGAGAGTGGGAAATATAACACTTTCTTGGCTCTCAAGAAACTAAAATTCCCAAGATGGCCTAGCAAATTTGCGTTGCAAACTTAGAAATACGTTCGTTATTGTAAATTACTCAGAAATACGGTTAAACAATCACACACACACACACATAGTTTTGCTTCATTTAAATAAAAGTAAATGTAATGTTTTTGTTTAGCTTTTAAGTGTTACTAAATGTTGAAATTTGATATCTTATGACATCAACACCAATAATATCTTCTGACCGGTCAAATATTGGTCTTACGTTCTTCTTGTTTCTCTTACAGCTAGGGTCATATTCTCCCATAAAAAGGTTTGCAAAGCTTAGTTCTTTTGTGCATTTGTCTCTCACAAAAGAAAGGGGAAAGAAGAAAAACACCAAACAAAAAAAAAACCTCGGAAGAGACAAAACAGAGAGTAAGAAAAATGAATCCTGACGAGGCTATAGCTAGGGAAAGGTTCGATGAGCTTGATAACGAGGTGAATGTTGTGATGTTTAGGGTTGGGATGTTTGAGTTTGCAAATAGGGAGGTGGTGGAGGTTTCGAGTCCTTTAGGTCTCAATGACTACAAGGATGAGCTCAAGGTGGAGATGGGATTCAAGATCCGCCGTGAATGGTATGACTATCTTTGTTTTTTTCTTTTTAGTTAGTTGCATGCTTTGGAAAGTTTGTTTAGTTAAGAGTTTTGATGATGTTAATGAGATTGTGGGTTTTACTTGGGTAATTATAAAGAGTCAGCCTTGAATAAGACGCAAATTAATGAGACTATGAATGGAGCATATATATGTATAGTTCGGTTAAATGAGTAACATGTGTTTTATTTTCTTCTTCTTTTTCTTTATCTATTATCATTTTTATTTAGTAGTTTGCGTCGGAGCTTTGATTTGGATTTCGTGAGATTATGTTACCAGAAAAAAAAATGGTTTGATAGTTAGGTATAGAAAGGTTATGTAAGTGTGGAGTTTACTTGGGTAGTAAAGATGCAACCTTTAATGAGAAGCAGATGAGATTGTGAATGGATCTCTCTGTTTTCAACATCTAATAGTTTGATTTTAGAGGTTATGGTTTGCGTAAAGGTTATAGATTTCAACATCTCTCTGTTTTGTTTGGTTTTTGACTTGTTTTGATTTTACGTAAGTCGTGTTAATTAGGATTTGTTTTGATGATTTTATCGTGAATTTGTTTGAAGGATAAAAAAGGTTTTTTTTGTTGTTTCAAATATCCAAGCCTATACATGAACAAATAAACGAGAAAAAACAAAACAAAAGAGTTTATTATAGTGTGACGATTGATCAAAGTCCATGTTTAAATTTTGTACATAATTTCAGGATCGACCATGGTGATAAATGATATAATTTTTAAAATCTCATTATCGATTTTGGTGGTGGATGCTTTAAAAAAAAGTTAAGAATGATGGTTTTATCAAAAAAAAAAAAAAAATGTTTTTACGGAGTCAAATAATATTTGAAGAAAATAAAAAGAAAAATGTTTTTATCAAAGAAACTTGCGCTCCCACCGAAATCTAAATATTCAAAGTATATAAACTTTTTTAGGAGATAAACTAAAACTGAATCAACAATAAGCATATTAAAACAGTTTTGTGCTGAGAGTTACCTTCAAGAAGAAAACGAGAAAGATCTCAAGTCACCAAGCACCACGATCCACATAGTCTCCATTGAACACATAAAACCGGTTTTGACAAGGAAATCCAACATCTTTCAACATGAAGAAAAGGTCATGAAGCAGCTGACCATGAATGTCACCTACCACAACGATGTTGGAAGATTTTGGAAGCAGTGAGAATAAGAGAATCAATGACATCAACTGGCATTAGTGAAGGTAGTTGAGAAGGAATGAGATTCCATGAAAACCATTCAAAAGACGACATTAGCCCATGTACCCATTCGTTTGTGGAAGATTTTTGATAAAGTGAGAAAAATATGCAGAAAAAATTGAAGTGTTTTTCAAATATCCTACCATATACATGAACAAATAACGAGAAAAACGAAACAAAACAGTTTAGTATAGTGTGACCATTGATCGAAGTAATGTTTAAAATTTGTACATAAAAGACATATCAATACCGCAATGTATAGTATCGTCTTCTTGGCTAATAGACCTGATTCCGTATATTATGGTCTATATACCGACCAGATTCGACGTAGAAGAGGCATGTAGTAAGAGGTTTTGGAGGCTCATTGATCAGATGTATTTCATTTTGACTCCCAAATATAAAGAAGAGTTCGTCGGCTCTGTGGAACCTATGTCGGGAAACTGTGAAGCTCACTATGATTGAAATACTGGAGATTTCCACTATCATCAGAAGATTGATCATTTGAATCACTCTGATTCAGATCAATGACTTGATCAAAGTCTTGCTCACCAATGAAACCAACACAAGTGCGCGATCCACAAAGATAGTTTCGGGGGAGAGAAAGAAGTATACACCTTTGGTTGTAATCTATTGTGAGCTCTGTCCTTGAAAGGACAAGGAGTCAAATTATCATCAAATTACTAAAACGAAATATTATTCACCAAATGGAGGGAGAGTCAAATTATCATCAAATTACTAAAACGAAATATTATTCACCAAATGGAGGGAGCCTACCTCCTTTATAATTTCAATCGAGAAAACACTGATGCAATCTTCACCGTTCACAAACCACTCTGACAACAATTAACAAGTGAGTAACAAATGAAAAACGTCTATAACAACAAATAAGAGTTTATATGAGTCACCTTTTCGGTGATGCAGTTTGGCTCACAACTGTGGTTAATGAAACGCCTTTTAGGATCCCCTTTGCACTAGCATCTATTACCTACATTAACAAAAAACAGAAGATGAGATAGGGCTTTCAAGACAGCGCAGATGTTAAGTTAAGGAATGCAATTATTACAAGCACAACCAACAGAAGCAACCTCTCTGTGCATGGCCCAGTTAAAAATGTGCAGACGAGTGTTACAAAAAGGGGAGGATGGACGAATATTTTCGTTGTACATACTGTACTTTAAAAAAAAAAAAAAAAATTTTAGGATCGACCATGGTGATAAATAATCTAATTTTTAAAATCTCATAATCGATTTTGGTGGTGGATGCTTTAAAAAAAATGTTTTTATCAAAGAATAATGTTTTTATCTTCAGCTAAATTAAATAAGCTCTCATAGAATCTTAAATCATTTCTAGTTTTGGTATTCAATTATTTATATTTTTCAATTAAAATCATTATGATATATTTTATTGGTTAAATTGACACGATAATGGGAAGTGAATAAGTTTATGCAAATTGGAATCCAAGATTCTATGAGAGCTTCTTTTAACCGAAACTATTCTTCTTACACACTTTAGTGACCGCAAAATACAGAGTACACACAAATACAGAGAAATCCAAAGTATCACAGTAAACAAATAAAAGAATACTTACACAAATGAAACCGTTTTTTTTTCTTTTTCATGTCGATTTGGTATCTGTCAAGGCTCCTCCTTTCTCAAGCTCTCCAACGAGGTCCCTGAGCGAGGGAACCTTCATGGCTAGAGTTCTGTAGAGTCTAGAGTATCGAGCCCGTGTGCCATCAGCTGTTCTTGCTAAGGCCAGTGAACTTAGAGCTTTGGGCAACTGTCCAAACACTTGTTTCATTTCCTCTAGGCTCGTGTTTTCTAGAACTGAAGGTCTTGGCACAACTCTCAGTATAAGTACATCTAGAGAAATGAAAGAGGCTAATCTTGTAGAAGCATTTTGAACAGGAGAACTGCCTTCTTCCAAGGTAAACAAAGCTGCACCACTTGGCATTTGTTGCAAAACCTGTTAAAGAGGAGAATATGGAAATTAAGGCACGAGAAACGACATGACATCCCAAGTTTCTTGTACCTATCTTCTTTTGTGGTCAACAGACTCGAGAGCTGATCCGATAAGGAGACTGGAGAGTGTAGACTCGTTTTGCATACTCAGATAGAAGCTGTCCCGTGTGCAAAGCCGAACTACTTACTGTCTGTCGTTCGAATCCATTAATTTGGCCAGCCTTGTGAGCAATTTTTATAATATTTCACAGAAAAACAATCTGTTTTTAGATATTTTTTCCAAATAAAAATTGTATAGAAATTGTTGTAGACATGACAAAAAATGATGAGAAAGCCGAGTCTTAAAATTAGACAAATCACCTTATTTAAACTATAGTAAGTGGAAAAGTTTCAAGTACATGAATTCATAAAATCTTTATAAAACTAAAAAATAGCAAAAGAAAAGAGAAGAAATTCCAACCAAAACCAAAACACTTTCAGGAACCTATTTTCCTGTTCTTTTATTTCATCAAGAAACATAAACCTTCAAAAGATGATGTTGATGATTTGGTAAGAAATCACTTGACCACACAGATTTTGATAACCGAAGCAGCTCCGATACGGTGCAGAGCCACTACAGCATCACCATGGTTACACAGTCCTTTCTCAGTCGCCGACTTCAAAGCAGACTCAATAATTTCCTCTGTAGATTCACTATCAGTTGCTTTTGCTGATCCTTCAGCCAAAACTGGAATCAAACCTCTGTATATCAAACTATGCCTCGCCGGCGACTCGTCGCTGCAACTCCAGTTAAAGGTATCGCTGGTGAAAACCGGAACAACCACCGATAGAATCGGGACAGCCGGTCTATACTTAGCCACCAGTTTAGCTGTTGTACCTCCTCGGGTCAACACGATGATGAGTTTAGCCTTGGCTTTGTTTGAGGTTCGTACAGCAGATGATGCAAGACTCTCCAGTGTGCTCATTGGAAGTGGAGTGGCTCTAATCATCTCCTTGAAGATTGTGTTGTAGTCAAGCGATGATTCTGCTTCGATGCAGATTTTAGCCATTGTATTCACTGCTATTTCAGGGTAGGCTCCTGCAGCGCTTTCACCGCTGAGCATGACGCAGTCAGTGCCATCGAGAACCGCGTTTGCTACATCCGTGGCTTCAGCTCGTGTTGGCCGTGGTGATTTGATCATAGACTCGAGCATTTGAGTGGCTGTGACCACCGGTTTACCAGCAAGGTTACACTTGTAGATCATCATCTTTTGAGCCAAGAAGATCTTCTCTATCGGAATCTCCATCCCGAGATCACCACGAGCAACCATGAATGCATCGGTTTCACGCAGGATCTCATCGAAATTCAGGACTCCTTCCTGGTTCTCAACCTTCAAGATTTGATAACGAAACCAAAAGAACAAAAAATTAATTCTCATACTTTCAAACATGTGTGCTTAGCCACAAATGATAAAGGTGCATGTGTGCGTTGTTACCTTGGACATCAACATTATACTCTTGGAATGTGATCCAAGTACTTTCCTGACATTAACAAGATCTGATCCTTTGCGAACAAACGAAAGAGCAATCATGTCGATTTTGTTTGGAACACCCCATTTAAGAATGTCTTCTACATCCTTCTCAGTCAAAGTGGGGAGATCAACAACAACACCGGGGAGATTCACATTCTTTCTTTCACCCAGCATTGCTGTATTTTCACATCGACATTGTACAGTTCCAGACTTTGGATCACATGACACTACAGCTAGACTTATGCTTCCATCTGCACATAGTATGGTATGTCCAGGCTTCACATCCACCGACAGCTTCTTGTAGCTCATGGAAATCGTTTTTTCATCACCCTTGATGTCATAATCAGTGCTAATAGTGATCTCCTGGCCTTCCTTTAGTTGTATAGGGTTCCCATCTTTCAAGAAACCGGTACGAATCTCAGGCCCCTGTAGTAATAGCATGAAGATATATATTGAACCGTTGTAAACACAGGGTAATGAATTCCAACCATAATGATTCTGTAAGCAGCACATACGATTTATCGGTTATAAGTTCGAGCTAACAGCCTAACACCTTCAGTAAACACCCAATTCTGAGATCTATGGGTCCATCAACAATAATAAGCAAAATGTAAACACTAAATGCCCAATGTTCATGCTCGGGACCTTAACTAGAATAACCTCAAACATCCACCAAAGACACTCTGCTTTACTTTCATATTTTTTTTTTCCATTTTCTAATATAACTTTCTTTTTCTCTACTAAATTTCTTAATTGAGAGGCTGAAGCGTTCATCAAGTTGAGAATTATACCCGAAGAATTCACATTTCAACTACAAAATGACTGAGCAGTGTGTTCTTCTTCAGTTAAAACCATAACGAAACACAATCTAAACAGCCATATACACGATCTGAGTTCATAAGCGAGGTCAACACAATTCATGTCTACACGCCTCTAGACGAACAGCGCAAGAACAAAATCCATCAACAAAAAAAGAAGAGAAGAGAAGGATAAACCTTTGTATCAAGCATAACAGCAGCGAGAATGCCTGTATTCTGCATAGCGGCGCGGAGATTTTCAAGAGTCTCCTGATGGTACTCATGGCTACCATGAGAGAAATTGAATCGAGCGACATTCATGCCCGCTCTTAGAAGCTTCTCAATCATAGGAACAGTCCGAGACGCAGGGCCTAATGTGCAAACTATCTTCGTCTTCGGAAGCCTCCCATCATTAGGTAGCTCCTTCAATATCCCTTCTATGTCTATGTTCGACATTTCTTCGAATCCCCAAAATCCTAAACACAAGCCCTCCTTCGAAACTCCACCTGCTATGAACATCAAACGATAAAAGAATCAAAAACCTAAAATCATGATCGTCATTTTCTCAGAGAGAGAGAGAGAGAGATCTATACTAACGGGAGATTCTACATCGACTGCAAGCGATCACGAGAAGAGATCACGACTAATCAAGTCCACCAAACGTTTGAACGAGCGAAAAAACACTGGAATGTTTTAGATCCGATAACACGATTTCCGATTATGAGATGGGATCTAACGAATTTCGAAAGACGCAAGAGAGATGATCGGAGAGAAGTGGATTATACCTGAAAACGCTGCTTCTGTGGTGTTTTTTGGAGTGTAGAAGCCGCCGGAGACTCGAATGTTAACGAAGGGATTTTATAACGGCGTGGGGGAGCTGCCACGTGGAATTAATTAATATATTATACCCAATGGGAATTTTTCATTCTGATTAAAAAACAAAAAAAAAAAGCAAATTCCTGCCCCTTCGAAATCCGGATATCGTGGACTTGTTTGTTTTTGTTCAACACTTGATTGAAAATTAATTATCGAACTAACATGCGTTATGAACACAAAGACTACGATTATTCTAACCTAAGAATATGCTATTTGGATCTAAAGAGATGTGCTATTTTTTTCGAGAAGGACTAAGTTTTTTTCACTAAAAAAAAAGAGAGTATAAGCTTCTCTTTCTTAAAAGAATTAGGTATTATAATTTTGTTAAATAAAATTTGTAGAATTGTCAAATCGAACAAAAGTTGGATTGCATGAATTAAAATTGTTCTATTTTTCAGAAAACTTGCATGCAAACAAAGATTTGACGTTTTTAAGGTTTAAATTTTGTCTTGTCTTAGATATAGACCACACAAGTGTATTTTTTTTATTCTCATTAAAATTTCATTTATGGTTTTTTAATTGCATGAATTTGATTGATAGTTATGTTAGGAAAATCATTTCTTTTTATACCATTATGTCTTCTTATATTATTTTCCATGTTACAGTTTGTTTTTCGTTTAATAATTTCCTTTGCTTTTGTTTTCTGTTCTTGTGGAAATTGAAGAGCCATTTTTCAGGGAAACAATACTTTTTTTCTTTTCCTTCAATCTCCTTTGGAACTATCAGGAAGCCATTTGTTGTCTTTTTATTCTACTAACTAAGAAGAGAGTATTCTTATTTGAATTCTCATAAAAATGGTAGCAACTAGTATTAATAAAAAGCCTAGGGTTGCTTTGTAATTCATGTTTTCAACATGGACCCATCACAAGATTGAAGATACATACATATAATAAAAGCACCTGATAATGTTACATGAAGCAAACATAAGAAAGAGCAATACTTGGTCGTTGTCTTTGCTTCACATGCGTTTCGGCGGAACATATTGTACACGCTCTTCTTGGCATAAGTGCTGCAGCAAATCCACCAGAATGCGAAAGAAAGAAAAACAGAGTTAGAGAATGAGAAAACACCGCGACTTATCGGAGCCAATGTTCTAATTTCAAAACACAAAGTAAGGTGTTGTTATACGTTGAAGAGTCCAATTTCAAACCGTGAAGATAATATATATTACCTGCATTTCCTCTGGGAGTGGCTCTGAGACAGCAAGAGTGTAGCAACCAGGAGCAAACTTCCCTGTCAAATTTAGCAAATATCATACAATCAGCTGCTAATCATACGAGTAATACAAGGAGCCCAAGTAGATTGAAATTCTTCAAATCTAAAGCCGCATTTTAATTTGTATTAGATCTAATCCCTCTGAGCCACATTCTTGTAGAGACAGGAAATCACATTACACTTGTCTGTCAGCTTTCATTGGAGATTTTATGGTCACTGATCTTTAATGCAAAATAGATGTGATGAACGTAACAGTAATCTCACCTTCTTAAATCTATCAGCGGAGTATAATGATGAGAGAATACGAACACATTGATGAAACGAAGAAACTAGGTTGTTTGCTGAACTCAGAAAAGAAAGTCGATAGTTAAAGAGAGCGATTAACATACCGATTCTTAACCACCTAGCCGCCCAGCTTCTACTTGGATCCATCACAGAGATTATACTGCAAAAAGTCTTAATATCAGTAGCTAGAACTATGAATTCATCAACTTACAAAAAGAGACATACATAACCCACTAATTCTCTCACTTCAGTTTATAAAAACGAGTCTTAAAGCAGTAAGCTTTGGGCAATTTGCCACTACTTAATAAATCACTGATCCAACAAGAATGCTAGTTCATTGAAAACTCGAAAACCAAGAAGCGTCACTTTATACATTCCGAAAGGAATTAAATTTCATACTATGCAGAATCACTCCACGATTCAGAATTTTCCACTAGTACACACCAGAGTAAAAACTTTTGAAACACTAGAAGTTTTTGTGAACAGTTCCCGTAAAAGCAAAAACTTGCCTACCCAAGAACAGAAGAAATTTTAAAATCAAAAGGGTTTCGATCTCAGGACATACCCATTGAAATTAGGGGTAGTAACTTCCACAATACGCTCGTGATCCTCTTCCATCTTGAAGAAAGGACAGTTCTCGCACCCAGCGTCCCTGAACTGCTGAACAAAAATCGAGCTTAGAGCCTTAGAGGAGAAATCAAACACCCAGGATCTTACGAAAGGAAGGGCGAGAAAAAAAAAACCCTAATAGAAACAATGGAAAAAGGGGAATCAAAGAGACCTGGTCATAGGTTTTGACAAGTCGGCATCGAAGACAAGCCCTAAGCTCGTGGCCAAAGCTAGTCGGGATCTGGGCTGGTGCGCTTCCCATTTTGTTTGTTTCTCAATCACCTTTCTGAATTTCTCTTCCCAAATTCCAGTTTCTTGTTAGATTATTCTTCAGTTCTTCCCAAATTTTTAAATAACGGGAAGGAAGACGAAGAATCTCCATTTATGATATTTGGGCCGTACTTGGGCTTTATCTAGGGCCTTCTTTATTAACTAAATTCTACGGAAAAAATAAAATTCCGTTAAGTACAACAGCGCCATATAAAGAAGACATCGAGTCAAATCTATGCTTCTTCTTCTTCCTCCTCTGTTCCTAGTTTCCCCTGCAACAATTCTCTTCTCCTCTCTCTCTCTCTCTCTCTCTCTCTCTCTCTCTCTCTCTCTTTTGCACATTTGAGTTTCTTCTATTCTTTCTGGGATTTGCGTTTGCGTTTCCGTTTCTCTCTCTGCTCCGAGCGCGCTTGATCCGATTCTTTGGTAAGATTGGATTTTCGCTAAAACTCAAATCCGTTTCTTGTTTCGCTACTTGTTTGTTTATCGTAGCCGAATCTTCTTCCAATTTGGTTCCGTTTTCCTTCTTATTTTGATGATTTCTCGAAACAAGTTTTCTTGCGTTGCCTGTTACTTTCGATTGAGAGGTTATATATACTGCGATAATGGACATTTAGGTATCTTGATTCTGTGAATTGCTTCGGAGATCGAAATGCATAAGTGTTTTAGTAACTTTTGTTTGATTGATCATTAACCTGTGAAAGTTTGATTGTTTCATCTCATCGCTACTTGGCTTTCATTGTAGCTTTTTTGGAAACTAATCGGATTCTGGTTCTTCTTCTTCTTGTTTACTTCATTCTTGATTATTGGTGAATCTTCATCGTCAATTTTATTTGTGCGGCGACTTCTCTCTTTGGTCCTTAGTATATCGATGCCTCTGTTTTTGTTTTTTAAATCATTTCCTGTTAAATAATATTCATCGAACTTTATGTTTTGTGCTTTTGATTTTAGTAACTTGTTTTTCCAGGTTGAAAGAGTTAGCGGCAGAGAAAACAGCGAGACTCTGTTTTTTTCAATCTCTTCGCGACATGGATCCAGAGAAAAAGCAATTACTTGAGCAGTTTAAGAACTTAAAAGAGGCGTTTGGGAGAAAGGAGTACGATACCTGCGTTTTTTGGTTGACTGCTTTTGGAGAGGTATATCTTCTTAGATTTGTATCAAATTCTCTAACATTTTGACAGTGCTAACGAGAATTTCTGATGTAGGAGATGAAAAGCTTTTTGGAAACTAGCCCTGTCGGTCTCGACCCTAATTTTGACCCTTTTGTGGGATTAGAAGATGACGATCATGGTTTCGACACTCCCTTTGACACTTCTGCAGCATTAGAAGCGACACCATCAACTGACCAAGCCAAACCGCAGTTCAATTTAGACAACGTACCAATGCCACATAATATTGATGGTTGGACTACAGAAGCTGCTGATTCAATAATACTTGACGAATTTGTAGGCGCCATGGAGCCAGTCTCACTACCACCACCTGCTACCAAGCTAGCCTCGCTACCACCACCTGCTACCAAGCTAGCCTCGCTACCACCACCTGCTCCCGAGCCAGTCTCACCACCACCACCTACTGTTGATGACGTCTATGAAGAACTTATGCAAGCTACGCAACATGCCACTCAGGCTTCTATTCTCATCAACAGGCTAGCTATAGGCGGTGTCATTATGCTGAACCAGGAATCAGTCAACCATCTTGATTCTTTTCAAGTGCGTATTACGGCTGCTACAGAAGCTCTAGAAGAGGCGTCATACCATCTTACGCAAGCCCAACTCGTCAATGAGGCTGAAGCCCTACTCCCACTTTTACAATGAAGACATTGTGATTTGTTTCCGTTACTATACGACTCTTTGACTGTTTCCGTTACAGAGAATATTGTTTGGCTTTTCCAACTCAAGATTTTAGGGTTTTTCGACTTATTTCAGTTCAGTTTTTCTTGTTTTGACTTGGTTATAAATAAATAAAAAAAGCATAATCCAATCTCTTTATTTTTTTGGTTTTTACTCTCTGTTTGGTTTCTTCGATTGAGCTACAGAGACCGAGAGCTCCTCAACTCCTACATTATAATCCAATTTGGCTTTTCCAACTCAAGATCGTCGTCTCTTTGCTCAGCCTAATTTCTCACTTGTATGATATTTGGTAATTCAACGTCAAAAAGAATGGTAAACTTAAAAAACAAGTAGCGATTGTTTAGCAAAAACTTAAAAAACCTCTATTAGCAACAAGAAACTAGTAACTATGGTGGTGGTGGTGGTGGTGCTACTTCGTTCTGTAGAGGGAGAAACAGGTCGCGAAGAATCTCATTCTTTATCACTTTCAGAGTATGTGTTGCTTCCTTAGCTTCTCTATCAAAGAGAGACTTCCACAAGCCCAAAACGTTACACTCTATCGCTTCCCTCCTAAACCCCTTCGCCTCTGAAACAGCCTTGGCAAGTCTCAACTTATCCTCTACTTTCTTGAGCTCTTGTTCAATACTAGAAGTACGCTCTCGGACACGTCCACATTCTCGTTTGCATATGACAACCGAAACAAGGATATCCAGAGATAAGATTGCATCATTAAAACTACGCAAAGTCGGTCTGGCCAGTGTCATAAGGATTGTGATGCCCGCATTAGGATTATATACTCCATTCTTCGGTTCTATATCTTTGAAATAGACATAATGAATCACGCGCATCACCCTTTCCAAAACGGGACTATTAGGATACATGTTGTTTCTTGCACCCCTCCATAAAATATAGCAGAACCATAGCATACAATAAATGTTACCACACAGCATGAACATCGATTCAGCCACATATAGCGAAAGCTCAACTCCTAGTCGCACAACCTCGTTTTTTAGCTCATGCTTTACAAAATTCCTCCCTAGAATGTAAGGAGAATACAGGGGCAGTGCCCTTATCTCCATATCCCAAGCCTCACCCGAAATCGGCTCAAACAAGTCGCTAAGAATGCTATTCTTTATCACTCCCTCGCCAGCTTCTTCATCGAAGAGAGACTTCCATAAGTGAAAAGTGTTAGACTCTATCGTCTCCCTCGCAAACCCATTGGCCTCTGAAACATCCTTAGCGGACCTCAGTTTATCCTCTAGATTCTTCAGCTCTTGCTTGTATTTTGCAATAGCCGACGTCAATAGCCGATCATCAAAAGAGCAGTGTTTTCTTCTGAGAAGCCGAACAAGGCGATGCAAAACTACGATTCCACAAACGAAATCATTCCAACTTGTCCTGATAAGATTCCATTGGGCCGACTTGCCGTCACCATTCCGATGTTCTCCTCCATTCTTGGGTTTGATATCATTCGAGTAGACATGATGAATCACAAGAAGCAGCCTTTCCGACACGGGATTCCACTGCGGTAGTACATATCTATACAACCTCGAGCAGAAGAATAACAGAGTACGTATGTCATCACACAGCAAGAACATCGATTCAGCTACAGAGACCGAGAGCTCAACCCCTAATCGTACAACCTCCTCTTTCATGTCTTCTTTTGCAGAGACACTCCTACAAAAAAAAAACAAACATTCAATATTTTCCGACTGATCAAGCTAAGCAGGGTCTCAATGGGACTAAGTAACATCACTGACCCTGAATCGTATGGATAATATCTGACCGACCGTGCCTTCCGACGAGCACCGGAGGTAGATTTTGATTCCATCTCGGAGATGACAATTGAGACCTACATATAATCGAATGCAAATTATCATCCTTTCCTAATTTAGAATCATAAAAACGCAATCGTGAGAAGAAATCCTAGAACTAAATCGTTATCACTAGAATCAAAACTCACCTCGTCGCGATGTAAACAGAAATTATCTCTGAAGAATCCTTTCAAATTCTTAGGGCTGTGTAAAAGGGTTCGGATTTTGTAGCATATATGTTAAAAACTTTTGTAACATGTATGTATATGTCGGCAAAATTTGTATACATGCTGGGTTTGTTTTTACCATATATTCAGATGTTTCGGGCTTTCGGCAAATTTAAAGAATATACGGGCCCATTTAATCATATGGATTTTTTTTTTTTAATCTTTTTTAACACAACAATTTTTTTTTTAGTTAAAATTTTAGAGATAAAAACAATAAAAGGAATTTGAATTAAAGTGGAAAATTTGGAGATTTTCTCAAAGAAAAAAAAGAGAAAGAAAAAGAGGAGTTCTATTAAAATTTAAAAATGTAAACTAAAAATACACTTTTAATTTTTCTTATTTTATATGTTCCATATAATTTTATTACGAAAAATTTAAGAAAAATACACTTTTATTTTTCAATTGCAGTTTTAGATCGATTTTATTTTTTTCGATTTAGTTTTATTTCGATTTAAAAGAAAAGAAAAAAGAAAATATATTTTTCAAAGATATGCAATTTTAGATTGATTGTTTGTGGTTTTTAGATTGGTTTTTATTTTTTTGATTTTGAAAAATCTATGTTTTCACCCAATCAAGATTTTAGAAAAGTAGTTTTTGTTTGAAAGTAAGAGTTTTGAAGAATTGTGAATTTTAAAGTTCTTCCTACCCATTAGGCTAAGAATTGTTTGAAAATTAATAAAAAAAAAACAAATAATTTATTTTATGCAAATTTCGTAGTATTAAGCTATTTATTGAAAATTGATCACACCTTTTAGTAAGCAACAGTAAGTAACACAGGCTAACACAAAGCACAGCGCGAAAAGAAATATAAACACGAAACTCAGTGAAATTTCATCAAACGTTGGATTCTCTGATTCTTCTTCTTCCTTGTTTCGCCCTTTTAAGTACCCTTCTCTGTCTCTCTTTTGCACGTTTGGGTTTCTCTTATTTCCGTGCTTCGCGTTTCCGATTCTCTCTCTAGTCTACGATCGCTTTGGGTTTTGCTTCTTCCTTGGTAAGATTGAATCTTTTTCCCCCTAAACCCGTTTATGTTTCCGATTGAGAGGTTATACTGCGATATTGGCCATTGAGGTATCTTGGTTCTGTGAATTTCCTCGGAGATCGAATCGCATCAACTGTTCTAGTAGTTTTTGTTCGATTGTGAAGCTTTGATTGTTTCATCTCATCGCTATTTCGCCATCACCATTGATTGCTTTCAGATTCCTTCTCTTTCCCAGAAGAATTGAAATTCCTCGTGTCTCTACAATGTATATCGTATGCTTTGTTGATTCGTGAAGTCTCAAGATTTGATTCTATTGCTGTCTCTGCAGGATACTGAACTAATGGATGATGCTACGATAGGCTCCAGAGGTTTCGTCAAAAAATCTGAGTTCATAAGGATAATCATCGATGCACTTTTCTCACTTGGATTTGGCGACATAGCGGCCAGTTTGGAGGAAGAGTCTCGCATTCCTCTGCACAGCAGTCCTGCTAAGCAGTTTCTGGAACTATTAAAGAATGGAGAATGGGACAAATGCATTGGTGCATTGTAGGGATTTGAACTGCGTGAGCGTGATGACAAGGCTGTGAGAATCTTGCTACTAGAGCAAAAGTACCTCGAGTTTCTCAAGGTTAAAAATTCTATGGATGCTCTGAGCATCTTAAGGGAGATGACGCCTCTTGGTCTTGACTTAGAGCGCATTCGTGAGCTCTCATTGAAACTCATATCAGGTCCTGGTAAAGATACAGAAAGGTCCATAGTTTTGGAGAAACTGCAAAAATTGTTTCCTCCTGCAGCCATAATCCCAGAAAGGAGGCTGGAGTATCTCTTAGAGATGGCCCTTGATCTTGAGGTGTATGACTGTATTTACCATAATACTCCGGACCGTGATTTGTCCCTATGCTCTGATCATCATTGTGGGAAACATAAAATTCCTTCGGAGACTGTACAGGTAATATAACACTCTGCACCAATCCGCTTATGTTACTTCCTGATTGCTTCGTGATGTTGTTGTTTCATTTATGGATGATAGTGAATGTTGAAAACATTAAGAGAGTCACATAACTTCTGCTATAAGATTTAAAAAGTCAAGAGTGTGTTCCAGTCTTTGCATAAATTCCTGTTTCTTGTTTTGAATTCATTGATTACCTATTAGGCTCGTTTAATCATACTTTATGTGACACTATACATTTAATAATATATTGCACAATCCATTAACCTCTCCATATTTGAATGGTTCAGATATTGGAGGAACATAACGATGAAGTCTGGTTCTTGAAGTTCTCACATAATGGCAAATACTTGGCTTCTGCTTCCAAGGATAAATCAGCAATTATATGGGAGGTATGTGAACCAACCTGACTTTCTTTAACTACTCTTTCTGATGCTTTGCTAGAGCGATATGCAGATCATGTTATCTTTTCCCTGAATTAAGCACAAAGTGATGCAGTCTGTTTAGCGATATATGCTGATTCACATAGATGTGCGTTTTTCCAGATCGATGCAGAGGGGAAGTTCTTGATGAAGCATAAACTTGTGGGCCACGAGAATCCCGTTGTAGCAGTCTTATGGTGTCCTGATGATCGACAAGTCATTACATGTGGGGAAAACGAGGTTATCAGGCGCTGGGATGTTGGTTCAGGAGGATGTGTTCAGTCGTATGAAAGAAATGGTGTTGGTGCCGTTTCTTGTGGATGGTTTCATGATGGGTCTGGTATAATTGGTGCAATGGCAGACAGACGCATATATTTGTGGAATTTGGATGGGACTGAGATAGAGCACGAGCAAGACCAACGGGCACAAAAGCTTTCTGATGTAGCCATGACAACTGATGGGAAGTGGCTTGTAAGCGTAGGCAGGGAACCGCACAAGATCTCATTGTTTGATAGAGTAACCAGAGCTGAGGCAGTGATTGAAGAGGATGACATGATTACCTCGTTCTCGCTTTCGAAAGACAGCAAGTATCTTCTAATCGATCTCACTACCCAGATGATCAATCTCTGGAACATTGAAGGCGAACCATGTAAGTTTTATGGATTCGAGGGCCACAAGCGGAAACGGCTTATTATCAGGTCTTGCTTTGGTGGCTATGAAGAATCTTTCGTCGCCAGTGGGAGTGAGGATTCTCAGGTAAAAAAATCTGTCATTTTTACATTACAAAAAAATGGGAACTTAGGGAAGAACTTATTCTATCCCTCTTAGAATCTTCCGGTCTCAGAAACATTTTCCTCGGCAAATGAGTGATCTCTCTCTCTCTCTGCCTCTCTGCCTCTCTGTTGTTGCAGGTTCACATATGGCACCGAAGAGAACCGTTCTTACGTTTACGTGTATTGCCAGGACACTCGGGAGCTGTGAACAGTGTGAGTTGGAACCCAGCTGATGTGCATATGTTGGCCTCAGCGAGCGACGATGGAACCATCCGTATTTGGGGACTTGACAAGAAGTTGAATTGATCCGATGGTAACTGTTGATGATGACTTGACTTGACTGCAAATTTGTTCATCTGATATTCATCATGTACATATGGCATAGATAACTTTTACATCCGAATGTTGTTTACATTCTTCACCCTTCTGGTGTTTTTCTGCTTCCGTTGAGGAGAATAGAGAAGAGAACAAAAGTTTGAATAATAGTGAGAAAAAGGGAAATAGAAAAAAATGCAGTTGAGATATTTTTTGCTCGTGTTAACAATGGGAAGCGAAGCATTGACTTTATCCCTTAGCGTGACTTTTTAAAGAAAAATGAGAAGCGAAGCATGTGGATAAAGTCAATGCTGATTTGACATTTTTTCTGGAATTTCTTAAAACTCTTAACATGGCACAATTTTGAAAAGTAATTTTATGTTCATGTGGATAGCTTTAGGAATTAGCAGTCCCAGATAATCTCTTTTATTTAATATACCTTTTATTTAGTATAGATCTATATTTGAAATTGGTCAATCTCAATACTTTTTAACATAAATCGAATAAAGTTTCGAAATTTCAAGACATTTTATATAACATAAAATATCTCGAGTTTATATGAAACAATAGTTAATTTCATCGTTTTTAAAACAGTTTTGTGGTTTCTTGAACTTTTTTGCCAAAGAAATAGGTATGCTTCTAATGTTTTTTTGAAAAATGGGTGTTGGATCGCTTTGTACCTTTGTAGAGAGTTTAGTACGTAGAAACGGCGATGGAAGCCATGGCAGTAACCACCGGAAAAACCTTGGTAAGGGCAGATCATGACACAATTATGGTCGGCCTAACACATGTGCTTGAAGTGATGGGCTATTTGGTTGGCACATATTTCCCTCAATCCCTATAACCTCCTCTATAAATTACACATATTTAATATACATTAAAATGCAATACATAAGAAGATCACCTAACAAACGCTTCACATATGCATTGTTGTTTTATGCAACTAATTAGTTTTATACAAAAATCAAAACATGAGAATTTTCAAACATTTTGAAAACATTTGGATTTGGTTTGAGGTTCGGTTACTTTAGCAAAGAAAGTTATTTAGCAATGGTTTGAAACTCATGTACGAATCCTGTGGATAATGGTGGAAGATGATGATGATGATAGAGTGAAAAGAGATAAAAAAAAAGATAAATGTTAGCTAAACCGAACAAATAAATAGAAGAACATAAATGAAATCACTAAAACATAAATGAGATATATGTGAATCAGAGAATCATGTCACATTCAATCGTCAAGATCTTACCTCTTCATCAAGACATTCAGCCTATCAACCTTTTCCTTTAGCAAAGGGTCTCCAAGTTGGTACTGGGTTAGTGATGTACCTCCCGGACCAAATTTCTCTATAACTTCAGTCATATGTTCAAACTCATCGTTTGCTATAGCATTAAAAAAAAATACCAGAAGCATACTCTATAGTTGAACTTTATGTAGTTGATCAAATGTCATTAATCTCATTTCTTCAAGTTCAACCTCATCTTCTAAATTTCCAAACTCAACATCTTGTAAGCACTTCTTTAAAAGAAACCATACATAATCGTAACATATAAACAAATAATGCGCGCAAATTCTTTATTGGTTTGTTTTTGAACACACATGTCATCTCTATATATCTAAAATATTTGTTTTCATTCTTATAATAAATACAACATCTCAACATTTTGGAAACCATTTTTCAGCTATAAAAATTATTTTCACCATCATTAGAAATTTTATCAACAATCCATGATTGAGGATCTTATTATTTGCTTTCTTAATAGCAGTTTTACATTTTTCTTTATCTTCTTCCGATGATTTTGGGCAACCAAAAACATTCTCAAAAATATTAGCAATTTGTTGTTTGAGCCTATTAGCGCCTCCTGAAAATGTTTTCCCACACAAATTGCACATGACCTTATCTAGGTTGTTGGAATTAATTAACTCTCCATATTCCCAAGCAACATCTTTTGAGTTTCTCCTTAAAATTGTTGAGCCTGATACTCCAACAGAATTTCCCTATAGCTTCAATCATCTGTTCAAACTCATCGTTTGTTGTAGCATCAAAAGGAATACCAGAAGCATACACTCTTCTAGCAATATACAGTTGAACTTTATGTAGTTGAACAAATGTCATGAATCTCATTTCTTCAAATTCAACCTCGTCTTCCGAATTTCCAAACTCATCATCTTGTAAGCACTCCTTTTTTTGAAACCATACATAGTCGTAACATATGAACAAATAATTTTATTGGTTTGTTTTTTGTTTTTATTTTAAAACACACATATCATCTCTATATATCTAAAATATTTGTTTTCCATACAACATCTCAACTTCTAGGAAAACATTTTTCAGCTATAAAAATTATTTTCACCATCATCAGAAATTCCATCAACAATCCATGATTGAGCATCTTCTTCTTATTTTTTCTTATTCTTATTCTTTACTTCCTTAATAGCAGTCTTATTCTTGAACAAGTGTCATGAATCTCATTTTTTCAAGTTCAACCTCGTCTTCCAAATTTTCAAACTCATCATCTTGTAAGCACTTTTTTTTTTAAACCATACATAGTCGTAACATATTAAAAAATAATTTTATTGGTTTATTTTTTGTTTTTGATTTTAAAACACACATATCATCTCTATATATCTAAAATATTTGTTTTCCATACAACATCTCAACATCTAGAAAAACATTTTTCAGCTATAAAAATTATTTTCACCATCATCAGAAATTACATCAACAACCCACTTTTTATTTTTTCTTATTCTTATTCTTTACTTCCTTAATAGCAGTTTTACATTTTATTTATCTTCATCGGATGATTTTGAGCAACCAAAAATATTTCCAAAAATATTAACAATGTGTTGTTTGATCCTATTAGCACCTCTTAAAAATGCTTTCTCATATAATGTGCATCTGATCTTGTCTAAGTTGTTGGGATTAATCAACTCTTCATATTTCCAAACAACATTTTTTGAGTTTCTCCTTAAAATTGTTCAGCCTAATGCTCCAACAGAATTCATCGAAGTTTGAACAACTCCAACATAATCAATCAAAGTTGCAATCACAATCACATTAACCATTCTTTTGACCATATGTATGACAAAGTATGTAGCAACCCCCACATGGTTGCAACAGCATGGTCCATTGCGACGGAAAACAACTTCACATGAGATGTATACCTTTCGGGTTATAAATTTTTCATCGAAACCTTAAATATATGACATATAAATGAATAAGATAAGGCTTTACAATGAAACCATGCTATTTATTAGAACATGAAGAATGGTTTATGATTTATGAATCAATAAGTCTGTCACGTGATGGTCGGCTTGGATGCTCCAAAAATAATTATTTAATTATAATCAGTAACTTAGCTAGTTAGGTATGGTCGGTTGATACACACATGCATATTATAGTAATTTATCACTAATCGAAATGATCAATGGGGTTTGTCTCTATTTAAGCGACCTCGACCATGCCGCGTCGTACTATGCAAACACGAGAGAAGCCATCAAAAGGGTAAAATATTTACTAAATATTATTACAAAATAAGACGTCATAACACATGATTTTACTCATAGTCATTAGCAATGAGTTCATTGCGTTTTACACCTTACACCTTTTTCTCTTAAAATCATCCAGCTTCTAAAAAGTTGACCTCCTTTTAAACAATTAAAGTAAATAACTGAAAATACATGGTAAAGAAATGGCCAAATATGGAGTTCTTTTAACAAATTATTTTCCACTCAAATGATTAATTAAATTCATACTATTTTTTTTTTTTTTTTTGTCGTCTACGATTACATACAACTATACAAGTATGATATGGTGGAAGCGTTAGTACATTGACTACATGCCAATTAGATTGATATCAGTGGTGACAAAAACAAATATTTTATACTAATAACCTAAATAATTTAATTTGAACGTTATAAGTTAAATTGGAAAATTAGGGTAGTGATGCTCTTCCTTAAATCGTAGTATTGCATAATCGAAGGAGTTAAGGTTAAGCATGGATTAAGGAATAAGGAAGAGTAGTTTATGTTAATTATTATTATTCAATTAAAGAGGATAAATTAATGGCCGTTGGATTGAAGCTGTTCATGGAACTCGAGCGACCTCTTCACGTGCCTCAGTCCCATACCCATCTCCTCCGTTTACTCCTCCATCATCAATACATACACATATACATACAACTGAGTGTCAGAGTGTGGGGGCAATCTCAGATCCCCATGAACGACGCTTTATAAGATTGACGATTTTTCTGAAACGAACCCAACTTCACCCAAGTGTGACAGATTCTCAATTAGATCGTCAGAGATGGACAAGTATGAGGTTGTGAAGGATTTGGGAGCTGGGAATTTCGGTGTGGCTCGTCTTCTTAGGCACAAAGAGACGAAGGAGCTCGTTGCCATGAAATACATCGAGAGAGGTCGCAAGGTTTGATCTTTCTCTCTTGCGTTTCTGCTTTCAAGTTTGAGAAATTTGTGTGAAAACATTTGAATCAAAGGATGATTTGACGTTTGATGGTAATATGTTGGATTGCAGATAGACGAGAATGTGGCGAGAGAGATTATCAATCACAGATCACTTAGGCATCCAAATATCATCCGATTCAAGGAGGTTATTTTAAGTCTTTGTTGATTTGTGCATAATCTTCTAAGCACTAGAGTTAACAGAGATTTAAAAGAATTTGAAATCATTTCTGAAGGTGGTTCTGACTCCAACTCATCTTGCTATTGTAATGGAGTATGCTTCTGGAGGAGAGCTCTTTGAAAGAATCTGTAATGCTGGTAGATTCAGTGAAGCTGAGGTCTGAACTATCTTCTTCTCAATATCCTAACTTGTTGAAGTCTCTTCAAAATTTCGACATATTCTTCATCTTTAATCTTTCCATCTCTCAGGCTAGATACTTCTTTCAACAGCTGATTTGCGGCGTGGATTACTGTCATTCCTTGGTACTTATTTACATAACAAAACCAAATCTTATGAAGCTGAAAGGAGAGATTTGTGCTTTCATTTTGCATCATCTTTTGTTTTGTTTGGTTCTGTTCTGCAGCAAATATGTCATAGAGATCTGAAGCTTGAGAACACACTGCTTGATGGGAGTCCTGCGCCGCTATTGAAAATCTGTGATTTTGGTTACTCCAAGGTGCATTCATTAGTCTTTTTTCTTCCCATCATCACTTGGACTGGATCTAATAAGTCATATATGTTTCATCAATCTCCTTGCCTAGTCATCTCTGCTTCACTCTAGACCCAAATCAACAGTCGGAACTCCAGCTTACATCGCACCTGAAGTTCTCTCCCGAAGAGAATATGACGGAAAGGTAACATTGTTTACTCATGTCTTCGATGTTCTGATCATCCGCATTTTTCACTTGTTTAATGGAACGATGCTGGTGATTGTGTTATGTTAGCATGCGGATGTTTGGTCTTGCGGTGTGACTCTTTATGTGATGTTGGTTGGAGGATATCCGTTTGAAGACCCCGATGATCCCAAAAACTTCAGGAAAACAATTCAAGTATTATTTAACCAACTCCACAGTTTCAACTACTTTTTTCTTACAACTTCTTAACCACTACAATTTTATACCGTTTTGGGAATGTTCTGCAGCGTATAATGGCTGTCCAGTATAAGATTCCGGACTACGTCCACATATCTCACGAGTGTAAACACCTTCTCTCTCGCATATTTGTCACTAACTCTGCTAAGGTACATTTTTCTCACTTCTCTCAGTTTGAAACCGTTTTTTGAGTTTTGGACTTTCTATGTTTCAGTCTTTTGATGAAATGTCATAAATTTCTGCAGAGAATCACGCTTAAAGAGATCAAGAAGCATCCGTGGTTCTTGAAGAACTTACCAAAGGAGCTTACAGATTCTGCTCAAGCGGCCTACTACAAGAGAGACAACCCGAGCTTCTCTCTTCAAACCGTAGAGGACATAATGAAGATCGTAGGAGAAGCAAGGAGTCCTGCTCCGTCTTCCAGTGCCGTCAAGGGCTTTGATGAAGATGAAGAAGATGTGGAGGACGAGATTGAGGAAGAGGAAGAGGAGGAAGAAGAAGAAGATGAAGAGGATGAATACGAGAAGCATGTCAAAGAGGCACATTCCTGTCAAGAGGTCGAGATTAAGAAATGAAAATCTCACTCTCTTGTTTAATATTCAATCTCCTTTTCTTTTTGTATCTTTCCGTTTATGTGAATTCGAACATCGTTTTTTATCTATATGCAATTAAATCAAAATCAACCAGTTCTCCTCTTGACATAAAGATAGCATTTTTAACATTCAATTTAGTCATACAAGCAGTAACAACAAAAACCTCTGTAAATAGCATAGCTCAGGTTTCAACAAAGTGAAAGGAAGTACCTTTCTTCGTATACATAATCAGATCTCATGGTACTATATTCTAATTTCACAATACTTAAGAGTCAGAGCAACAGCAACACACGCAACACAAACTTTTTTTTCTTCTGTAAATAAACAAAACCTAAAAGGAACAAGCGTAAAAGAATACATATATTTGAGACAGAGACTAGGGTGATTCAGTCACTGAAGTCTACACTTCCACTGCGCGAGCTGCTGCCATCACGGCTATGCAAAGAAAGGCCTCTCATGTGACCTGGTAAACCCGAGGCACCGTCGACTTTCTTCTCCTTGAAGAACTTCTCCCTCTCAACGTGTTTTGCAGGTGGTGGTGGAATCACAACAGGCGGGGATTGCGAATGGCTATCACTACCGCGTGACCGCTCCTCTGATGGTAAAGGACGAATAAGTGGACGGTTGAGTCTTTCGTTATGGATTAATGATCCAGGTAAGCCTTGTGGAGGTGATGGCTCTTCTTCATCCTCAGGCCTTGCTCTAGCTTTCCCTTTTCGCAATCTGCAAGCACACATTCACATCACGAATAACCAGTTTTAGACACCAAAAGCCTTATGTGGCAATCAACTTTATAATTTCCAATTTAGAGACCGAGCAATGTAAAGAGACAGACCGTCTGAATAACTGCTCAGGCTCCTCTTCCTCATCCTCTTCTTCAAGCTTAAGATGGTTTGGATTAGAGATAGAGCTGGTATTTGCATTAGAAGCGTTTAGCTCGAGTTTCTGGTGACCATTTGACGTAGAACGGCTAGGTTCGAGATTGGAATGATAACCATTGGTTGTAGTAGACCTGCCTGGCACTGTGATTCTACCAGACAGCAAATCTTCATGTCTATTGAGAATTCTCTGAAGTTGCTCATTCAATTCGATTGCTTGAGAAACTGCTCTTTCATCCCTGCATAAACAAAATGGCTGATCTACTTGAGAAGGCAAAATGTTTTCAACATGTCATCTAAAGCAAGAGAGACAGAAACTCGCCTCGATGTCATGACGAGGTGCATTACGCGCTCTTTCTGAAACGAACATTGCTCGACAAGATCAAGTGTAAACTCATCTTTTGCCCCCTGAATGGACAAAAGTGGATCGAACTGGAGTTATCACTCAGGCTAAGAGATCAACAAGGGGGGCAAACAATGTCTGTTTACTGGAGGTAACAATATAAAGTCATGGAGTTATATTACATACCTCAGGATTTTGAGAATCAACTGCATCAAGAACTTCCTTCAAAACTTCTAATGCAGTACTAGCCTTCTGTAAAATGCTACAAGCAAAGAGATAAAAACAGATTACGATCTCTAAAAATGAAGTAAGCATTTAGCATTTAGGTAACTTACATGTGAGAAGAAGATACCTAGAGGGAGAGGCAGTCTGAGATTCTCGTCGCTGAGTAGTTGCAGTCCCTTCATTTCTAGCAGATACAAGCTGTTCATTGAGCGTATTTCTTGGAACCGCTTGTGCAGTGACCACAACTGGTGGTGTTGAATTAGGTCTCTGAGGAAATTTAACTCCTGCGTTCTGGAGGTAACAGAAGATAACAAAAAGTAAAGCTCTCAGTCTTAGCTAATTACGATTCTTCGAGGACAGATTCACTGAATTAGAATGTTCGTGTTTCAAACTCACCACCAAATCATAATATGCTGTATAATACTGAGGGAATTTCCCTGAAGCGCCACCAAGGGAGGTTTGAGTTGCATCAAGAAGGAGAAAAATCCTCTCTCTTACAGGCAAATCCGACTAAAGGGAGTGTTCGAAAAATGCCAACCAAACAATATGCAAACTAAAATAAGAAGCTTAACTCTCAAATTTGTAAAGAAGTAACATCCAGAAACAGAGATGAACATACTTTTTTCTTTACTATCTTCACAAGTGTAGGGAGTACACCTGTATCTATAACCTGCTTATGAATATTCTCTCCAATATTATTCATCAACATCTCCAGCAACTGCAAGAACAAAGAAAACAACAGTTTCAGTTACCAAAACGTTCAAAGGTATTATATCTTCGTAAAGCATGATTATATGGTAAAAGAAAGATCTAGACAAGGAACTACCTGGACAGCATATAATTGAGTATTTGGGTTCTTGCTTCCCAAGCGTTTTTTGATAGCTTTGATAAGATCTTTTGCTTGCCTGTTAACAACAGAAGAACTCATCATCAAAAGGAAAAAAATAATAGAAGTATGTACTAGACGACGCAAAAGTAAAGTGTCTATTTATTTCCATCATATAACCGTTGAGGACGATTAAACATCAAACAAACAGCAATTCAAAGGTTGACGAAAAATATCACTTTGAACAAAAGAAAAACAGTCTGATTACGGTTTACACTTCATATTATGCACTAGTGTCATACTTATATTACAAGATTGGAAAAGTTCTGGCTCGTTATACCTTTCATCTCGAGCAGCTAGTTCACAGATCTCAATGTTTTTGGCCCAGTCCACATCAGCAAGCTTCTCGCTTGTTGCAGAACTTACAAGCTCTGCAGCCATTTTTTGTTCTCTGTATGAGCCAGAGATAATTAGCAACTAAAGACTCTAAGCATGACCAACCCAAGACACATTTTGCTCATTTCAAAATCAGATATTTGGTTCATGTTAACCGCATGAACTACAAAGAGCACTGGTGGGTAAAGCTTGGCTAAACCAGAACATTAGAAGCAGCCAAAAAAGTGTGTGGTCTCGATCAGACCATAAGGTTCAACAGAGATTAATAGGCTTTTTTCTCTCGTTTATTGAAGCTTTTATGTATTGAATGGGCGCACAAGATCAGTAAAAAGAACCTACATTTGACTGTTATATGGGTTTTGCTTCCAAATACAGCTTTGGATGTGCAACAGCTGCTAATCTGCAATTAATAAGATTATGTCAGATAGGACGAAATAGATCAAACGTTACCATCTGATTATATTTCGGCCACACAAAGTAAGGGAATCGTCAACTGATAAAAAATACTAGACTCAGGAGACATCTATTCCAAATTACGCAAGTCTAGACAAAGCCTAACCTTCTTCTTCTCTCTCTCTCTCTCTTTTTTCGTCTACTTCAATCAAATCCCATACAACCACGAGAATCTCAACAAATAGAGAGCACTAGAAAAATTATCAACTGGAGAGTTAAGATAAAAGTATTTAAATTTATACTTCTTCAAACATGAAAATATTTCAGAGAACAGCAAATCCCAGAACCAGAAACAAATGTCTTGGATCAAAAACGACAATGTTAGAAATAATCAAGCGCTACATAACGGATAAAAGGATAGAGAAAACAATAAGGAGGTTGAAGAAGTTTAAATTTTCTTCGTCATCCGATAAAAAGAAAAAGTTTTTTTTCATCATTTTCCCCCATTTTTAGTGTCCCTCTGTATCAAAGAGAACACTAAACGATAAAGGTCCCTTCTGATCACAACAACGCATGCCCAAAATCCCCAAACCCAAATCTAGGAAAGAGACACAAATCCGATCACGACGGAAACGGAATGAAAAACGGATAATTTGATCCAGAGAAAAAATCTAGGTGTCGAGAACAATCTGACCCAAAAATAGATCTCAATCAGACACAAACAAACAATCAAGTAAATTCGAGTGGATAACGATAGAGTGAAAACCCTTACTCACTTGCGAAGACGGGGAGGATAACGAAGGCGATAACAAGAAAGCGAACAAGTACTTGATAAACCCTAATCAGCTTGAGCATTTCACAGAGACGTAAAGAAGAAGACAGAGAGCCAGATCGGCAAAACAGAAAATGGCAGGAGAAGAGAAGCGAAAAAAAAAAAAAAGCAAAAAGACGAGGCCTTTGCGCCTCTTCTTCACCGATTTGATCAGATAGGTTTAATTCCTTAGACCTTAATTAATCGTCAAAAAAACAGTAATTAGGTGATTAGATAATTAATTTAAATTAAATAAATAAAAAGAAATAATCAAAGGCTGAAGCAGCAGAGCACCGCCCTGAGGGAATTGTCTGAGAGAGAGAGAGAAAGGCTTTATTGGTAAAGTGTTGGCGCGGGGAAGAGAGACAATATTAAAGTCACGCGCTTGTCTGCTTTAACAAACCACTGACAGCCTGGTTGACTGCCACGTGTAATAGTTTCAATTACGACACCCGAAAAAATCTCGGGAAAAAACTTTTGTTTTTTTCTCCAGAAACGTCCCCTGATTTCATTGGTATTCAACATCAGTCCCTTATAGAGTTATTAGAGTTTGGATATGGATCATCAGAACTAAAACACAGAATTTGTTCTTTTTTCACCAAATAATTTGTATCTCCTTTTAAAATTAAAAATCTATGAGATAATGAGAAAATGATCTTCTCGAGGAAAAATTCTACAGAAATTCAAAAGGTACAGTTAGCCAACATTTGAAGCTGCTAACTACCAGGTTGACCTTATTAAATTACAAAAATAAAATAAAATAGATTTGACCTTAGCAATATATATACTACTATCAAAGTAGACAAATACCAAAGGTCCAAAATGTTTGGAATAGAATACGTTGCATTGTGCATAGGTGGTGTGGTGAATCAACTTAGAACCTACCACTCAAATCCATTGGCATGATAACCGATTCTATCATTTCCATCAGCAACAATATTATTGCCTCTCTAAATTTCTGTTAGAAAATGCTGCTCATATTATTTGGGAGAAAAATGAATGGAGCAATCGAGATTGAGTAACAAATACTCTCCTAATAATGATTAAAACTTACCAAAAATGAATAGAGTGTTGGAAACTCAGCTAAATTGCTGAATACTATTTCCACCAAGCATATTAAAGCATACAATTTTTGAAAAACGACCTGCCGTTTTCACGTTTAAGCACACAAACGAAATGACGTCTTAGGGTCCTTCTCTGTCACTTGACTGAACCCTTTATTACACTCGCCTCCAATTTTCCGGCCATCGGAGACGTGAACTCCGTTTAATACCAGCTAAAGCCATGCCCTTTAGGTTCCCTATCCGAATACGATTCTTCACCCATCCTCTTCCGAGTTCTCATATCGCTTCCGGTGCACGAGCTTTTCATTCCTCTAGCTCCGCGCCTTTTCTTTTCCGGATATTCTCTTTTAGGTTGAATTACTTTGCATTCGGGTCTCGCATCAACTTCTCTACTCGTCCGAGCGGAGACCCACCCGAATTTAGGCACCGGAGTCCAGACGAAGGACATACCCGCGAGTCAAGGAGCTTGATCGAAGACGAGGAAGAGCTCAGTAGTTGGGTAAGCGATTTGAGGCCTGGGTCGTTTCGTTTCCATCTCACGAGTGAAGATGACGATTCGAGTCCTGACGCGGAGGATCGTAGCAGGGGAAGAAACCAATTCAAGGGTGCAAAGAGTGGAAGGGAAAGAGAGTCTGATGAGCTTAGGGGTTTCAACAGAAGAGGAACTCGCAGTCAAGTTGATTCTTTTAGGGATAAGCGTTATGTTGATAGAGAAAGTGGATTGAGTGGTCGGATTCAAGGCAAGAGTAGTCAGGGTTCTTTTCGTGGCTTGGATTCAGGGTTTAGGAGAGATAGAGATAGAGATAGACAAGACTACAAGGGTTTAGGGAAGCGGGAAGATCTTTGCGAGGACGAAAGCAGTGATGAGGATGTGAAGAGTTTAGTAATGGGAAGCATTGGGGATTTGCTTAGTGGAGATGATGAAGAAGAGGACCAAGACTGCGAATTACTCAGGGAGAAAGCAGCTTCTGCTTTTGGGTTTGATAAGGAGAAGGTTCTTGGAGCGGATAAGGCTAGGAGTGCGGATCATGTTAAAACTTCAGATTCTTATTTGACCAAGACAAGGTAACATTAGTTTCTCCTGTGTGCTATTGAATAATCAAACGTAACATCAAGAGTTTTGTTTGATTGTAAACAAAATATCCTTTTTCTGTGAGTGACTTACTCTGATCACTTCGTGCTGTTTGATTGAGAATACTCTATATGGTAAATGTTTTTTAACAGATTTGATCAGTATCCGCTCTCTCCCTTATCGTTGAAAGCAATCAAGGATGCCGGATATGAGACAATGACCGTTGTGCAGGAGGCTACTCTTCCTGTCATTCTCAAAGGTAATTAGGAAGAAAAACTCGCCAACTTTGTGAATTTTTCTTGAACTAGAACATACAGGATTCCTCAACTTTACAAAGGCTTTATCTTTGGCTAATAGTTTTTGTTACTTTTAATCTTTAATGTTGGTGGTTTTTCCAGGTAAAGACGTCCTAGCTAAGGCCAAAACAGGCACCGGGAAAACTGTAGCGTTTTTGGTGAGACATATCACGAGTATGATAAGTTGGCCGTTTGGTAATTAATTTGCCCTTTTCTTATTGGGGTTTCTTCTTATTCTTGATGTTTGTATTTTTAAGCTTCCATCAATTGAAGTAGTTGTCAAGTCTCCTCCTACAAGCCCGGATAATAAACGACCCCCGATCCTTGCGCTTGTGATATGCCCAACTAGAGAGCTTGCCAGTCAAGCTGCTACAGAAGCAAACACCTTGCTCAAGTATCATCCATCTATTGGTGTTCAAGTTGTGATTGGAGGCACAAGACTTGGTTTAGAGCAAAAGCGTATGCAAACAAATCCTTGCCAGGTGAATGTTGTTTTGCCATGGTTTGTTTTTAAACTTGTTGCTCAACTTTGGAGAAAATCCTTTAAAGTTCCTTCCACATTTGGGTGGGTCTCCAGATTTTAGTTGCTACACCTGGAAGGCTCAAAGACCATATTGAGAACACTCCAGGATTTGCAACAAGGTTAAAGGGTGTGAAGGTCCTTGTGCTTGATGAAGCTGATCATCTTTTAGACATGGGTTTTCGCAAGGACATTGAGAGGATCATTTCCGCGGTTCCCAAAGAGAGACAAACTTTTCTATTTTCGGCCACAGTACCTGAAGAGGTCTATCTCATTTTCTTACATAAATCTTTTGGTCCTGGTTTCTGTTGCCTTGGTTCTTGTTTTTTTGTAGTGGGTTTGATTTATGTTTTTTTCTGTGTAAAGGTTCGCCAAATCTGCCTTATTGCTCTGAGGCGGGATCACGAGTTTGTCAATTGTGTTCACGAAGGCGCTGGAGAGACCCATCAACAGGTCAGGCAAATGCACATGATTGCCTCGCTGGACAGACATTTCTCTCTTCTATATACACTTCTTCGAGAACACATTGCGGATAGCGCAGACTATAAGGTACCAAAAAAATCTTCCCAGTGCCAGCCGGTGACTTATGTTTCTATCTTTCTGACCAACTCTGTGGTTCCTGAAGGTCATTGTCTTCTGTACAACTGCTATGGTTACAAAATTAGTGGCTGACCTACTTGGTGAGCTAAACTTAAACGTGAGAGAGATCCATTCTAGAAAACCGCAGAGTTACAGGACAAGGGTTTCTAATGAGTTCCGCAAATCCAAAGGTTTGATTCTCGTAACATCTGATGTATCTGCTCGGGGAGTCGATTACCCTGATGTGACCCTTGTTTTACAGGTATAATCAATCATACAGTAGTATAGAACTCTCACCTCAGCATCGACAAGAAACTGTTTTTATTTTTTATTTTGAGTAGAAATTGTAATATTTGTCTGCTTCATTCCACAGGTGGGATTGCCAAAAGACAGAGAACAGTATATACACAGACTGGGTAGAACCGGTCGAAAAGGGAAGGAAGGAGAAGGGATATTGGTGTTGGCACCTTGGGAGGAATACTTCCTATCATCTCTCAAAGACTTACCCATCACTAAGTCTCCTCTGCCATCAATAGACCCAGAAACTGTGAAAAAGGTTAAGCCTTTTTTCATATTTCACTGATCTTAGCAATGCCTTTGCTTTGGTTAATTAGTTGATGGGGAAGAGAAATTTGAGTTGTTGGAATTGGAATGAACAGGTGCAAAAGGCGCTATGCCATGTGGAGATGAGGAACAAGGAGGCGGCGTATCAGGCTTGGTTGGGATACTACAACTCACAGAAGATGATTGGAAGAGACAAAGACAGGCTTGTGGAGTTGGCTAACGAGTTTAGTCGTAGTATGGGACTTGACAATCCTCCTGCTATACCCAAACTTATCCTTGGTAAGATGGGTCTCAAAAATGTTCCTGGTCTTAGAGCCAAATAGAAGAGATATCTTTTTTTCTCAAGGTATTAAAATTTTGTTAAACAAAATTAGATTAATAGCTTTTCAGGTACTTTGTTAAACACTAATTTTTGATTTTCTTCTAAATTACAACCCAAAAATCTGAATATATAAACCAGAAACACTTCTCACTCAGAGAATAAGATCTTGATTTTATAATGTAATTTTTTACTGTGGTATTAACTGTTTAGGCTTGCCTGATTCAAAGTTGATCATAATACATGAGTAAAAATGTTGCAATAGCTGTTGGTGAAATCAACTGTATATATTTAGAAACAGCAACAAAACAATGCAAAAGAACTCAGAGAAACAATTCAAAGTTGTAATTCGTTTTCATCTTAATGAAAGTCGGACGTTAAAAACAAAAAAAAAACTTGCATCAGACTTTCACGCAAACAAAGTAAACCGCCAAATAGAAGGAAGTAGAATCTCCCTCGTCGGATATTATCCTATTCGTAGATAAGATATGCACACGTGGAGGCGGACCCCAGAGTTATAGCGGACATAAACCAAAATACACACGCACTATCGGCGCGTGGTAACACCGCCATATACAAATTTGTAAAATTTTTGCCAAACGGGAAAATCAAGCGCGTGGTCTTTCAGTCAAAACTGTGTTAAACTTGTTTAACAGATCTCTTAATCTTATCAAGTGTGTCTCTTTCGTAGCTCCAAAACTCCGATCGATATTTTCATCTTCCTCCGTCTTCTTTGCATATGGCGTTTGCTCCAATTCTCCGCCGCGCCTCCGCCGCTAAAAAACTCTTCTCGTTATCGAGACTCGCCGTTGGCTCTTCTCCCTCCGTCAGATCTCTGCAAACGGGAGCCTCCGGCGATGATCGTCAACTCCCTCCGCCGTTGTCTCCGTCGTCCATATCAGGGTATCACGTGAGCTCCGGCGGATACATGCGCGGAGTCGTGCACCGCGAGCCCAATCAGCCTCTAACCATCGAAGAATTTCACATTCCCCGGCCCAAAGTCAATGAGATTCTCATCAAAACCAAGGGTATATATTTCCTCATGGCTTGATCTTTTTGAAATCAAATAAATCCGAAGAATTTAAAAGCGCTTGTGTTTCATTTTTTTTTTTAATTCGTTTGTGGCAGCTTGTGGAGTTTGCCACTCTGATCTTCATGTGATGAAAGGAGAGATACCATTCTCTAGCCCTTGTGTTATCGGTCACGAGATAACTGGTGAAGTAGTTGAACATGGTCCACTTACTGATCACAAGATCATCAAAAGGTTTCTTCAACTTTGATTATTTGTTTTCTCTCCTGAAACACTAATGGAATCATATGTTTTGATTATAATCCTGAATGTCTCAACCTTTTTATTTTTTTCAGATTTCCAGTTGGGTCTCGTGTAGTTGGAGCTTTCATTATGCCGTGTGGAACCTGTTCTTACTGTGCTAAGGTGAGGAGGAAATCCTAGTGCTTTCATTGGATTCTCTGATTTGAGACTGTAAATTTTGTACCTTTTACTCGGATACAGGGCCATGATGATTTATGTGAAGACTTCTTTGCTTTTAATAGAGCCAAAGGAACTCTCTATGATGGCGAAACTCGTCTGTTTTTGCGACATGATGGTAAATTTGAATCTTGTTTAGGCTTTTTAAACAGCAGGTGACATTTTTGGGAGAACAATGATTGTATTTTTCTTTACATTCCGGCAGATTCACCGGTGTATATGTACAGTATGGGAGGGATGGCTGAGTACTGTGTCACACCAGCTCACGGCTTAGCTCCTCTACCAGAGTCTTTGCCCTACACTGAATCTGCGATTCTAGGGTGTGCTGTTTTTACAGCATATGGTGCTATGGCTCATGCTGCTGAGATCCGTCCTGGAGATTCTATCGCTGTAATTGGAATTGGTGGTGTTGGCTCCAGGTATGGCATTGCCGTTAATTGCCTGATTTCGTTTTAATTGTACCTTGTATGACCATGATTAACCATCGTTGAGTTGTTGCTTCAGTTGTCTGCAGATAGCCAGGGCTTTTGGAGCCTCTGACATAATTGCTGTGGATGTTCAAGATGATAAATTGGAGAAGGCCAAGACACTTGGTGCTACTCACATTGTCAATGCCGCTAAAGAAGATGCTGTTGAAAGGATAAGAGTACGGTTGCCTAAGGCCTATTCCTTGTGAAAGATATAAACCATTGATTGATACTAATATGAAAATAAAACTGTTTTCTTCTTGACAGGAAATAACCGGTGGGATGGGTGTTGATGTTGCTGTTGAAGCCTTGGGAAAGCCTCAAACTTTCATGCAGTGCACATTAAGTGTGAAAGATGGTGGAAAAGCTGTGATGATTGGACTCTCACAAGCTGGCTCCGTTGGAGAAATAGACATAAACCGACTTGTTCGTAGGAAGGTTTGGGTTCTCGCTTTCTGTGATCTACTTAGACAATATCTGTAAGATCATGATGATATTGAATCTCTTATTTTGTTTTTGTGAAGATCAAAGTAATAGGGTCATATGGAGGAAGAGCAAGGCAGGATCTGCCTAAAGTAGTGAAACTGGCAGAGTCAGGGATTTTCAATCTAGCAAACGCAGTTTCAAGCAGATACAAGTTTGAAGATGCAGGCAAAGCATTTCAAGATCTCAACCAAGGAAAAATCGTGAGCCGAGGTGTTGTCGAGATACTATAACTATAAACTAAAGCCCTCTTGAAAGGCTTTTGATTCAGGTCTGGTAATGACTGCTTCATGCCTGATTCAGTGAGGTCTTGTTTTAGTTGCTACAATCTTTAGAAAAAAATTCATTGTTATCTGAATTTTGGAAGCTTACATGGATCTGCTTCTATGTCCATAGCAATGTCTTCTGAGTCGTCTTTTTTTTGAACCTTGTTCTTGAGAATCAATAAAAGTGAATAATGTATGTTTTCTGATCTTATGTTTCAAGTAGATTCAAGTTATGTGTATCGGCGTTACTTCGAAAAATACTTGATCCAGAATTCTTTGTAATATTTTATCTACCGACAAAACTACATTGTTAATACGGTGGAAAAAAAACCTGATGTAGACATACTTTAGTGTCTTTTTTTTTGTTTGTTAACAATTTTTTTTGTGTTCTAGAACTATTAGAAATTTTAAATTTTACAGTCTTTGATCGTGGTTGTGAATGCTTCTGTTGTAAAATTATTTTCGTAATTGTTTTCATAAATTATATTAATGTTAAAAAAAAAACTATTATAAATTTTAAATTTTATAGCCGTTAATCGTAGTCGTGGATCGTTATAACGAGGGTAACATTATATATTGTCAAATTATCTTCGTAATTGTTTTTATAAATTATATTAATGTTAAAAAAAAACTATTACAAATTTTCTCATAAACATTTTTTTCTTTGCCCAAAACTCTAAAATTTTGAAACATTTCAAAATTTGTCACCTGGTTATGTAAATAATCCAATTTTTTTTTTTTTTTCTGTGACCTGGTTGTCTAAATAATCTTGATGAGACAAAACCCAAACTCTAATAATGAATTGAAGATTTTGCCAAAATAGAAAAGTATATTTGAATACTTTAAGATATTAGTATGAAATAGTTGGACCAAGTGGCCAAATTACAAATCTACTTTCCATTCTCAGCTTCGGCTGCTTCATAACGTCACCGTTTTCGGAAACGCAATCCTTCCGTCTCACCGGAATATTCTCGCTTTTGTCTACTCCCTTCCGTCGCCGACGCTCGTCAAGCTGAGCTCGTCCTCCAAATTTCGGTCAACATTTATCCGATCGCCTTATCCGGTCAGATCCTTTCCCTGATCGTTGATTTAGACAAAAGAAAAATATAGATCGTATTGGTCTCGAGCTTTAATTGGAATTTCAAATAAAAATCGAATCTTTACGTCTGTGATTAGGTTAAGGGCACCGCGGCTCTGGGTATGGAATTTTAGGGTTTTCTTCTGGTTATTGGTCTCTGGAGCTAAATTTCATCCTTTTTTCCTCTTCGGTTGTAAAACCTCGTGTTTTCGTTTCTGGGTCTAGATGAATTCTATTTCAGATATAAGAGGAGGCAGGGTTTTGGTAAGACGTCGATTGCTGAAAATTTGAAGTCTTGGGGTCTAAATTTGTTCATAAGGAAGTTTTCTGAGGGATTGTTTGAATTATCAGCTAATTCTGATATGTTTCTATTAGAATATTGGTTTGTGTTGGTCTATGATGAGTCGTAGATCTTATTCTGTGAAGATTATCAGAGTAGTTGCTTTTACCTGTAATCCTTCCTTGTTTGTAATTTTGGATCACTTGATTGAGTTTCACAAGTATTTGTAGAAAGAATGGTTCTTCTATGACTTGCTTAGCTCTGTTTTTTAGATCGATTACATGTACTGTTCGATAAACTCATTTTCGTTTGTCTGATTTTCCAAAGTTTTGTTAAATTTTTTCAGGGAAACTATAATCCCACAATAAAAAGAGGAAACCAAAAAGGTTTCCATTTGCTAGACTCTACTGTTTTGCGATCCACATAGTCCGGGCTGTCGTCAGAGAGTACTAAAAGCAATGGGAGATGGCAGTAGCACCAGATCCAACAGCTCAAACAGCAGTAGTGAGAAACCAGAGTGGCTGCAACAGTACAATCTCGTTGGTAAGATTGGTGAAGGCACTTATGGTCTTGTTTTCTTGGCTAGAACCAAGACCCCGCCCAAAAGGCCAATCGCCATCAAGAAGTTAAAGCAGTCAAAAGACGGAGACGGGGTTTCCCCAACTGCAATCCGCGAGATCATGCTTCTCAGAGAGATTTCACATGAGAACGTCGTGAAGCTTGTGAACGTCCACATCAATTTTGCAGACATGTCTCTGTATCTCGCCTTTGATTACGCCGAGTATGATCTCTATGAAATCATCAGGCACCACAGAGACAAAGTCGGCCATTCGATAAACCAGTACACAGTTAAGTCCTTGCTCTGGCAGCTTCTCAACGGATTGAACTATCTACACAGAAATTGGATCATACACAGAGATTTGAAACCGTCGAATATCTTGGTAATGGGTGATGGAGAAGAACATGGGATAGTGAAGATAGCTGATTTCGGGCTTGCACGGATATATCAAGCTCCGCTGAAACCTCTATCGGATAAAGGAGTAGTGGTAACAATATGGTACCGTGCGCCGGAGCTGCTTCTAGGCTCGAAGCACTACACAAGCGCCGTCGATATGTGGGCAGTTGGATGAATATTCGCAGAATTGCTGACTCTCAAACCGTTGTTTCAAGGAGCAGAGGCCAAATCGTCTCAAAACCCTTTCCAAGTAGATCAGCTCGACAAGATATTCAAGATCTTAGGCCACCCGACGATGGATAAATGGCCAACGCTCGCTAACCTTCCGCACTGGCAATCCGATCTTCAACACATTCAAGCTCATAAATATGACAGTGCTGGACTCCACAACGTGGTTCACATGAACCTGAAAAGCCCTGCTTATGATCTCTTATCCAAAATGCTGGAATACGACCCGCTAAAGCGGATCACGGCTTCGCAGGCACTAGAACACGAGTATTTCCGGATGGATCCTCTCCCGGGACGGAACGCATTTGTAGCCTCCCAACCAATGGAGAAGAATGTGAAATACCCGACACGTCCTGTCGATACAAACACGGAATTCGAAGGCACGACAAGCATCAAACCACCTCAAGCAGTAGCAGCAGGAAACGTAGAAGGGAACATGGCAGGAGCTCATGGAATGGGGAGTAGATCGATGCCGAGACCAATGGTAGCACATAACATGCAGAGGATGCAACCGCAAGGCATGATGTCTTATAATTTCCCGGCTCAGGCCGGGATGAACCCGAGTGTTCCGCTGCAGCAGCAGCAGCGTGGGATGGCTCAACCGCACCAGCAGCAACAGCTAAGAAGGAAAGATCCCGGAATGGGTATGTCAGGTTACGCACCTCCTAGCAAGACCAGGCGTCTCTAAGGTAAAACCAATATTTATCAATTTCGGTTTTTTTTTTCCCCGCCTGATTCGAGTCTGTGTTATGGCGCAGAAGAAAAAGTTGCGAGTTGTTTTAGAGTAGACTAGATTTGTAATGCAGCAGGTGGTTTCTTGCTATTCAAATGTACGGATTCAGTAGTTTTGTAAAAAATTTCTCTCAAGTGTTTGTCTTAAGGAGAGCCAATATAAGTCCACGCTTTTAATTTTTTTAAAGGTGTTTGTTGCATTAAGAGTTCAAAGTGGTTTAACATGGAGATGTGAAGTAAACAAGAGTGAAATCACTTTTGATAAATTATAGATCAATATTTAAATAGTGAAATCAATGGAATAAGAGTTTTAAAATTTTAAATTAAATTAGATTTTTTTTTTTAATAAAAAAAATACGTGTTTCAAATTAGGAATAAATTACAAAATGAGCCTAAAAGTATGCTTTACAAAAAGCTTACATTCCATTTTCGAAATAGTTGATGTGAATGCTTATTAGAAAATCTAACAACATTAACAAATTATCAGTATATATATCTTGTTCAGTGTTCTGTAATATGGTATGGTATAGTGTTTTTTTTCTTTTTCTTTTATTTTTAACAACGCTAGTGGTCATATTTTGTTTTGTTACCTACATACATTGTACAACTGATATGCATACAAATAGAAGCTAATTAAAAACGTGAATCTCACTCTTGCATGATTCAAACTAGCATTGCCGCGATTGTTGATTTTGTATATCCTTCCCGGCCCCTCTAATTTTCACCTTCCACTCTCCCACTAATTATTTTATAAATAGAAGAAGCCCACGTCGTCCCCTTTGTGTTTCCCATCTCTGTGAACAGATCAATCCGCCACTATTAACTCCCAGCAACATGGTGGTTGAGAGAGACCAAGACATACCCGTGGTTGACCTAAGCTGCCCCGATCAAGAGCTAGCGGCGCGTGCGGTGGTGAAGGCGAGCCAAGAGTGGGGTGTTTTTCAGGTGGTGAATCACGGGATCCCCACGGAGCTGATACAACGCTTGCAGGATGTCGGCAGGAGATTCTTTGAGCTCCCTGAAGCCGAGAAGGAAGCCGTGGCCAAACCACCTGACTCCCGTCAAGGATACGCAAGAAGGCACGAGTTTGATCACGAAAGCAGAAAAGGTAGGGTCGATCAACTCTTTCACAGTATCTGGCCACCCTCGTCCGTCAACTACAGATACTGGCCCAAGAATCCTCAAGATTACAGGTAGGAGGACCGAATCCTAACCAAGATTTCGATATTAAATTTGGATTTCGTTTTAAAAATTTAGAGATATATATCGATTCACTCATTGTCAATTGGTTTTCCGGTAGAAATGTATTACTATTTATCGCATGCATGGTATTATAAAAAAAGAATCTCGAGATCAAACCTTGGATTTCTCTCGCATTTTTTTTGGGTCAGGGAAGTGAACGAGGAGTACACAAGGCAGCTGAAGGTGCTATCGGAGAAGATTATGAAGTGGTTATCAGAGGGGTTAGGGTTACGGCGTGAGGCTATTAAAGAAGTTGTCTCCGGTGAGTATATGATGAACATCAACTACTATCCGCCGTGTCCGAATTCCGATTTGTTCGAGGGTTTGGATGCACACACCGATGTTAGTGGGCTCACACTCCTCCTAACCAATGAGATTCCCGGGCTTCAAGTGTTCAAGGACGATCATTGGATCGACCTCGAGTATATCCCATCAGCTGTTATAGTCCTCGTCAGCGATCAGATCCTAGTATGTGTTTAATTCCTTGTGTTCAACTTGAGAAACTTTTGAAATTCATTTTACAAGTGTTGTATCTTTAACTAACGGATTGATTTGCAGAGGCTGAGCAACGGAAGGTACAAGAGCGTGTTGCATAAAACGACAGTGGATAAGGAGAAAACAAGAATGTCTTGGCCGGTTCTGGTGAGGCCTACCTACGATATGGTCGTCGGACCTTTTCCGGAGCTTACCGACGAGGACCATCCTCCCAAGTTTAGGCCCATCGTCTACAAGGACTACATATACCGCAAGGTCCGCAACTTAGACTTCTCCGATCACGACACATAATTAACGTCAAAATCTAGAAGCCATCATGATCCAACATGGCTTCCTTGTTCAAGTTACGTACTTATCCAGGCATAGCGCGTGACGTTACTTTTCATGGTCAAAATAATAATGTTACTTTTCACGGTTTAAAAAAAACAAAATAATGCAACTTCAGAGGATATTGTCTATGTCTCCTGCAGTTTCTCTCCGACAAAGTCATGCATGCTCTCTGTTTCGTTGTCTTCATCAAAACAGACTTGATCAATACCAAACAGCCGAAAGGAAACGACCAACAAAAAGCAGACCATCGATGAGATTGAGAACCATTGTTGGAGGATGTATAGCTGGCAGCATGCTATGCTTCCTCTCCTATTGATCTCAGTATCTCACTAATTCCGGCTGATTTCTGGATAAGAAAGTTATCTCTCTTACGGAATTTTATTTTTCCTGTTAGATTTTGGGCTTATATATAGGGATTAAGGACGTTTTTAACCGTTACCTTTTTGACTTGGTAATTAAAAAAAAAAAAAAAAAATGAGCTGTCTTTCAACATATGGTATTTCTCAGAATTCAGCGATAGTAGAACGGTTGATGCAAGAGGCAAGAATATGTTAAATGTAAACATAAAGATCTCAATTCTCAGGTGAGAATGATGATAGAGTTATAAACCAAGTTAACGATTAAAAAAAAAAAAAAAACCAAATCTTGACATGCAATTATGTAATATTGGGCTTCTGGGCAAATATTAAAAAGAAGATATGTCGATTGCAGCCCAAACCCGAGTTAACTACTGGGCTTTTGGGCAACACCAAAGCATTTCTAATTTCAAGGAACACGAAAACCCCAAAGCAGTTCCCGATCCTGTAAGCGTCGCCGACATCTTTGCTCTCTCTCTCTCTCTCTCTCTCTCTCCCTGAAATTCGCTCGGAAATCAAATGGTTGGCAGTGAAAAATCGAAAGGGAAAGGGTCGAGTGAGAGATTAAAGGAATTAAATAGGATAGGCCAATTACCTGATCCTTTGGTTTGTAACATACTTTCTCATCTTCCCACAAAGGATGCTGTGAAGACAAGCGTTTTATCCACCAGATGGAAAAGTCTCTGGATTTGGGTTCCTTGTTTGGAATTGAGCTCCCTAGAGTTCTCAGATTTCAATGCCTTTATGAGTTTTGGTGACAAGGTTTTCGATTCCAATAGGGTTTCTTGGATACACAGAGTCAAGTTAGCTATTCATGAAGAGAAAGCTGATCTCATGTCGTGGATTGATGCTGCAGTTAGGCGGAAGATCCAACATCTACTTGTTCGTTGTACTACTGATACTTTTGATTATGATATGCCCTCAAGGCTTTTTAACTGCGAGACACTAGTATCCTTGAAGCTCCGTGAGGTGGATATGACCTTGGTTGATGTCAAGTTTGTTTCTTTACCTTGTGTGAAGACTATGCATTTGAAATATATTCGTTATGGCAATGAGGCCGGATTTGAGGCCACTTTCGAGAGACTAGTTTCTTGCTGTCCTGTCTTGGAAGAGTTAAAGATTTTCGCACTTGAGTGGACGGGGAATGTTGCACAAGTCTATCGGGTGCTCTCTAGGTCATTGAAGAAGCTCAGAATAAAAATAAAAGAACTTGAAGAAGTTGAAGACTACAATACTGTAGGATTTGTAATTGATGCTCCTCTACTAAGCTGTTTGAGCATCAAGGATAGCTTATCAGACATCTTTACACTTTACAATTTGGATTCCATTGCCACGGTAGATCTCTCTTGCATCTTTGGTTTGGACAATTTTGGTAAAGCAAGGGGAAGTTGTATCCGCGGTTTCCTCCTCGGGATTTCGAAGGTCAGAGATATGACAGTATGTATAAACACTTTCAAGGTAAAACATATGTCAATTCCGGAATAGGGCATGTACATTTTCTAACATGAAAGCTTCTGAGCCACATTGTGTTTCTTTTCTTGTTTTTTTGGTTCCAGCTCATCTGTCAATACTCAAGATTTGAACCGTTGCCTCAGTTTGGTTACATGTCCCGCCTGCGTGCTACTCTTCATGTATCTTATTTGAAATGGTTACCAACCATTCTTGAGAGCTGTCCAAAATTGAAATCCCTCATCTTGGTGATGATCTGCTTAAACACTATTTCTCATCTCTGTGAAAGGTTTTGCCTATCTTTTCCTTACCTTTTCTCCTCTCTTTTTATTCCTCAGGTATGGAACGGTACCTCTAAGATTACGTATCGTGGCGATCTGCATAACCCTAGGATCAGTTTTTCCTATGTGCCAGAGTGTTTGTTATCGTCGCTTGAGTTTGTTGATATCAAAACCTACATCCCAGGACATCCAGAAATGAAGGTAGTAGAGTACTTTCTAAAGAACTCGGCAATCCTCAAGAAAATGACTCTACGTTTGAATGAAAAGAATTGTTCAAATGAAAAGAAGTTCTTCAAGAAGCTTCTGGCAACTCGGAGACGAGCTCCCACGTGTGAAGTCGTCGTACTTTGATTGGTAGACTAAGAGGCAGGGAGAGAGAGTGGGAACATTTGAAGCTTAAGCTCTTTGCCACACAAAATTTGCATGTGTATGTTTCTTTCGGAGTAAATAGGGATGGAAACTGTTAAGCCACGTTTGCAAGAAATCTTTTTTTGTTGCTTAGAATCGGTTTGTCTCACTCGTCCATCTTTAGATCTGGCCCTGTTTTGGCTTGTGAAAATATCAAAAGGAAGGTTGTTTATAAACAAGTTAAAGCTAATGATGTTCTTTATCCTCTTTTTTTTTGGTTTCTTGTGTGTTTAAAACATCATATGTGGTAAAAAAAATCCTTACGTATTAAATCAGAAGAAACAAAAACAAATTTTGTTTGTGCCATTGCAACGCGAAAATGATTTTATTCTATAAATATCACATGTTTATGATTTCTGTCTAGGAAAAGCAATAACTCTTTAGGATTAACAGTCGAATTCTTCATAGGTAGGTGAATAGCACACAAAAAAATCTCATCAAACCAAAAATCTCAAACTACTGAAGAAAAACAAAATCAAACTCACTACACAAGAATTACTTCATCCGTTCATCAAACCGCACGTACACAAACACAGAAGATTGTGAAACGAGACTCAGGGCTGGGTTCTAGAAAAACCTACAACATTCTAAATCCTACCGAGGACCCTCTCGGCCGCAGAAATCGTGAACTGTATATCCTCGGGAGTGTGAGCCAAGCTTGTAAACCCAGCCTCGAACTGAGACGGTGCAAAGTAAACACCTTCTTCCAACATTCCCCTGAAAAACCTACCAAACTTCTCCGTGTCGCTCTTCTTCGCGTCCGAAAAGTTGTACACCGGTCCTTCCGCGAAAAAGAAACCGAACATACCCCTTATGTAACCTCCGCACATTGGATGCCCAGTTTTCTTTCCGGCTTCCAAGATTCCGTTGGTTAGCTCCTTGGTGATCTTGTCCAAATACTCATACGTTCCTGGCTGCTTCAGCCGCTTCAGCGTGTGAATCCCAGCGGTCATTGCCAGCGGGTTACCACTTAGAGTCCCGGCTTGGTACATCGGTCCCGCCGGAGCAACCTGCAACGAAATACATGTACAGAAATATTACTTACTACAATGCTTAAAGTTTCAGTTAATAATATCTAAAAATCTTACCATCTCCATAATATCTCGTCTTCCACCGTACGCTCCCACGGGGAGACCGCCGCCGATGATTTTTCCGAGAGTTGTTAAATCGGGAGTGATACCGAAGTATTCTTGGGCTCCACCATAAGCTAAACGAAAGCCAGTCATGACTTCGTCGAAGATGAGAAGAACACCATTGTCTTTTGTCAGCTGACGTAAACCGTTGATGAATTCAGGTGTCGGGGGGATGAATCCGGAGTTACCAACAACAGGTTCGAGAATAACCGCAGAAATCTCGCCTTTGTGCGCCTCGAAGAGCTTCACAACGGCCTCGATGTCATTGTACGGAGCTGTTAAAGTATCTGAAGTAGCCGCTTTAGGGACACCGGGCGAGTCAGGCAGCCCTAAAGTGGCTACACCGCTACCGGCTTTAACAAGGAAGGCGTTGGCGTGACCGTGGTAACATCCTTCGAACTTGATGAATTTCTCTTTGTTAGTGAAGGCTCGGGCGAGACGGAGCACACCCATACATGCTTCGGTACCGGAATTAACAAACCGAACCATCTCAATGCTGGGAACAGCTGATATAACCATCTCGGCTAGAACATTCTCTAAGAGACAAGGAGCACCAAAGCTTGTTCCTTTCTTCATCGTCTCAGCTAGAGCCGCGAGAACCTGCACTAGATTCGAGTTTCTTTTTAATAAAAAACAAGCTCATTGAGTTTCTGTTGTACAAGAAAAGAAACGAGAAACGGTAACCTCGTCATCGGCATGGCCAATTATAGCTGGTCCCCAAGACCCGACGTAGTCAATGTACTCATTACCATCAATGTCCCACATCTTTGAGCCTTTAACGGAATCAATCAAAACGGGTTGTCCACCAACGGATTTGAAGGCTCGAACAGGGGAATTCACACCTCCAGGCATTAAATTCTAAATCACGTTTTCCAATGGTCAGTATTATTATAATGTATCGATGAATCACACATTTCTATATGCGCAAAACCATGTATTAGAAAGCCAAGTCAAGCCGACGTAGTAACATTCAACTAGTGAAACATCTGCTGCTAAAAGAACCAGAAGCAAGAGGATTGAGTCCTTTGATTTGCACCAAAATCTGATCATTTCATGAAAGATGTTCGAGTAACGATTCCATTCGAATTCAAGTCTAACAAACATTTCCTTACTTACTGCATTGCCAGTATTCTTTTTAGATTAACCATCCTGAAATGGTTACAAGATTCAGACAAATTCTGGGGACTGGGAAAAGAAAGAGACAGCTTGCGATTCTCATGATTTTATCATTCTGGAGAAAATCAGAGACTATAATCAACGAGAAACATGTACAATCTTCTCCGAAACTTCATCCAAACGTTGACCAGAAACAAATAAATAAATAAAAACACCAGAATTAAAACGACATACAATCAATCAGTGAAAACACGGGTCACCAAAGAGTATCGGTCGTACGAAATCAACTCTATATCGCTAACCTTAGCAGCATTGAAAGCTTCCTCGGATTTCTGAAGAGTGAAACTCTTCTTCTTCTCGTCGACGGAAACAGACATCTTGATGCAGCAACGGTTTGGCGACGAAGAAGGAACTCTCTTCGAGATCCTCGAGGAGCACGAAAACCCCAAAGCAGTTCCCGATCCTGTAAGCGTCGCCGACATCTTTGCTCTCTGTCTCTCTCCCTGAAATTCGCTGTCTCTCGCGGTCGGAGTTGGTACTAATCGGAGTGGGTGGGCTTCTTTTAGAAGAGTCAACAAGATAAGGCGATGGCGAGCCACCGGGTCTTTTATATGTCAAAACCGGGTGGATCCGACCCGGACACCGAATTCTGTCATATGGATACCCATATTATTTTAATTGATTGAGAAATAAATGTAATTTTGTGTTGTGCTAATATTGATTTGAAAAAATATATATTTACTTTACGTGTTATTTAATTTATAATTTTAGATATGAAACTTACAATTCGGTGTTAATCAAACTACCGATTTTCTTGTGCTAATGGTTAAAAGTTGTAACTCAAATATGAACGTTAACCTTTGTTTTTTTTAAAATTGGTTTATGTAAAAAGAACTTTATAAGTGATTTTTTTTTCAACACCTATAAATCACAAACGAATATGCTTACGACTAACAACTATGAACTATTCTATCAACTATAAAATTTGTTTCAAATTGTAATACTTGTAGAATGTTGATAAAAATTTAAAAGTTTTTAACTCAAATATGAACGTAAATCTTTGCTTTTTGGATCGGTTTATGTAAAAGGAACTTTAGAAATGAAAAAAAAATATTTCACCTAGATCACAAACGAATATGCTCGCGTACGATTATAATAACTATTCTGTCTAATCGTACGTGTTGAAATTAAATAGCGATGAAGGATGTAGATTTGGGCTAAAGCAATGCTTGAAATGGCTATATAATTATACGAGTAAGTTGCAATCTCGATGTATATGTATACGGTACTAGTATACGAAAAGTTATAACTACAAGAGGTCAAAAAAAAATTAAAGATTTGAGCTCTTAACAAACACCATTTTAGTAACACAATTAATAACTTTCTTTATTAAACTTGATCTTTAACATCTTAGTTACATTTTGCTTCACCGGCGAGTAATATTATATGCGACCACAAACACGTAATCGATCATCCATTATTTGCTTTTTAATATCATAATTAATTCATACACACGTAAACCATATATAAATAATTAATTATTCATATATCCATAAGGCCTTGGAACACCTTCATAGCCGAACCAGGAAGTCCAAGCAACACATTGATACTCTTCGTGTCACTGCCACATGGCAAAAACAGAATCACTTCCTTCTCAGGTAAACCGACCGGTCCTGACACAACCGGTTCACCCCAACCGAAGTCTTTAGTATGAAATGACAGTTTTGCCCACGACGTGATCAGAAGCGTCGCCGTTAGACTCGGCCTAGCCCGAGTCACCTCAAAGTAATCAATCGCAGACCTCATGAAACCGTCGTTGACCATTTCAACGGCTCTTCTGACCAAACCCACCGAATAAGAAAGAGGGTTTAAAGTCACTTCACCTGCCGTTGTAACGGAGTAAGTGAACACAATCCCGTTTCCTGAATAACCTTTAGGAAGTTCCGGAACGAATCTCGGCCGTCCATCTGCAGCAAAGAGAAGTTTTATCCGTTGGTCTGGTTTAAGCCCTAAGGCTTGACAACGAGCTCTCCATAAAAATCCGGTTAGCGTTTGAAAAGTCGTGGATCTTGTCTCTGCCATGATCTTGAGCTTCTCGAGTTTTTCAGGTCCGAAGAGGAAGGATTTGTAGACGAGTTTCTCGTCGGAGTAGAGTTTTCCTGTGCCGGAGATGTCCTCGATTTCTTCGAACTCGTTGTGTGGGAAATCGATTTTTGGTGGGGTCCGCGGTCGGAGAAGCGTGCGGTCCAAGAAGGGTGGGGCCGAGAGAGGGAGGCCACGAGCAGTCTCGGCCCAAGAGTTGAGGAATTCCATGGCTGCGATACCATCGAACATGTTGTGGTTCATGCCTAGGCCTAGCACGAATCCTCCACATTTGAAATTTGTCACCTAATAAACAAAACAAAATACTTGTATTAGAAGCCTAGTGACTTAATCACCTAGGTCAAAAGAAAATAGCATACAATGGGTGCGATCAACTTAAAATAATTAGTGTAATTAAAATGCCTCCGCTAGAACGGAATATTTTTTATTTCTGATTTTGTTTGACTGATTAGAGTATTCATGCATGCATGATAATGAATCTCTATGTTGATGATCTAATTCTTCTTTATATAATAAGATATGTGTATTTGAAACCAATATCAGACCAAACCCTAGCTAGTTCTAGAGATTTTCGTTCACCCACGCAAAAAAACAAGCAAAAAGAGTACCAATCGATCGATCAACCCCTCACCTGAACAACCACCGGTGGAATCTCAAGAATATTCCGTGCACCGGGAACGTCGTAAACCAGCTTTTCAAGGGTCTCCGGTTGATCAATCTCCGATATAGCCTTGTTGATTTTCTCAATCCCACAATTAGCCTCAGCTTCCACCACCACGACTCCTTCTCCGGTGCTATTCACTGCGATCTTTCCTTCGGGACTGATCACGAGTCTTCCTGCGGCAGGATAGTAGTGAACAAGAACCTCGGAGAGTGACTTCCTGATGACGTCAGCGGAATCCTCGTTGGATCTTGAGTTTGATTTGAAGTAGTAGAATGTTTTGACGATGATGGCTATGTTTTGGTCGAGATTTGAGAGGTAATGAAGACCTTTTGGAGTTTCCGCGGCTGGAGAGACGAGAACGGGTTGTTTTCTGGTTACGATGAGCTCGAATGAGTCGACCATTTTAAGGGTTTTTGTCGGTGAAGAAAACCCAAAGATGTTATATGTTTGAAGAATCGAGAATGGCTCTGATTCCTTAAGTGATTTTATCAGGGGGTTAAGTAGAGGTTAGGGTTTGAGGTTAATTGTGGTACAAGTTAAAATTCAGCAAATGGTAGAAGAAAGATGAAAGAGAGAAGACATACGAGTCTTGAGGAACACTTTTTTTTTTTTGCAGGCTTAAATAAATTAAGTTTTTCTTTTTCTTTTAATAACTATAAGACTGAAGTTTAATTTCAGGGTATATGATATTTTAAGTTAGGGATGCTAGGACGAGTTAAATCGCTCTATATAACTGACACAAAGTAAAAATGATAACGTATTATTCATTTCTGATTGGGGTGATCCCATATAAAATTGGCCGGATAGGATCCACTCAATTAATGCGTAGATGGGTAAGTCAATTAAACAATTGATTACATATATTTAACTGTTGGTGGTTGATTGATATATAAATAGTTATCAAATTACGGGGCCATCTTTGATCAGCCTGTGTAAATGAGTCTATTATATTGATTATGTTTACTTCTGTAAAATATAGTGCTGATTTAATTTTAGTGTAAAATATAGGGAGTTGGTGGCTAGTCTCAAGCCACCAAATCATACACCACATTCTTCACAAACAAAAAGATCTCATTTGGATAGTAACTTTACTTACAAAATAAAGGTACATATATATAAATAGCATTAGTTGTACTAGTCTTATATTGATAAATGATTGAATTAACTTGGCATCAAGAAAAACTGAATATACTTCACGAAATTCAAAATTTCAATGTAGTAATAATCTTTTTTAAGTTATTGTCTAATTAAAAGATTAAAATCCATAATTTCACTCGGTCATAAACTTTAATTAGGCTAGTAATTTACTTAAAAGTCAACATTAATAGAAAAGAAAACTACGAAACAAAAAATAAAAGTGTTGCCAAAAAGTATAATATTGGGTAGCAGGTTATTAATGTCAACCGAATCCAGTCATGTCTATAAAAATTTGACACATCGGTTGTGAAGTTTCAGACAGTAGTTTTGATATTCTCAGAATGATTTTTTTTTTTTTCGAAAGTTTTATAATTTCGATTTCATTAAAAGTCATTTTACTCAACATCAAACAGAAATTTAGTTTGACTTTTTGTTGTTCTGCATTTGTCTTTTGGAATTTGTGCTTCGTTTTGATAAGATTATATTATAGTTATGAGTTTAGAGAGTAATTCAAATGAAAGCAAACATGTTAATAATGATATGGTTTCATATTGTTCAGTTTGTCGCGAGCCGCTGGTCTATAAAAATAATGATCGAACTCTGGTTAAATTTAGATGTGAACACATAACTTTTTGGAAAAACAAAATTATTGAAATGAAACTAATAGTCATATCGAAGCTTAACAAGGGTCCGATCATCATTATTATAGACTAGTGGCTCGCGACAAACCGAACAATTTGAAACAATCTCAATTTCATCATGAACATGTTTTTTTTTTTTGGTCACATCATCATGAACATGTTTGATTTCATTTGAATTACTCTCTAAACTCATAACTATAATATTATCTTATCAAAACTAAACTAAAATCCAAGCCAAATGGAGAATAACAAAAAGTCAAACTAAATCTCAATTTGTTTTCAAGTAATATGGCTTTTATTATAAGATTTTATAAAGGTCAATTTGGTTAATAACCAAAACAAAAAAATATTAACAAAGTAACCAAATATTTAGAGAGATATGGAAAGATAGAAAAAAAAAAATTGGTTAGTTTGTAGATTTTAATTTATTTTATAGTTATTGATCAAATTTTCTCTTTTATAAAACTCTGAAACAAAAAAAAAAAAATTTTAAAAACGAAACTCCACAACGGATGTGATAAATTTTTATAGATAGGACTTGATTCGACTCACATTAACAAGCTGCATCCAATATTATACTTTTGTTTAACACTTTTACTAGCCTAATTAAAGCCCATAATTTAGTCTAATTAAAGCCCATTATTTCAATCGGCCCAAAATCGGAAAACAGAATATACGAAGATGTCTTAAATTAAAGGGACTCGAAAAAATAAAATTTCCTATCGGGGGTATCAAATAGAACAAGGATTGGAAAACCTAACAGGTAACAGCTACACAAGAAGAAGACGCTGAAAACTACAAAATGAAACTATAGAGGTTACACAATACAAAAGTACAGACTCAACACTCTCTAATTATCACTTGATCTGATTCAACACAAATGTTGATCAGTTTTGCTTCTCTTCACATCAGATCTCGAGAGAAGACTGAAGAGAATCACTAACCTTAATCCTTTTGCTTTTCTTCTTCTTTTTCTTCATCCTTTTCTTTGTCACTTTCAGCCTCAGCTTTTTCCTCTTCATCACCTTCTTCTTCGTCTTTCTCTTCCTCCTTTTCTATGTCACTTCCAGCCTCAGATTTTTCCTCTTCGTCTTCTTCTTCATCAGTCATTTCATTTATAGCATCTGTGATAACATCCTTCACCTCTGGTTTTCTATGCGACAGATCAACACCGAAATGGTCGCCTGATGTTATTGCAAACACCAAATGTAACCAAAAAGCTCCTCAACATTTGGAATGTATATAATTAAACAAGGATTGCAAAATAAATAAGCAAAATCAAAAGAACGTACTTAGCTTCTGCAGAATATCTGATAATGTTGCCTGTTATTAAGAAAAAACAATCGAGAGTATAAGAGCATTTATTCAAGGTCTTTAGACCATTAAATTTCAACCGGTATCAGCAAACTGAACTAGCTCACCGTATTGAAGTCTACTTCCTTCAGAATTGAGGACACCACTGCAAGCATCTCTTCTCTGGTGGGCTCTGCTTTGCCTTTCTTAGTGGCTTTTCCTGTATCCAATACATGATAGTAGGTAAAGCAACGAGCTTAAAAGAGAGAATAATTTCTATAAAAAAACAAAAATCAAACAAGGCTAAGATTTAGAAGCAGCTGAGAATGGTTGTAACCTTTCTCCTTAGATCCCTTAGCCTGTAGCTTACTTGACTGATTCTTGCTTTTCTCTTTAGACGACTCGTCGTGATCAATTTTTTTCTTCTTAGTTGGGGATGAAGTTGACTTGGCACCTTTTTTGGAGGACTTTTCACCAGATTTTTTAGAACCTTTGGCTGAAACTTGTTTCTCCTTACCTTTCGTCCCTGAGCTATCTTCTTCAGTCTTTTTCGATGAGCTTTTCTTATATGAAGGCTTTTTATCCTCTGCTTCGACTTTCTCATCTTCGGTTTCAGTCTTCTCATGGTCACTTTCTTCTTCTGGTGCTGCATCATCTTCTTCATGAGAATCCTTACTGCCTTCAGAATCAGAATCTCCCTCATCCTTGCCTGCTTCTGTGTCAAATGACCGATCTCGCTTTTTTGTTTGCCTTTTCCTCTGTGTAGTAACAAAACATACACACACAGGTGATGTTTGTAAAACCCATGTTCAACAGCTAATAAATCAAGTAACACAGATGAAAAAAGCATATAAGAATGCAAAAATTAGTGATTATAAATTTATAATCCAGCCATACACATTTAGAACCAAAATTAACATCAGCCATATGAGGAACAGATCAGAAAGCCAAAACTAGAAAAGGAGCTAATGGTAACAATTACCAGCCAGTAGCATGCAAGGAGTGCAAACTGTGCTATAATTTAGAGATAGAAACTACCAACCTTGGCTGGGGTATCTGAAGATTCTCCAGATTTCCCTCTTTTTGGTGTGCTCTTGCGCTTTTTGGCTTGCTAAAATATAATTCCAATAAGAAGAATAACAATTCAATACTCCCATACTGAAGATAAACATGTAGAACAGTAATGTAACTGAATCAAAAAGTACCTTTTCTCGATCAGCAAGTATAACATCTCTTGTAGGTTTGGGAAATTCCAAAAATTCAAGCAGTTTGACAGCTAGTTCTTCCTGACAGTATCAGACCAGGAGATTCTTAGAATATAGAACAAGGTACAATAAATAGATAAACTACATCTTCTTATCACTTACTTTTTTCACGTTACTTCTGTTTATAGGTATATCAAGTACATCACAAAAAAAGATTAATTTTTCTTTTATGCATTTGTCAATCTTCTCCTTTGCTCGTGCTCTTTGCTTCTCCTCCTGGAAAACATTTAAATGCAAGTCTCAACACAAGGCAAAACAGAATACAAGTCACCGTAACAAAATAGAAACTAAATGGTTACCTCTTTCTCTGACCATACAAAGCCAGAAAATTGACCAATGTTTTTCTTAATCATCTGTGCCTGCAGAGCAATTATCACAAAAGTCTTTAAATAGACATGCACTCTGGGGCAGAGAAACAATGAAAATGCTAAAATAACAGAAATAGGGACACAAGCTTGAGAGTGAAATATTACAAGAATAGGGACACAAGCTTGAGAGTGAAATATACATATCAAATGTGGCAAAATATGATCAAACTTATAAAGCAGCACCTTTGCTTTCTTCCCATAAAGAATGGTGTGTAGTAAGATCAGGTTGTCGTCAGCTTTTTTCTTGGATAGTTGATAAGCCACTGAAACAGCCAACATTATCAGACAGATTTCTAACAGTAAAAACATGTAAACAAGATTCTGTCAACAAAACTAAAAATTTGTACCCTAAAGTTTGATAACCATACAAGAGAAAGAAAGAAGGATAGAACTGTTTATCATCTTTCAATCTACTGAAGTCAAACAAAATCACAGACAGTGAGATGATAGCTACAAGATTAAAAATTCCACCAGATAGTCAGACTATCAGTATCAAATTGGTAGAAAAGTAATAAAATGGTTCTATCTATAATCTCACAGCTATCTCATCTTCTAGATCTAAAAGATGTGTCAAAGCAGCAAAGAGTGTTCATTAGATGCACATACGTACCGTTTGGAATTTCCCTGAGCGGTGTTCCACTACCCTGAGAAAACACAGAAACCAAAACATATAAAAAGAAATCAATCCAATTCTCACAATCCAATCCAATTTCCGTCAGGATACCTTTTCAATTGAAACGGACTTGCTCGGTGTAGCCCGCATAGGAGTAGACAACGAGAAACGCTCAACCTTCTTTCTCTCCCTCGTAGGCCTATCACTAGTCGGAGTCACCGCCTCCTTCTCCGACGATTTCTTACTTCCACTTCCCTCTTCTTCTTCGTCCTCCTCGCTTTCTATATCCTCTTCTTCGTCTTTCTTCTCCAATTTTGTTTCTTTCACTTCATCCTCATCTACCTCTTTCTTCTTCTCCGCATCATCATTTCTCGGAGAATCCGCTTCTTCTTTCACTATCTCCTTCTCCTCCGGAGCACCATCTTCATCTCTCTTCTCCGATTTTATTTCTTTCGCTTCGTCCTCCTCTACCTCTTTCTCCATCTCCGCCTCATCTTTTTTTGGAGAATTCGCTTCTTCTTTCGCTATCGCCTTCTCCTCCGGAGCATCACCAGCAACATCTTCCTCCTTCGCCGGAGATTTCACTTCCGGTGTCTTCTCTTCTAGGGTTTCAGTCGCCATGTGAGTCCAAAAATAAAAGGCAAAATCGAAGCGAATTAAGACGGAAAAGGGTAAAGAAAAAACCTAGATCTCAGAGGTTTTCGTGAGAAACTCGAAAACCCTAAATCAAGAAAACAAACGATTAAGACGAGAGAAACAAAACCAAAATTTTGGGGATTTCAAAATTTCTGGTGCCAAAAATTGGAACGCAAAGGCGGGCTCTCTCGTCACCGAAATTTTCACTGAAAATAGCTCGCGGCAAAACTACCCAATATATATATATATATACATACACATATATACTCAAAAGTCGGCCCAATGTTATAATGGGTCTATCCCTTTTAAGTTCCGACCACCTTGTGACAAAACAAGTTTTTTCAAAACAAATCAAAAAGGTTTAATAGAAAATGAATTTTGGAGGGAAAAGAAAAAAAAATCCCTAACTTTCGCCGGCGAAATGCCTAGAAGACGCCTGAGGCTTCGATACTCCTCCGACGAGGAAGAAGAAGATGAAATTGGAACAAACGGAGTCGTTGATTCTGTCCAAAGCGTTGGTCTTGCCCCATCTGTTCAACTGGGAACCTCAGCAGCGCCAACTTCTTACCCTAATCCCGGCGAGCCAATCACGGTATCGGAAGCTGAGATTATCGACGTTTCTGGTAATCCCACTCCTACACCGCCGTATTATAGTATTCCTACACCGTATCCGGTTGATCCGTCGGAGTCAGCAGCCGAAAATGACTACGACTCGCCGATCGCTGAGGTTCTCTCTCGAAAGGGGATTAAACTGAAGACGGAGTGGTGGGTCTCTTGTCTTGCTGGACTTGAAACTTCCGTTCCGCAATTTTCTCGCCTCGAAGCAGCAGCAAAAGCGAAGCATTGCTTCGAGCAGTTCCTGTTTTCCGACATGAATTTATGCGGAGGTGGGGTTCTCCCTCGGAATGTTGCGTCTATGAATCTTGTAGAACTCGCTGGTCCGTTTGTTCTGCAGGTTATCTGCTTGTTTTGCTCCTTTTTTGGTTTTTCCCCTTTTCGTTGGAACTGTATATATGCAGAACTGAACCTTGTGCTTAATCTTTCTACTTCAGGTTGATGAGATTGTTAACATTGGCTGCCCACTCAAAGGAAGGTATGAAAATGCTAATGCGGGACTTAAGAGGTGCCTTAAGCTGTCTATGACAGATGGTGCTCAACGTGTTTTCGGTATGGAATACAGACCTATCAAAGATCTTCAAGTCTTGGCTCCTGCTGGTTTAAAGGTGTGTTACTTCTTGATGAACTCTAGTTGTGAAAATGGTAGATTACCTTTTGGGATGAGAAATTAGCTCGGAGATTTATCTAAGTTCATTATTAGTTGTGCTTTTTGTTTATCTATGTGCTACCACCTACATTTGTTCTCAATTCAACTTATAGACTGAATTTTCTAGTGGATTCATATATGTGTTCTTACTATAAGCACTGACAAGAACAGTTAAATGCAGATCGTTGTATCTAGTGTACAAGTTCGACATGGGCTTTTAATGCTAGTACCTGAGATTATAGAAGTTTTAGGAGGGATGGTTGAAGAATTGGAAGAAGCACGAAAGCGTCTGGTTGTTGAAGTAAACAAACCTCCGAGAGGAAAAAGGTAGATTAATTCAGAAATCAGAAATGATTTACTTTGTTTAGAACTTGGTATTTCTCCAGCTTATGTTTCTCCCGCTTACTTCATATTCAGAAGCTGTGTCGTGGTGTCTCTTTAGTTGGAACTATTACTTGCTTATTTAAACTTGAGAAGAGTAATTGGTTTGGAAAAAGTTTTATGATGATGCACCAGTTAAAAGAATCTGGCATTTGCAAATCTCTGCTTGCTGGCAAGTATTTGGATTGGAATCTCTTGGAAAGATGATCCATGATTTTACGTTAAAAGAATTTATAACACCACCAATCATCTTCTCTATGTGCTTTCTCCCACTGCAGTTGTAAATTTTAAGTTCTTATTGGATTTTAACTTTTGCAGAACGAGGAGCGGAGTGGTTCCTGCATTGGCAACCAGAGCAACTCGAGCTGCATGGTCGCTAAATGACAACGATACTGGTAATCAAGTAAATGATTCTACCTCGGAAAATGCTAGTCGCGTTCAGGCCAGTGGTCAAGGTAGGGATGTTTCTACATTAATCTTCTTGCTAAGAAGAAAACTGCGTGTCTCCTTTTTCTGGTTTATATCATAAAACGTAACATACTAGAGCCGAATCAGAGTTCTTTCTGTGTTTACTATGATATTTCCTCACTTAACGATAGCAGAGTCACAACATTAAAAAAAAATTGGTGTCTTTCTGAGAGGAAGATGGTTGTTACTAGAAACTTTCAGTAACATGAGACAACCACTTTCTTTTGAGTGGCTATTAACTCTCTTTTAACCAAAACACGTATGGCAGGCATTTCTCTGAATGTAACTAGAACTCATATCAGTCCGCGGACGATGAATGGGCCTCCTGCTTCCATCAATTTGGAAGCTACTGATTCGAGGGTTGAGCATATGCAGATTGATACTGCTTCTGTGCACGGGGAAAGAGCGTTTTCTGATTTACACTCGACGTCTAGTAACATTCGCATGACAGCATCCACAGCTGGTACTAGCGGTAGCGGTACAAGACCTTTTTACAACAACGGTGGCGAAAATACCTTGGATCAACAAACATCTAACGTGACTTCATTTGTTGAAGAAATGCATATAGACAGCGGTCGTGCAAGGGATACGACGAGTCCTGTATATGGTTCAGGTTCAGGCGCTGTAGCAGATGCAGAAGTCAGTAATATGGTTGTCGATTTGGAAATCCCTTCTGTGATGTCTACAGATACGGAGACGCCTTTCACGTACTTGGCCGAGTTGTCTCAAAAGTGGGCAGTAATGAAAGATACCATGCATTTTGTGCAAGGAAGGATTAAGGTACTAACACCACTTATTGGAGAAAACTCTCAGTCTGCAATCGATGCGGGTATCAGTCTTTGAAACGTAAGTATCCATTTTTTGCAGTGCTTTCTAACCGGAGTGAAGAAGTTCCAGTTCAAGCAACAGCGTACATTTGAGCTTATATGCTACGTCGATGATGGTAGTCTCATCTGTGAGATCTTGCTCCATAACGACGTGAGTCTCATCTCTCATTTTTTTCAAATTTTTTGCCGTGTTAGAATGAAGATCGTCCATCATTAGGTCCATGCGATTCCCTCTGCAGGTTGTACAAAAACGGATAGGTCATTCATCCATGGAGGTCACAGCTGCTCTTTCCTCTTCAGCATCAACAACAGTAAATGCCATGATGAAGGAGAAACTAAAACGCTTCCAGTTGTTTCTAGCTGACTTCGAGGTAAACCCGCTAGCTTTTTCAGATTTAGACCTTCTTCGTTCCCGGTGGTTATAGTTGAAAGTTAATCAGTAGTCATCCATGATCAGACACATCATCAAACATAAGTTGAACATAGAAACTATGCTTAGGACTGAATGAGAAAACCCAAGCAGACACAAAACCAGACTGTTTTTTTTGGGGGGTCCAAATTGTTAATTTTAATGTTGGTGCAGGGAATGATGGTGGTAGAAATGAACAGATCGTCGCAATATCCAGTAGCTATTGAAATGAATCAGGGATGTTCATTAACGGATGCTCGTTTACTCTTTGAAAGAATCAAATCTTGTTCAACAACATCCTCACGCATAGCTCCAGTTGTTGTTTTATCCCCTTGACCCAGTAGTCAACTAAAGCTTGTGAAGCAGTGAGGGAGCTTTTAGTGACTTGACTTGATCTTTATCTTCTTCTTAGGTACTACTTCCTGGTTCAACCAAACCGGGTAAGGTTTGGTAACTAACTAAACCGGGTGTTATAACTTCCTCTTGTTGCACCCCTTTCATCCAAAAACAAAAGTACAGTATTTTCAATTCTTTTATTTTTAGATAGTAACTTTTTAAAATAACAAGTAGATTTTTTTTTTTTTTGTTAAAGCAAAATAACAAGTAGATTAGGCGAATATTTTCTTATATAATGTTTTTTGAGAATATCACAAAGGTTATATGAATTTATATGTTTTTAGTGGCATCTTGTTATGAGCCAGTATTACCATTGGGTAATCTTGAACGAGGTGAATCCTCGAAAATTTTGCTATGATCTTTAATTCGTTATAAGCAAAATTCTTGGGTAATGTAAATCTCTGAATTTTTGCGTTTATAAATTTTAGATTAAGGTTGTTAATTTACAGTTTATAGACTTTAAAAACTTGGGGATAAACATCTCAAATTCAGTCATCAACAATTGTGATAAATTAAGTTTCTTTGTGCGAATTTAAAAATTTGCAAAAGCTTTACCGTTTTTTTTCCTTTGGTCTACAGATCACCCGGTTCTATTCATATTTTTCTGTTGATTTTATGTATAACGAGTGTCCATTATGGGTAAAAAACAAGAATTTGGATTTGATAAGTTTTGTTTGACTTGAGTGTTGAGTCTTTTCTTCTTCTTTTTTGTCCGAATTTAACTTGAGTCTTGTTTAGGGAAAAACACAGTGTAATGTTTTTTCGGTAGTTTCCTTTTAAAATACAGCAAAGTCCTTTATGACTAAAAATTGTAAGCAATCTCTTTCTTTTATACTTTTTTGCTAATTGAATGTATAAAACAGTAATACGGAAAATAAATCCTCGATGAATAATTTATGATTCCGAATCTTTGAAGATTGGGTTTTTTCCAAAGTCAGGAGGTTACATCGGTATAAAGCGACTTAAATATGGACCATTAAGCCCATTAGACCTAAAAGAACGATTTGAAATGACTCGAAATAATAACGAAATTAGCCTTCTAGGTATAATGCTATAGGTCATCTCCAGCCATCCATCTCAGCTTCTTTGCCTTTAACCCCCACTAAGTGATGGGAATTAAAGACCTTTTTTAAATAAAATTAAAAACTTATCAAAAAAAATATTTTCTAAGAAAAGTTTACTTTCTTTATTTTAAAAAGTATTTTATGAATGATTGTTCTCCTTCTATAGATTTGGCTCATGTCTAAATCTCAACAAGAATCTTGATCAAAATCAAAATCATGTTATCATGTTATCATTTTCGGCAGATAAAATTTATTTGCTTTGTTTTCTTCTGTCACAGACCTACATTTCTTCTTTAATGTGTTTCACATATAGAACTCGTTAACTGAGTGGACTTTAACAAAACAGTTGTAGTAACATGAACATCTTCTATTTTTATTTTATTTTATTATGGACCTACATCCTTTTTTGTGTGTGTGTTATATTATTAGGCTTTCGATTATCTTTTTTTTTTTTTTTAAGTTTGCATGTTATAATTTTCAATATTTCACAAAATTCATTTGTAGTTTGTAAGCGTAAAAGGCAAATGCAAATGATATGAGAAATTATTTTGCTCTTCAGGATTACGTCTGCATGCAAATTATGAATTAATCTAACAATCAAGGCATTAATCTATTTTACTCGTATAAATCTAGAATCCGGTAAGTGAGTGGACTCCAACAAAAATATTGTACTATCATTTCCCGTACGTCTTTACTTTTTTCATTTTACGATTTTTAATTATGTATCTCGAAAATGTGAGATGTTGAAATGTCAAGGTCTAGAGGTTGGCTTATCACCTGCTCTAATACAAGTTGTTCAATATAATTACGGTTGAAATTTTAAACCTGGCCTATCTTATATAAAACATTCTAAAATTTGGATTTAAATCTTCTGTATGGTGCATATCTTATGAATCACATAAGTTGATCAATCGCTCACTGTCAGTGTTTTTTCGCTCAAAATAGGGATAACAATATGACAATTATTCAAATAATAACTGAATCATGCATGGTCCAAATAAAAATAGGATAAACTGAAGAAAGAATGAAATTTTGGTATATGTATAAGATGACAACAGCAGGAGAATATATTGCTCCGCAGTTGGCGCCAAAATTAAGTCGAAAAATAATTGATACGAATACACTAGTAGTTGGTAATAGGGATGGATCTATTAACTAGTTTTAGAGTTTTATGAAATTCAGGTAAGTGAGTGAAAAGATGTTTGATGGTCCCAACACTTTTAGAGATTGGGCTTTTATCTTCTTTTATTTTACTAGCCGATTTGAGTTATTACAATATTTATATACACCGTTTTTCCTAATAGTTTGATCCGAGAGAGGGTAATTTTCTCGATGAAGAAAATGGATTCTTTGGGAAGAAAATAAAAACTTAAAGAGTAGTTTTACATTTTGTAAGCAAAGAAAGGTAAAGAGTGTAACGTACTCTTTTTTGTTTGTTTTCTTTTAACTTTTGTTTGTTTCGAAGAGGAATCGAGTATAATTTAATAACACAAAAAAAAAAAAACGGTGCGTCCAATAAAAGAAGCGACAAAAGTTGGAGTACGAAAGCACAGGTTTAGAGGAAGTGGTGGCGGGTCACGTGGGCTCGTTCATAAAACTGTACGTCCTCAGAGATGGCACGGACCCATCACGTGGGGTCCACGTGTTAACAGCGTCACATCACGACTCGCTGTTAACGGTTCACGCTTCACGCTTCACGCGATGCGTAGGCGCGTCGGATTTCTGGAGTCTACCTCTCGCTAGAATAGAATGTTCTTTGTTCTTTTGCTTACGATGCCAAGGCGTCACGGGCTGATGGCACGTGTCATTGACGCGCGGCGAATTGAGAGCTTTTGGATTCCATATGTGTTTAAAGAACTGTTATGTCAGAGGCGATTATTTTTTGTATTTGAAAACAATCTTTGTTAGATTTTGTAGATTTTTTAATATGTGACATTTATTTGCATTCAAAAGTTTTTAATAGGTTTAAATACATAAAATCATTTTAGATATGTATATACACATAATGTACATATATTTGGTTTTCTTAACATATTGGTCTAAAAGTTTATGATATACAAGTTTTGCTGTTGTCGATATTCAGATGAACGTAAACCATTATATTTAAAATTTTCAATTTGGTTTACCAAAATTCATTACAAATAGTAGGGTTTTTTTTTGTCAAAATGATAAAAACATAGGATTCTTACAAAACAAATTATGATTGATTGATACTACGTGCCACACCGTTTAGTTTCTAACAACAGATGATGGCCACAAAATTAATTCAGAAAAAATAATCATAAACTTTTAACCAAAAAAAAATAAAAGAAATAATCATAACACAATTGACAAACACCAATGGCAAGTTTAAGATAAGGCAGCATTTTCATTAACTTTATTCGTACAATAAATGGACCAACCTTTTTTTATAGAGGCAAGAAATTAGTGTTTCACCTAACTATTGAATTCATCAATAAACTCCAAACAACGTTCTCTTTTTATAGGGAGAAATGTAAAAAAGGGTTTATACTAGGTAATACTATTAAGGTTATTTATAACATCTACTGTTTTTATAAGGGGGTAGTGATTTAATAATTGTATAATGGGTTAGGTTTTTTTATCTCGGAATCAAATTTCTTTTGAGACTGGGGAATTATTTTTTTTTAAATTAGAATATCTGAAACTCACGGTTTAAAAAAAATATATATATATATATACTGTTCTTCCACATGTTTCCAACTCCTTATTTCCAATGACCACTATATTGCTAGATTGGATTTTAATTAGTAATTGGAGTGGATAATGCTACTGGTACCGGATATTTAGTTCAGTTGATACAAAACAGGCACTAATGTTTAAATGACTTGCGCATACAAGGAGTTTAGCTAACATTTTAGTACTTAACACTTGAAATAACTTGTAAATTTGCTTAGACTAACCATATTTGAATATGTAATAAAAAATTGGAATATATTAAAAAGTGTTGGAATCAAATTTGGTGAAGGTGAAAAATAGAACATACTTACTCCAGTCTCGTTACGATAGATTTTATTTTTTTTCATACGAAGAAAATTTGTACGATTTTTTTTTGTACTGTAAAATGAATTGATAATATAAACTATTGTAAACTTATTTATATTATTGGTTACAGCCATTAAAAACGATTCGTAATTGCCGAGCTGTTTTTAATGTAAATTACACTTAAAAGAAAGAAAAAAAAGCTGCACGACGCATAATAAAAAGAAAACCACATGCAGAGAGAGACAGCACGTATCCACTTCATCAAAATTGTTCAAAATATACCCAATTATACCCTTTAGCGTTTGCGGTTTTCTTTGTTACATTACGGTACATGCGTTTGGATTCTCGTCGCTAAATATTTGAGGCGGATAAGCAAGAGGCGGCATTTCCATAGGCGGAATCGCCACACGCGGCGGTTGATAATAATAGTAGTAATAAGGATTCTCTATCTTCCTCACCTCCACAACTTTTTCATCCTCCTCCCCACCGCCACCGCTTTCATCGCCTCCACCATTTTTTGCCGCTTCGCCTTCCCCTTTGCCGCCATCCCCTTCTTTCTTTTCTTCATCCGTCTTCGCCTTCTCGTCCTTCCCTTCCTCGCCTTTGGATTCTCCTCCGCCGTTTTCTCCTTTTCCTTCTTCCTTCTTCTCCGCTTCGGCCGCCGCAGCTGCCTCCTCGGGTGGCGGTGGAGGCGGTGGGTCAATTTTCATAATCGCAGCGTGTTTTCCAGTCCGCTTATAAATGTATTCTACGAGCTTTTGCGGTTCAAACACTCCTTTCACCGTCACTTGAGAACCCTTTAAATCGGATTCAGCAGACTCCACTCCTAAAAGTTGTTTTTTTTTGTGTCAAAAATGATAAAGAAAAATAGAATTGTTACTATCAAAGTGAAGGGCTAAATGCATTTTGACCCCACTACATATAACTGGAACAAAATCATACGATATATTACACATGCTTTCCTTAAGTAAGACAATTATGAATAAATAAAAAAACACGTGTGTATAGTGTTTTAAAGTCGAAGCAATATCATCTTGATTTGAAATTGTATGGACCAAATAAACATAACATAAAAGTTGGTGACGAGTGGATGATTTTACAAGATATCGAAACGTTTTATCTACCGATAATAAATTGGACAGACAAAAAAAAAAGAGTAAAAGTAAAAACTAACCTTTCATTCTCATGATCCGTTTCTTGATCTCCGTCGCACAAGCTTCGCAATGCATGTGAACCTTGAGGACCACCGTAACCACTACGGGAGGCTGTTAATAAAACGTCTACTTAACCCAAATTCCATATACGTAAAATAAATAAATAGAAAATTTATATCATGAAACCATCAAAGAAATATATACCAGTCCTACCAATACACCCCCATGTGAAATCGCTGCAAATAGAGAATATTCCCCTTTTAAATGAATGAAACAAATGATTTTCAATTCCCCCACCCCCACCCCCAAAGTTTACCACCTCTTTCTTTTTTTTTTTTGTAACATCACATTTATTTAACCAAAAAAGTTACAATCAAGTTATTGAAAGGCTCGAGACCACAAAAAGTTACCTCCACTTTCTTCTCTTCCGCTTTGGGTTTCTCCTCCTCTGCTTTCTTCTCCGGCGGTGGAGACGGCGGAGGAATCGGAGAAAGAAACACAACTTGACGGTGGGTCTTCCTCTGAACTCTGGCTAACACTTTCAATGGATCAGCTTTCTCTCCCTTCACCACCACTTTCCCCGTTTTACAATCAGTCATCACATCTTCCACTCCTAGTTAATAAATTAAACAAAAAATCATAGATTTAATTCATATATTTTATATAGTTGTATCATTTAGCTTACCATCTTTACCCAAAAACAGAATTTCTAGTTTGTGTGTTTTATTATTATATTTATAAATACTAAAAGCATAATCCAAACTTTATGTGGTCTTACACAAAAAATTATATAACGCATATTAACTATACTTATATACGAAATTAACAAAAAAAATAAACTGCAGTTAACATAAACAAGATATAGTTACAGTAATTGACTTATTCGAGATCAACCCATGCTTTATTTGTCGAGTATGGGATTTGTTGAAAACAAATATATCAAATATATGCTTCGATTAGTTCAAAATATATATATATATATGCTTCGATTGTTTGTTTTTGTATTTTTCAAATGAAACCCCCAAGATTAATCATAAACAAATGTTTTGTGCGTCGTAAAAGCCAACGCCAAAATGTTCCAAAAAAATACGTGTACATGTAAATGCAAAACTCTTGTAAATAAAGTATGTTTCTTTACATATATCTGTAATATATACATACCTTCGAAGCCTTTGAGGCAACGGCGGACTTTTCTAGCACAGCCTTCACAGTGCATGTAAACCTTAAGGACAATCTCTTGCGGCGGAGGAGGTGGTGCTGGAGCCTCCGCCGGTGGAGGAGAATCTTCTTTGGGATCTTTAGTAGATTCTTCTGCTTGAGTTTTCTTCTCAGAATCTTCTCCTTTTTTCTCATCAGCTTCCACTTTCTTTTCTCCTCCTTTTTTCTCGTCTTCTGGTTTCTTCTCCTCCATCTTCTTCTCCTCTGCTGCTTTTGGTTTCTTCTCCTCCTGAGACCCAGCAAACAAAAAATTAGAGTCTTGATTAGAATAAAATTATTATTATTATTCATGGAGATTTGAAAAGATGATATTAGAGTTTGGGATTTTCTTGAACCTCTCCCATTTTTTTTTAAGGTTTTGAAAAGATGATATAAGAGTTTGGGATTTTCTGGTTTCTATGTTCACAAAAAAAATTGTAATGCCCAAAGAGAAGCTTATAAATCTCTCTCTCTCTCTCTCGCTCTCTGTAAAGAACCACTTGGGTGTTGGTACGAAGGTGGAACTGTGGACCTCAAGATCTGTAAAGAAATGTAAATTATTTTGTTTTATTCCCTTTTAAACATGACTTATACGTGAATCTAATATAATTTAATTGATTTATTATTTAAGTACTTACTTTAATATTTCCTTCATTTGTTTATCAGTCAAAATACACCTAATACTCACGCAATATGTGTTTCTCTATTTATAGTTAAAACTGTCAAAACGCAATTCTAATTCTCGAGATTGACAGTTAATGGGTTGTTCAATCATGTATTTTTACTTTATATATATATATCTTGAAAATTAAATTTAATCCATCATTTTTAGTTGGTGATTTATTATTTTTCAATTATGGTTGTATTCAATCAACATTTTAGAAACATACTCTATTCAAACGTTACCATTGTGGAAACCAAACTACTTTCAAAAATATTTAATTTCGAGATAAATTCAATTTAAACAAAAAAAATCCTTCCAGGTTTTAAATGTGTTTTCAATCATATACTTTTGATCTTTCATATGAAAGTTATAACTTCGTATTGTTATGAGTTCATGAGAAGTGAGCAAAATTTCAAATAAATAATTATATATATTAGTGGAACAAATGCATGTTGTTAACATGAGATGTTCATGAGAAGTGAGCAAACACGGCATTCGTGATAACAACTAATACCTATGGCTATGGCTGAACCTAAGGTATGCACGAAATGAAGTTGTGTTATAAAAACCACTCTAGAAAAGGAAGAGCAATGGTGACATAGTTGCACATAGTTTCCCTTAATCCTTAAAGCACATATATACTGATTGATTAATGTTTTGGATGTATTTGTCTACTTTTTTAAACAATCGAAAATGTTAAACTAAAACACAAACTAAAATCCTAAGTATGCGAAGCGTACACATAAACGAACTATAGTTGAAAGTGCTGTTAATCTTCGTTTCTAATGTGATTTTTCACATTATTTTTTATTCAAAACTAATAAATTTTGAATTCAAAATAAGTTATATTTAATTAGTAGTATATTAAACAAAGATGCGTATGTATGTTTTAGTTTTTTTTTAATTCGTATAAAATATGTCAAAATAACATTATTTTGTTAGAATTCTTTCGCATTCTAAAATAACTTGCATTACGTTGTCGAATTGATTTCTTACCTCGACAAGCAAAACCACTATAATTAAAAGTTTCGATGAACTTTTAACAAGATGAGTTTAATTGATGGTTGTGTTTATTGGTTGAAAACGATCAGAAATAAAATATTGATAGCCTAGCTAGCTTAATCAGGGCTAAGTATAAATGAGTCATTTAAGTGAACATCCGTTACATAAAAGTAAGCGTTTTGGTACTTAATTGGTTATCTTGGTCAAACTTATAAAATCAATGTGTTTTCTTTTTAGTCCATATCTTCAGTACATAGTAACAATTTGTATCTTTAGTAGTATAGTACATAACAATTTACAAATGTAACATTACTAAATTTGGATGAGTTAGTGTATATTATCTCAGTTATCGCCTCAAAATTTCCCCATGCATTGAATGCTGACGTGGCGCCAAGTAAGACTTCACACGTGTGGTGCAGGAACTTTGGATCGCACTGTGGGACAAATTTTTGTATTACCGAGGCTTACACATGGACTTTGCCGACTTGGATTCTTCTCTTTTCTCGACTTAAAAAGAGTATCTATCTATCTATCTTTAATTCTTTACATTACGTTTCTTTTGCCTTTTTTTTTTCTTTTGTTTCTTTTTATAATCCAACGATAGTATTAGTGTATATAAATATATCGCTTATTAATCACAGAGCACGTGAAACTGGAATACGTTACAAAACATAAAACCATAATTTTACACAAAACTATAAACAGCAAAATTTTCATAATTAAATTGCTTTTTAAGTACCGTGTGGTGGAGAATATATATATTTCTATAAAACTACCATCTCTAAATCTTATAGGTACCAGTCAAATAGTGAAAAGTCAAATGGTGAAGTTAATATAGTTGATAAAATAGTAAATTACAATTGACTATTTGACAAATTGATTTGTTTAAAAACTGAAAACGGATGCTCATCTAACACACTGATACCGGAATTTTGACATATACTATTCTATTGTTTGCTATTCTTCGCTTTTATCATCGTGTTAACTAGGCCTGCGAGTTCGGTTATTTCGGGTAGTTCGGATCGGATAGTTCGGTTCTTCGGATAGTTCGGTTTTAAAAAAGTTGGCCGAAACTAACCGAAACATAATTCGGTTCGGTTAGTTCGGTTCTCGGATAGTTCGGTTATTAATTTTAAAAACCGAAACTAACCGAACTTTTTTAATTTTGGTTTAAATTCGGTTAAAATCGGTTAAATTCGAGTAAAATCGGGTAAATTCGGATATTTCGGGTATTTTCGGGTAATTCGGTTCTTCGGTTCGGTATAATTCAGTATAGTTTGGTATGGTTTGGTTAAAAAAAAAAAAAAAAAAAAAAAAATCGGTTAACCGTTCGGTTCCCGGAACCGAACCGAACAAACCGAGAACCGAACTAATTTTCAAAGTAAAACCGAACAAAACCGAACTAGAACAGAACTAGAACCGAGAACCAAAAAATTCGGTTCGGTTCGGTTCGGCCAATTCGATTTGGTTATAATTTCCAGGCCTAGTGTTAACAATTCAACTTGTAAGAGATGTCTTTAACATTTTTACCAACAATAAAAATAATCTCGTAAGAGATCTTAAAAATGATACCATTAAAAAAAAAAAAGACATCTCGAAATTTCTAGTTGATAGGTTATAAATAGTCTATAGAATTAAACTACAATTTTCTTATATTTTTGTTTTCTAAACTAATGCAAATTTTATAAGAAATACAAAAAAAATAACTAAAAACACTTTGAAGAAGGCTCGGAAATTTGTAGAATTTTTCCTAAACCTGATTTAAAGTTATTTGTTGAAATTTTTTAGATATTTTTGTGGTATCTAGATTTTTTCATGAGAAATGTTGTTTTGATATTTTCATTATCCGGTAGTAGAGATGTCAAATGGACCCGCAGCCCGCGGACCAGGCCTAAGTGGGAGTGAAGCGGGGCGGGCTTGGACCTTGTAAAACTTGTCCGCCTAATTTGCGGACCTAGCGGTCCAGCCTGTCTGGACTTGCGGGTTTGGCGGGTGAACCCGTTGCGGTTCGGCGGGTTAGCAGGTTGCCCGCATTAGTCGACGCTATCAAAGAATCGTCTCTGCCATTCCTAATCAATTCTTCTCTGATTTCCTCCTATGGCGGTGGAATCAACCAGAAACCCATCTTCGCCGTCGACTGCGTCGTCATCTCTAAGCCGAATAACAAATTTAGCCAATGAATATATCTTTACCATCTTCCTTCTTCTTCCCAAGATTCAATTATGTCTTTCTGCATAAAAGATACAACAGTCTCTGGGAAGCTTTGTGCGAAAGAGAATTGGGTTCACAATCTGTGTATGTGTTAAAGTCATCATATTCTTCTTCTGTTCAAAGACATTGATCCCAGAAGAGAAAATATTTGCAGGTTTTTGATATTTCGAATGCATTTTAGTGATACTGCTTTTAGATGTATCTGGTTTTATTATTACTGTTAGGATTCAGTCAAGTTTATAGTACTTAGCACAATACGAATACTTGTTTCAATTTCAGTTTCAGTTAGAATACTTGTAGCTTGCTTGTCGGATTTGAATTTCAGGTTTGAGTAATTGTATCAATTATGTTGTTTTCTAAAAGTACTATCTTTGAAAGGTTTGATTTCTTTCCTTTGTGATCTTAGTATGATGGAATTTAGTAATTAAATCAATAATGTTGTTTTCTAAAAGCTCGTAAGCCTCCTTTTTTTAAGTTTCAGTTTGTTGCTTCTCGGATTTCATTTTTTAAGTTTCAGTTGGATTATTTTTGTTACACAATAAAAAGAAAACTGGAGTTCAAAATATGTGTTACAAAGACTCATCTTGAAAAAGTAACTTCCGAAATTGTCATGGACAAACACTCTTTGTCAAAGAATTTGCTAGTTGATGCTCACAACGAACGTGAACGATCTTCATGAAACTATAATCAATACGATGACTCTCATAACATTTCATGAAAAATGTAATATGACTTAAGTCAATAAAAAGTTGCGGTATTGTCACAGTAGAGTATACCAAGTATTGTCACAGTAGAGCATACCAGACATCAGATTACAAAAGCTTTAAATCTACGAGAATACAAACAATCCAAACCAGTTCAAAAGTTCTTAAAACTTTGATCGATTTTCAAAAATAGAACATGCCCGCGGACCAGCCCGCAAATCCGCTAAATAAAAGTGGGGCAGTCTTGGACTTATATTTCTTGTCCGCAACCCGCGGCGGGCCGATCCGCACAGACAAAAAAAAAATAAACCCACCACGGACAAGTCCACTTGGACGCGGATCGGCCCATCTGACATCTCTATCCAGTAGGATCTGGTACAATTTGTGGATTTGGTCGCCCTTTTATGGCAGTGATATAAATGATGGATCTGGTAAAATTAAATGCTTTTTAGCAGAGAAAAACGAATCCAAGAGGTGACGCCGACACGTCAGCAATAATAATGACGTAACGGCCGTTTTTGTTGGCTTTTGTTTTTTTCTTCCTCCGCATCATTCTTGCGTTTGTGGCCACCTCGAAGTTAACGGCGTAAGTTGTTGGCGTTACTAACATCTACCAGAAGTCTTTAGGGAAAAGCGTCGTGACAAGGGTGAAAAAGCGGGACTGTGGTAAGAAATCTCCATTCGGTAGATCAGTAGATGTTATCGGCTTCTCTTTCACTGTCGTAATTTTAAAGATTTTGTGCAAATTTTTGAGACTTTAGTCATAGTCTATAGGTTTAGAGATATCATCATTGCTCATACATGTGTTTGATATATATATATATAATCTTCGCCAGCTATCTGTCTGACCCCCTATAAATTGGTTCATGATCTTTGTAGTTTGTTACCTATTTTACGATACAAGTACGACACACCGATCTGAAAATACATTTTTTTTAACCGTATGTTGAAACATTCGTGACTTCCTTTCAAAATGTTGTACTCGCTTCAAATTAGTACGAAATAAAGAAAAATTTGCTTGGTATACGCTAATGTCTTGTGTTGTGATGAACAAACGTTTTGCACCCAAACTCCTCGATATATATTCATTATTTTTTATTTTATTTTTGACTAAAAAATATATTCATTATTCTAAAGAGGAAATATAAAATATTATTGAATGGTATAGTAGTCAATTAGCATCAATCAAGTTTACTCATGGTTACTCCTTTAATTATATTTTAGTTGATAACAACTAAACAAATATTAAGAACATCATTTTTTTTTAGTTCAAAAATTAATTTTTATTTTAAAGTCATAAACCGAAAGTCTCAAACATTTTAAAGTGTGCAGCATAAATCAAGCATTAGTATATACACTCCAAATTTGAAGTTGAAGTATACTTTGACAGCATAACATAGGTCACCGAATTTGAAGTTGTATAAATACACACAATGAAATTGTACTATACAACATGCAGTCATGCACTAAACGATGTTGCTCGCTTTTTCATATATAACGCATTTCAGAAAAAAATCAATACAGATTTTTAAAAAAACTCAATGATAGATTAATGAAACAAATGTTGAGATGGGAAAAAAGATTCTTCGTTTTTTCAGGAAAAGAAAAAAAAAACGTAAAGATAACGAACAAAAATAAAGATACATTGTGTCTGCATCCGAAACAAGTACAGTGTGACATATTAAAGATAAGATTTCTTATCTCGTTTTTTGTGGGTTTCTTCTTTTCTTTTGTTTTGTCAATGATGTCCGAATATGTTTCATTTACAAATAAATAATACGAACAGTATAGGCAATAGATAACTGACTAAAGGACCGGACTGAACGATGTTTGAGATTTATTAATAATACGAACAGTATAGGCAATGCGAACAGTATAGGCAATAATATTAAAGATTAGTTTTTGATATAATAGTCAAAATTACATTTATGACATAATTATAAATAAATATTTAACTTTTGGTGGCTAGTAAAATAAATTTTAAAACTTTCTCACATAAAATTTTATTTTTAAATTATTCCGGCACGCATATAAATTTGCTATTACTCTTGACTAAACCGTAAAACAAATTTTAGTTATGAATAAGTTCTTCATCATAGCCGATGACATTTTAGGTAATATCATATCGAGATTGCCGGCTAAATTATTTGCGGCTGCCGCTTGTGTTAATCGTATGTGGAATAGAGTTTCCATTCTCATTCTTTCACAACCGCATCTTACTTCCGGTTTTTCTCTCGTCGAATCTCCTGAAGTAAGTAAAATAAATAAAACTATTTAAATTTATAATCACTGCATTTATATTCAAATATAAAATCTAGATTTTACAAGACAAATAAAAGAAATCATACTTATTGCATTATCTATCAATAATGTATGAAAATATTCATTTCTTTAATAGAGGTTTGTAACATTATGAACGCTTTGGATAGATCGCCGTGGATGAAGCCCTTGAAATGGCCTTGTCCAAACCACTCCGGCCACATTTTGCAATTGCCTTTGTCGGTTTACAGTTTCCCATAGAAGAGATCCATAACTGGGTAATTTATTACGAATGTATATTAATTCTTTAACAGTTAGAAAAATATCGATTAACTTTTGGTGTTGACATATTCAATTAAACCATAATCAGATTACAAGTAAAATCGGTGCAAATACAATCTTAATTACGAGTGCTGCCCTTGGAATCATCGGTGTAGATTCGATTACTAATGAACTCGAAGAGGTAAATGAAAATCAGAACACTTTATTTTTGTATTACTATGAACATAAAATCAAAATCTAGTTCTCTATAAAAAAAAAATGGTTAATTGATTTTCTTACAGGTAACATGGGAATATGATGATGTAGTGAACACGGATTATGACATTTACCGAGGACTCACATTGATTATTGGGTTCGTACCGGGTTTGAAAATCAATGTTCTCCCTCTCCTACATACTAATTCGGTACGACTTTTTAATTTGGTTTGGTTTAAATATCAGAGAATCTAAATTTTATTTACCTAATGTATTTTGAGGGGTCGATCGAATGGTATCTATTTGTGTCGATAAATAGGAGCCACAAGTGACGATGGTCGACAAATTCATTTCGGGCGTAAGAGACTTTACGGTTTCAGTCTCCGGAGATACAAACCTGGATCCGGTTGGTATAATGCTCTTTGGGGTGAGGTTTCTTCATCTCAAAACTCGTTTATGGCATTACAGTTTCTTTCGGTTGATTAGGTTATAAGTTTTAGCTAAACCGATAACCAGAACTAAACCTAATCACTCATTTGAATTATTTTTCCATTAATACTTTGTTTTCTTTTGAATTTTTTTATCTAGGACCACTGCAGGAATCTCAAACCTATCCTCGCCGAAATTGGTCAGCAATTATTTAAATTACATAATTTGATTAGCAACATAATTAGTAACCCGGCATATTCTGAATCTCTATTTAACTTAATCGCTTCTTCATTCTTGTAGATACAAAAATATCAAGAGAAACTATTATGATCGGTGATGCGCACAATTATTTCGTTTGTACCAATGCTGCAATTGACAACATTGATACCACTCTTTACACCCTAGACGCGGCCGCACTTGTTTTTGCGAGAGATAACCAAAACAATGAAGGTACATATATAGCCTACCACACCAAAGTTATTGGCTGAGAATTTAGTTTGAAAAAGGGTACAAACTTAATACTTTGTTGTTTGAATAACGTGTAATACAGTCGAAATCAAATTTCGCGTGGGAATGTCAAGAGGGATAAATCCCAATTGGTCCAAAACTAGAGATACTCGACGTGTTGGGGTACGAGGGAAAATCTTCATGGCTAATCGCTAGAACACAAGGCGAAACATTACCTCTTGATGCTTCTAATCTCCTTCTATCTCTTCATACACTGGTAATATCTATAGGAACGATACTTACACAAATATATAACTTCATGAAAATCTACGATGAAATTTACATATACTCCCTCTGTCCCATTTTAATTGATGTTCAAGAGATTTTATTTTGTCCTAATTTATTTGAATTTCTCATATATCTATGCAAATTTTCATTTTATTTTAATCTAACTTTGATTAAAAAAATATTACTATTTGAGTTCCTCAAGAATACATGCACTTTTAGCCTTCCACTTTTAAATAATATTTTTAAATATGAATTATTTTTCTTAATATGTGTGCTTTGATCTAGAACATCAATTAAAATGGGACAGAGGGAGTATATACGAATGATATTGCATGCAGATTGAAGATAATTTTTATTGTCTATATATCGGCGTTATAAAAGAAGTCGTAGCGCAAGACGGAGGACCGTCCATAAAATATATAGAGTTTCATGAAGTTGCTGGGTACGTAAGATTATATATGCATATTTACACGATCTATATATAATCAAAAGAATTAGTTATTTTTTCTTCATAAAAATATGAATTTTTGTTGTTGTTGCTAAATTATGATGTAAACAGGACACAACAAAATATGTTCATAGTCGCGGGAACGGGTATAAATCCAGGCGATACTTGTATGTTTTATCACTCAGATATGGATACTGCGGAGAGTTCGAGCAACAACGTTTACAACCGTTTCAACTCTCTCGTTGAACCACTGCCTCGTCAAGCTTTTGGTCAGTTGGCTTCGACTAACCAAACTCACAGAGAGAAAGTGTTTGGAGGGATCTTGTTTGCTAGCTCGANGATTTTTTTTTTTCTTTCACAAATCATCATATGGTTTTTAAAAATAAATCATGCTAATTTATTCAAACCGCTTATAATTTTAAAAATTAATTAAGCCTTTATAAATCATTAAATCATATCAAATTCTGAAATACGTATGCTGGTATGCATCCAAAAAATGACAAGATTATGATAAAATTTCAGAAAAAAAGAGTTGATAGAGAGATGTAGGAAAATATTTAAGATGCAAAGGCCCAAAATAGGCAATAGGATAATAATGAATATTTTTGTTTACAACAATTCGTTTTAAGGTACTGGGCATGTTTTCGGAAAGCCCAATATAATATTTTTGTTTTCAACAAAAAGCCCAATTAAATTCGCCGAAAAAGAAAAGAAGAAAACTGTCACCGGGAGTGTCTCAGACGAAGAAGGAGGAGGAGATGCCAAAGGGAAAGAGCGAGAAATCGAAGAAGACAGACATGGCTGATATGGCGTTCATCGCCTCCATGAACGATGACGTTCTCTATAACATTCTCTCGAGGTTGCCGGCGAAATCGTTTGGTTTCGCTTCCTGTGTTAACCTATCCTGGAACAGCGTCTGCAATCGCATCCTCTCTCGCCCCAAAATGATCTCTGCTTTCTCTCGAAATCCTGATGAACTTGTAAGTTTATTCTCTTTCTGTTTAGTTGAATTTTTGTTTTTCAGAAATTTTAGAAGCTGAGAAACTCCAACTTCTTCTCTTCATGGTAGTTAGCGTCCATCTTAGAGCGCTTTGATTGGAATGTTAAAAATGTAAAGAGATGTGAGTAAGTATTAATTGATAAACACCAGATTGTGATAAAGTGCCATTGACAATTGCCATTAGCTAAAAAAAGGAAAAGAGAAAAGAATGTTAGAGAATAAAAAAGGCGTTTTGGTTTCTTATACGTGTTCTTCTGCGAAAGATGACACAAAATTTTATTTGGATAAACAGAGAGCTGGAGAAGAAGTACTTGATAAGGTTTTGTCTGAGCCAATTCGACCAGATTTTGTGATTGCAAACATTACAAGTGGGAACTTGGAAGAAACTTTGAGACTGGTACGGTTTCATTCCACCTCTGTTTTTACTACCCCAAAAAATCAAAGGTTCAAAATTTCCATTTAAAATGCAAAATGCTGTAGATAACGAAAAGAGTGGGATCAAGGGTTCCTATCATTGTATCTCTAGTTACTGGAGTCTTGGGAAAAGAAGCGTGTAATGACAAGGCTGGAGAGGTTTTGATTGTTTTCCTACCCTCTAAGAATTGTGTGAATTTTGTTTTCTTCTAAACTTTTAGCATATTGCTCATCTTATATCACGTTAACAGGTCAATCTGTATGCTGGTAATGGCTTGTACGTTTCAAGGTTTGCTATACTGTTGACGATCGGCTACTTGCCAGGAATGAAAGTCGACGTTATTCCTGTAATTCAAGCAATAGGGGTAAATATATCACAGCATCAATGCCCTCAACATTATAAAACTCTTTTGTTGTCTTTGCATCACTTGCTTACAAGAAGTAAATAAAGGAACTCATAGCTTTCACATAAAGAACAAAAACTACAATTCAAGTGGTCATCTTGTTTAGTGGACTATCCTTGTATCTTAATTCTTTTCTTTATAAATAGAGTTGATATCTTTGCAGGAATCTGAAGCGGCAGTTGGAGACAAATTTGTGATGGATATCAGGAATTTTGTGTCCGTGGTTTCAGATGATGCTGCACCAGCCTGTCTTATACTCTTTGGGGTGAGCTATACTTTTTGGCTTCCACTTGTGTTATACTACTTGTGGTTGTATTCACTTCTATGCTAATGTTTTTTTGTGTGTCTCCATGCTGCATTTGTGGATTTGTAGGAGGATATTCATGCCACGGAACCTGTCATTCGCAAACTGGGTATGAGTCCATTTTCTCGATGTTACTCTGTCACAAACTTTAATTGATTAAGACCATATAAATTTAGCTTAGTGAGTGACTTATTTGAGATTGAACCCCAGAGCACAAAGAAGACGATCATTTAGTGATCTACTGAAACATTTCATTCTTTTGTTGTTATGTGTAATGTAACTTGTGTGAATTGCAGATTATGCCATGCCCGCAGAAACTATTTTTGTGGGTGATCAGAAGGGCGAGGGCAATTTTTTACATAAACGTGCCAACGAATCAACAAGTGTTCACAGAGACGGTAACAGAGTTCTTGCAGGTTTAGTCTTTGCAAGAGATAGACACAGACCAATTCGTAAGTGTCTGGTTTTAAATACTTAAAACGAATGCTATATCAATTTATCTTTACTTTGCTTGGCTAAATATCTCAGCCTTGTTTTTTTTTTATGTTATGTTCTTTACCCAAGTGTTTCTCAATGAAGCAGAGGCTGGAAGAATTCAGTTTCACACTGCAATATCAGGAGGAATTTTACCGGTCGATCTGAGATACAAGGCGGCTAATGTCATTGCTAGTCTCCCTAGATTTTCTGCGACACACCTGACTGCAAAAAGAAGAGGAGAAGCAGAGGTTCTCAATGGCGACCAAATTCTAGAGGACATAGAAGAGAATTTGGTACGCATCCGAAGCCAAATTATTATTGCATCTATTCTGGAGCTTTCGTTACTAAACTGACTTGAAATGCAGTTAGGAAACCCGATCTGGGAGAGTGATCTATACGTTGGAGTAATAAAACGAAGAAAATACTCGATTGTTTTGGAGAAGCCGAAGATCATGGCCTCACTTGTATTTCATCAAGTGTCTGGGTAAAGATTCACAAGTCTCATAACATGAAGTCCTTTTGACCCATTTAACCCTTTTTTTTTTTTTTTTGGTTGGTTGGTTTCTCAGAAACGACGAACAATATCTTACAGTCAAGGGTTCCGGAATCAAAACAGGCGACTATTTCCAAGTTTACTTCCCTGATCTCAAAGTGGCTGAAGCATCACTAGATGCTGTTTCTTCTCAGGTTAGGAATCTCAAGTCTAAGCCGAATAAAACGGAAGTTGTTGGAGGTTTTATTTTTGCCGGTAGCAGACGCGGCGACTCCTTCTTTGGTCGTCCAAACGCAGACGTCTCACCGATTCTAGAGAACTTCCCGGAGTTACCGTTTGGCGGCATATTTTGCAACGGTGAAATCGGGCGCAGCTCTTTCGTGGAGGAGGGAGAGGAAAATAAAGACATCCGAAGATGTTTTCACTCTTGCAGTTCAGTCTATTTCTTTGTCTCGTATACTTCTTAAGGTGTCTGTTTGTTTTATGTTTTTAAGAGTATACAATAAGTTAGTTAATTAAAAAAAACCCTCATCATCATCTTTTGTTTATTTGTAAAGTTAAATTTCTTCAAACTAGACTTGCATTTTTAATGTAATTACAAATTAGACTTCTTTTCAAGAAATTAGCTTTAGTTCTGTAAAAAACATCTGTGAAGATATATCGGGACCTACACAGTCAAATCAGGATATGAGCTAGCACAACGATTAAAATCGGATCAGAAGCCGGTTGAGATGACGGAACCAAGCATCACTTGTCTGTTAAGCCAAGTTTGGAAGATTCGGGCGCCCCCAAAACTTCAAGATTTTATGTGGCAAGCCCTTTCGGATTGTGTGGCCACCTGTCAAAGGCTAACATTCCGACACCTAGGTACAGATAAGAGGTGCCCCCGCTGCGGTGCACCAGAGGAAACGATTAACCATATGATATTTGAATGCCCCCCGCCTTTCAAGTGTGGGCTCTTTCGGACTTTCCGTCCTTTCCGGGTTGCTTCCCGAGCTCATTTCTATATGGAAACATGGATTTCCTATTTTGGAGGATCAAAGAAAGTGAGCTTCCAGCTCCCCAAAGGGATATTTTCCCGTGGATCATTTGTTTTATTTGGAAGGCAAGGAATGATAAAGTCTTCAATGGGAAAACCGTATCACCTTTGGATACCGTGCAACATGCTAATATAGAAGCAGAAAGTTGGCGGAAAGCAAATGAAAAGGAGATAGATGAAGAGGAAGAGGAAAGGCAAGGCGCAGAGGCCCCCGATGAATCCGAGGAGCTTCTTGTGATCCCCCGAATCCCGACTTGTCAGATTGATGCCTCTTGGATCGATCATGGACGTTAGTGGACTAGGGTGGTATCTGACAGACACAAGCGGACACACTACCACCGGACAACAAGGATGCAGAAGAAGCCTGTCAGCTCTACATGCGGAGATGGACGGACTAATTTGGTCACTGACATGCTTGAGAGATAGAGAGTTGCAAAGAGTTTGTATCGATACAGATTGCTCCAACCTGATTCAGATGATCGAGAAACCCGTGAACTGGCCAACGTTTAGATCAGAGTTAGATTACTTGTGCTCTTTTAGGAATTCCTTCGAGGAATGCTTTGTACGTTTTATTCCTCGTATCAAAAATGTCCGTGCCGATTTCCTTGCTAAAGAGGCGAAAGCACGTGGTATTATATTTTCCCATATACGTCACAAGAGAGATGGAATCGATAAATCCCGTATCTACTAACCAAATTTGATTTAATATATGGATGTTAGTTGGAAAAAAAAAAAAAAAAAACTAAACGTAAACTTGCGGTAGAACGGTTCGATTATAAAGTACATGCAAGGATGAAAGAAAAATTAATACAACTTTCCAAAGATCACCAAGATTTCTTGAGTAATCGCTATTACGTCATTTTTATTTGACCAAAGTTCTTCATTCTGTCCAAGGCATGGTAAAACGTTTCAAGTAATATAAAATGTGAAACACCTGAAGGAAAATAAAAAGAAAAAGCCGGACTGGTTTTGATGTTCTTCAGCAACTTTATTGCAATATGCAGAGAGACCTCATAAGATATATAGCACACGAAAGTGCCTGAAACCGGGAAAAAAACGAAGCTTCTAAACAGTGATTCCAAGGGACTTCTTAAACTTCTCTACCTCTAAGTAGACAGTGGAGTAAGGCAGGAACTCAGAGAAGTAATCTCCGCTTAAGTGGTTTATGGCTACAGCGAATTTCGGGATCTCTAAGGTTTCTTCGTTGGTTACGGTTCTTATGAATCTTGCCGGATTGCCTCCCCATAGTTCACCTGATGGGATCCTTCTTCCTGGTGGCACAACCGAACCAGCTTCCATGATTGAGCGAGTCTCGACCAGCGAACCTTCCATTAGTATCGAGTGTTGCCCGATGATGCACTCTGGTTCAATGGTACATGATCTCAGAAGACTGTATGCACCCACTGTCACGTACCTGTCGATCAATGTCTCTGCTGGTAATCCTGAAAATTCAAAGTCGACAGTAACCCTAGATTCAAAATTTGAATCATCATATCAAAAGCCAGAACTGCAGAAAACAGTAAATACTTAGTGTATAATGTAATACAAGACCTAGACATGATCTAGCCTAGACATGATCTAGCCTTGATCAATGTGAGTCACAAATACATGTCCAAATTCTAATAAAACATACTGGGCTCTCTTCAAAGGCTGCTATATTTTACAACGTTGACACTGAGCCTTGCCTCTCAACCTTGGAGCAAAAAACAAGCGCACATCCAAATGATTTAGCTTAATCAACATACAGTTCCGTTCTAGTCACGAGTAACCAGAAAACCAAGTCCTTGAAGAATTCTCTCAAAAGCCCAAAAACCCTTACAGTGACACTGTTCCCAAGTTTCTGCAGGGCAACTTCCTTCTGCTAAACATGACATGATGATCGTGTATGGTAGTATCTACCGAGTGTGCTAATCTATTCAACTCTCGATGATTAGCACTAATCACATATACATCCTCGACGAAGCTAAACCCAAAGAGTGACAACAACAGCCAAAATGCGACTATTATTCAGNGGTTCAATGGTACATGATCTCAGAAGACTGTATGCACCCACTGTCACGTACCTGTCGATCAATGTCTCTGCTGGTAATCCTGAAAATTCAAAGTCGACAGTAACCCTAGATTCAAATTTGAATCATCATATCAAAAGCCAGAACTGCAGAAAATAGTAAATACTTAGTGTATAATGTAATACAAGACCTAGACATGATCTAGCATTGACCCAGAGTTTTATCAATGCGAGTCACAAAAATACATCTCCAAATTTCAATAAAACAAACTGGTCTCTCTTCAAAGGCTGCTATATTTTAAAACGTTGACACTGAGCCTTGCCTCTCAACCTTGGAGCAAAAAACAAGCTCACATCCAAATGATTTAGCTTAATCAACATACAGTTCCGTTCTAGTCACGAGTAACCAGAAAACCAAATCCTTGCAGAATTCTCTCAAAAGCCCCAAAACCCTTACTGTGACACTGTTCCCAAGTTTCTGCAAGGCAACTTCCTACTGCTACACATGACATGATGATCGTGTATGGTAGTATCTACCGAGTGTGCTAATCTATTCAACTCTCGATGATTAGCACTAATCACATATACATCCTCGACGAAGCTAAACCCAAAGAGTGACAACAACAGCCAAAATGCGACTATTATTCATGACTCTCCAAGCAAGAAAATCTGTACTCAATAACACTATTTTGTAGTTTACTTAATCATACGGCTGTGTCCTAGTTCCCGTAAATTTTTTGACTCTTCTATCGATGACTGAAAATGAACGATGAAAACCCCTAAATCTCAATTTAACTCTGTCTTGATTTCATACCAGCAATAAGCCCAGAAATTCCCAAACATGGAGGGAACAATTACCTGTTGGGGAAGACCACGCGGCATGAACAACACACCGTTCCTGTACATTCGAGCAGAATCCGATTGTGATTTTGTTGAGATCGCCGCGTAAAACGGCACCATTCCAGACGGAGGAGCCGTCCCAGACTGTGACCTGACCGGCCAACACAACGTTGGGTGCCACGTAGGCATCAACGGCTACCTTCGGAAGCCACTGTCCCAAAGGAATGATCTGTCTCTGTCCCCTGTAGTCCCACTTCACACGATCCGGCGACGGCGACACCGTCAATTTTAGCTTCGGCACCTCCTTCTTCGTCGCCACCGCCGCTTACACAGCGAAACAACGACGGATCAGGTTAGAACTTACTCCTCTCCGAGAAAATCGAGCTATTGAAGTCGCCATTGCTATGGCCTACGGATTTCTTCAAGGATTTGCGAAGAGGAAAAAGAGAGAGAAAGAGAGAGAGTGGTCGTCGAAAGAATCAGGTGAAATTAAACGAGATACATATTGGGCTTTCATGGGCCTATTTTCTGTAAACCCAATACTAACTGACACGGCGTCGTTTAATAGATAATCATTCTGGTTGGTGGCTTTTATCATTATGAAGTGAGAGAAGAGTTCTCTCACAAATCTGAAAATCAAGCAGCATTTGAAAACTATAACAAAATTTCCAGAGAAACCAAATTAACAGAAGATCTTAAATAATCTCCACAGATCGATACCAGTTCCAAAAACAAAATGGATTTTATATCATATCGAATGATGATTCTATTCACAAATGTGAAATTGTTACAAACGAATCCAGATCTTACATCAATTTTGAAAAACAAAATCGAAACCAAACAGAACCGGAAATAATTAGCTACACACTTAACCAGAATAGATGTGGACGTTAATGGCGATGGTGAAGATAGTGATGAGACCAAAGAAGATGATGGCGTGGACGAGAATCGACGCGCCGCTCGTCTGCATATTGCCGAACTCGACTACTCGACCTCCCGCCGGAATCTGGAAGAGAAGTCCCGGCGATAGAACTACGAAGAGAATCACGGCGATCAAAACGGGCCCCCAATCCGCCATACTTCTCGTTCTAGAGAGACAAAATACGAAATTTAAATGAAAATGGGAGAGAGAGAGAGAGAGTGGGGAAGGAGCTGGATTTTTTTTGTTTTGTTAGAGACGAAGCTTCTCGTCTGATGTGAAAGAAACCAACTTAGAGTCCACGTGGATAGACATTTAAAAATTATATTTTGTGGGAAAAACGTGATAATTCGAACCGGGTTCTTAACCCAATTAGTTTTCAACGTAGGCTTTGATTTTGCGGCCCAGCATGCTAATTTTTGACCTCGAGAAATCACAAAACATGAAAAGCTTGGTTATTAGTATTTCATTTCGTCATTTGAAGCGTGCACTTAATATGTGGAGATTGCCTTACTAAATAAAAAAAAGTGAGTGCTAAATTGTAAAATTGTGAAAATAAATCTAACACGTAATTCCTTTAATCCTATAGATGTCATCGTCAACTGAATTTGTCTATACCGTAAACAAGAAAACATCAAGTTTTTTTTTTAATGAACAAGTGAAAGAAGGAAAAACAATTACTGTCAAATTAATCTTTTGTGTTTTGTCAAACACTGAAAAAGTATTCAAAAACAGATTGTTTTAGATTATTGATTAATAAATATAGTGATCGTATTCTAAATATACAAGAAAATAAATATTTCCATTGGCTCTCCAAAAAAAAAAATCAGCACTTCCTTATAAAAATAGTTGGAGCTGAGTATTAAAATTTCTGTCAAACCATTTTTGGGTTCACATAGTTTTTTTTTCCCCTCGTTCACACAGATTTCAAAACCATGGATCGAACAAATCCATTAATTTTAAATGAAACCGAACTCATAGTTTTATTTTCATTTTGTTTTTCTCTATCTACAGGTTTAAGTTACTCCAGATAGAACATAGATTTTAATCTCCTAATTAAAATTAATCTGTTTTAAGGGAAACAACAGTTGTTAGTTTCCCGTCGCAGACAAAGTCCCCAATTGGTAAAAGAAAGAAAGAGTAAAGACAAATTTAAAACAAAAAAAATGAAATCCAGAATGTATCAAACTCGTGTGTAATGACCATAAATAGATAATGACGATAACACCCTTTGCGATCTGGGAAACAAATCTCTGATTCACTCGTCATTAGTTCGCAAATCTTAAGGGTGAAAATGTAAATTTTGAAACATAAGAAATCAATATATTGCCCAAAATAAAAAGGGAGCGATCGCACAATTTGCAAAAGCATCGGAATCAAAGAATCCGATTGGGGAAAGCAAAGATAAAACGTTTTCTTCAGAAAATCACAAAATATTTCTTTCGTTTTCCCATCACTTTCCCGGGGGAATCTCTGTAATCTTCTCTCAGAAATCGTCGTTTTCTCTCTTGCCATTACCTCACGAACAATTGAGAAAGAGCATCTACGACGGAACTGATCCGAACTTCGCTAGCTTCATTTTTCAACCCCATAATCCGTTTGTTGACCCGACAAATTCGGCTGGTAATAGCTTTGATTTCACGAGTTTGTCTTCTTCTTTTTTAACATTCTGTGTTTGCTTGATTAGTTACGATTCCAGAAAACTTTCCTTCTTCGAATTTGTTAAACATCTAAGCAAATCGATTTTCGTAAGCGTTGACGATTCCGAAAGTTTGATTTATTCTAAATCCTAAAGTAGAAATGGCTAGCCAAGGCGGGTCATCAAGACGGAGCTTATCTGTAACGACTTCGTCATTGCACGGAAAGAAGAAATCCATGGACATCGGCGAACGAGGTCTCGACACTGGCCGGAGATCTCTTACTGTTTCTCGTTCGCCTTTGTAAGTCCCTTCTGAGTTTCAATGTTGTATATAGACCCTGATATCTTATGCAATCAATCGAGAACGTTGAGCTCCTCAGTTTTTTTTTTTACTTATATGAATTAGCTTTGTAGTGTTGGTTTCTTAGGCGTGATTTTGGTTCCTTTAGAAACAAGTGAATTAGTCCTAGTTTGTATCTCTTTCCACTGAAGCTATTGTGATTTGAATTTAACTATTGCCATCATCTGGATTCGGAGCAGGGGTTTAACAGGAGGCGAGCGAACTGTTAAACGTTTAAGGCTATCGAAAGCCCTTACAGTACCAGCAACAACAACTATATATGAAGCTTGTAAAAGGATGGCTTCTCGGAGAGTTGATGCCTTGTTGTTAACTGACTCTAATGAAATGCTTTGTGGGATTCTTACAGACAAGGTATGCCACTATAACTGCGCCAAGCATGTTAGAAAAGTTAAAACCCTATAAGTTAATGATCTATATGCATCATCTTTATGGGTTTTCAGGATATAGCCACAAGAGTGATTTCACAGGAAGTTAATGTCGAGGAAACACCTGTCTCCAAGGTTATGACTAGGAACCCCATGTTTGTTCTTTCGGAAACACTTGCTGTTGAAGCCCTTCAAAAGATGGTCCAAGGTTTGTGTGTTTGCTTTTAAGTTAGAGAAACCTCTTTTTTTGGTTTTTGCCAGTCCCTGCGTATGGATCTTTAATGAGGCTATATATCTTAATTTAACCCTACAGGAAAATTTAGACATCTGCCTGTTGTTGAAAATGGCGAAGTTATTGCTTTATTGGATATAGCAAAGTGTCTGTATGATGCGATTGCTCGTATGGAGAGGGCAGCTGAGAAAGGTAAGGCAATAGCTGCTGCTGTTGAAGGTGTTGAAAAAAGTTGGGGAACAAACACTTCAGGTGTGCGAATAACTCCTGCTCGAATCTCCTTTTTCTTTCGGCTTCTTCTTTTATTGGGTTTTTAAATGTCCAGTATGTTGATTTTTTCATGTAGTTCCCAACACCTTCATTGAAACGCTACGAGATCGGATGTTTAGACCTTCTTTATCAACAATTATACCAGATGATACAAAGTAGGTAATCTCTTCCTTTATCTAATTCGATTCTTATTACAATCTTGAGTGATTTTTTTCCCCTGCCCATCAGTTATGCTGTTTAAGTTAACACTGCTGTTTGTTCAGGGTTTTGAAAGTGTCACCAACCGATACAGTCTTGACTGTAGCAAAGAAGATGGTTGAGTTTCAATCAAGCTGTGCAGTCGTGATGATCGAGGACAAGCTTCGAGGGATATTTACGTGAGTTTTCCTTTTTGAATTAACTTGGTAACTAGGTTTTGTGGTGACTGAACTCGTTTGTATTCCTTGTCAATAGTTATCACTAACTTCTAAGAGTTTGGTTTTTCATTTATCTAGTTCCAAGGATATACTGATGCGGGTTGTGGCTGAGAATCTTCCTCCATCTGAGACTACAGTGGAACAGGTAGGATTAAGAGATTTTGTTTTTCTTCGGTCAGCGGATTAAGAGATTAGTCTCCTTTTCAGGGTCAAATTTTCAACCGTCTTAGATTCCTATTTCCAGTTCAGTGATAGTTGCAACGTTACATTTTCTTGAGTTTAAACGTTTGTTCTTATTCGTTATTGCATAGGTTATGACTCAGAATCCAGAATCTACGACAGTTGACACACCAATCGTTGAAGCTCTGCACATCATGCACGAGGGAAAATTCTTACACCTTCCTGTTACGGACAATGGTTAAAAATCTGTTACCTATTGGATTGTAAGTCTTGTGAAAACTGAAAATGCAAACATATGTAAGTAATGAAAGGGTTTCTGATTGCAGACGGAGATGTAGTTGCAGTTGTTGATGTAATCCACGTTACTCATGCTGCTGTTGCTACAGTAAGTTCCATTTCTTAAAACTTCTGTAAATTGTGTTTGATGACAACAAATCCACTGTTTCAGTTGTGTAATTATTTTTCATGGTGAACAGGCTGGAACTACTGCGGGAATAGGTAATGAGGCGACAAACACAATGATGCAAAAGTTTTGGGATTCAGCAATGGCATTGTCTCCTAACGAGGAAGACGAGGACACGAGAAGGTCATTACTCTTTGACTAAACGTATTTCTTTTCGAATAAAGCCTTGGTTTGCTAAATTTGTATGGGAAACAAAAAAAATTTCAGTGAGAGTTCCTTGAAAGTTGCTTCGGAAGCTGAGACAGGGAAATCTTTCCCTTTTGCAAATACATTTTCTTTCAAGATCGAAGACAAGAACCACAGAATGCACAGATTCATAAGCGGTAAGCAAATTTTTTTTGTCTTTGTTCACCAAGCGAACACTTTCAGTCTTGTGTGTGTGCTCACATGGATTAGTTCTTAAATTGCAGACACTCGGAGTTTGACAGAAGTGATAACCGCGATCCTTCAGAGAGTAGGGAGTGATATCGATCCAGACAACTTACCCCAAATTTTGGTACGTAAATAATTTTTTAGCGTTTGACCAAAATAAATAAAATAATTCTCTTTCGCAAAAGAAAATGATGCAGTTATTTTTCTCGTCACCCCTGAAACGTTAGAATAATGGGTATAATCTGCAGTATGAAGACGAAGACCACGATAAAGTGTTGTTGGCTTCAGATAGTGATCTTCAAGCAGCCATAGAGCATGCAAAATCAATCGGCTGGAAGGTAAAGTAAATATAGATGAAGAACATCAAGAAGCAACTTAAAAAATGAGAGACCTTTATGAGATATTTGCTAATTGATTGGATTATCATAAATTGCAGAGTCTGAGATTACATTTGGATGATTCAAGAGAAGGCAAAGGAAGAAGAAGAAGAAGAGCAGCAGGATCAGCAGAAGCAATGGAGTATGTAGAGACAGACGCTTGGGCTGCTGCATACAGTGGAGTTGCGGCTGGTGCAGCATTAGTAGCTGGTCTTGGTTTTATGGCTTATTTAAAAAAATTCGGACATTGACTTCTCGAAAACGCAATTAAGTTCTCTTATAGATCAATACAAACCAAAAAAGTGTCATGCAATAGAAAACAAAGACAGGTTTTGAAGGTTTTGTCTGAAATATTTTATATACAAAGTCATCTTTGAGATTTTTCTGGTTTCTTTCTTGATATCAAAATATCTAAAACTAATACATCGATGAGGAATTCAAGAACAAGGCTTAGAATCTTGTCTAAACTGATCACACTATTTATAAAAATAAAACTAAAATTCAAACAGAACAAGGGCTTTGCCATGTAGATATATCTGCTATAAGTTCTCGAAATTTGTCGATAAGTTGTTTGACATGAACATTCCTCTTTGCAATCTCCTGCATTCACGAACGTTCAAAACTTTAATCCAGACAAGATGACGAAATGTATTCAAGAAATTATCAAACATTCTTTTATGGTTCTAGATCCGCTTAAGCTAATGTTACAACACTTGCACTACAAAATGTGAATCGTATTTTCTTATTCTACTCAATCTTATCCCGTGCTAATTTAAGTTGGAATCTATAGAAATCGATACCAACAATTGGAGCAATGTAGTTGCATTCTGATAGAAAAAGAAGTATCAAACAACGAGATGTAGAGATTGCAGAAAGCTAACCTTTCTGAGACTTGAGGCTTGCTCCTCCAACTTTTCGATTTCTTCTTCACTTTCAGGAGTTCCTAAACCATTTCCCGTTTCAGATGCTTTTGCCTGTAATAGATGAAAAAATATCAAAACTAGGATTCCTCAAAAGCTCTGAATTTAGCTCAACAAGCAATAGATCCATCATCTAAACTCAAATCTTGCTCAAGATTTACAACTAGAACTTTGCTTGGATCAAGCTAGTGCTTGTTACTCTATTGATTCGAAAGATTTCGTGCTCTTCATCTCACGAAGCCCTAGAAATTCAAATTTCCTCAGCCCAGAAACAAAACTCAGAACAAAAGACTTGTCAAATAGTTAGTAGCACCATTATGTTCGTTACCTTCTGCGAATTTGGAATCGCAGCAAGAACAGCACGAAGCGAAGTCACGGAGTTCTTATAGTGAAGACTAGCTTCATCCAGAGCGCTATTTCCGCTTCCGCCGCCGCTGCCACCAGGACCGGATTCAGAATGACGCGGTGCTCCATCAATCGCAGCCGCGTCGGAGGAAACGAGAATTGTCCCGTTGGAACCCGTCGTCGTCGTCTGAGCGGCGGAACTCGCTGCGGCTGATGTAGACCACAAGGACGGATTGCAGAGCTCATCGTTCATGGCGGAAATTATCTGAAAAGCCGCTTCGATAGTCTCCTCCAAATGCTTTTCCCCTTCCATCGCAAGATCCTGTGTCGTCATCGCCGTCGTTGCTATCACGGTACTGGAGAGACCGGTTTTCTTCTCCATCACAGTGAAGGATCGCTTTAGTACGGCGTCGTTTTATAAAGTTGTCGTCTATAAAATAAATAAAATGAAAGAAAATAAAAATAATCAGCTACATCGCTATCCACCTTATCCACTATTTTCTCCAATCCATTTGACAAAACTTTGTAACGCTCTTTGATCCAATCACAACGCGTAGATCCAATGGACAACAACAACAACCAGCAACCACCACTTACCTCCGTCTATCCTCCTCCGCCTCCTGGCTCCGCCGCAGATGTAATCCCTCCACCTCCTTCAGGATCTAACGCGATGGTCGCCGGAGGAGGAGCGTCTTACCACCACCTCCTCCAGCAACAGCTGCAACAGCTCCAAATGTTCTGGTCCTACCAGCGAGCAGAGATCGAGCAGGTGAACGATTTCAAAAACCATCAGCTTCCTCTCGCTCGGATCAAAAAAATCATGAAAGCCGATGAGGATGTCCGTATGATCTCCGCGGAAGCACCGATCCTCTTCGCCAAAGCCTGTGAGCTTTTCATCCTCGAGCTCACGATCAGATCTTGGCTTCACGCCGAAGAGAATAAACGCCGCACGCTTCAGAAAAACGATATCGCTGCCGCGATTACTAGAACCGATATCTTCGATTTCCTCGTTGATATCGTTCCTAGGGAAGAGATCAAGGAGGAGGAGGAAGCGGCTCTCGGAGGTATGGTGACTCCCGCCGCGAGCGGCGTTCCTTATTATTACCCACCGATGGGTCAGCCAGCTGTTCCTGGAGGTATGATGATCGGAAGGCCGGCGATGGATCCTACCGGCGTTTATGCTCAGCCTCCATCTCAGGTATGGCAGAGCGTTTGGCAGAATTCAGCCGCCGGCGATGATGTGTCTTACGGAAGCGGAGGGAGTAGCGGCCATGGAAATCTCGATAACCAAGGGTTAGAAAATTCACTAAATTCGCTTCTCCCATTTCGCATTTACAGCAATGTACCTTGTTTCAGTCATCTAGGGCTTTCAGATTAATCATGAGCCTGCTTTGAGTGGTCTATATCCTGATCTCTAGAGGAATTTTCTGTTTAGATTTCTCAATTCCCATCTGCGTCATCTTTAATTCAAGAAATGTCCCATTGATTTTCAAGAGCTGTTCATAAATTCAGTGACATTACATTAAATATGCTACTACAAGAAGTGTTAAGTTTCTTCATTGCCTAGCTCAGTTACTGCATCCTCTCTGTAGACTTTCTTGTTTAAAACTCTGCTCATTTCTTCAGCTTCATAATTCATAAACAAAGACTTTGTAAATAGTAGTACAATTTTGGATTTCGATCTTTCATTTGACTGACTCACACCCTCTTTCAATACTTTTGTTTATCATGTTCTGCAGTTGAGAGCTGTGGAAGGATTCAGATGCTGCCTTGTCTTAAAAACCAGAAGCTGAGATTAATCATCAACCCTGCCTTGATTTTTGCAAGTGTCTGATTCTTATGTCTGTTTGTGATTTAATGGCTTACTCGAAAGAAGAGAGACAACAACAACCAAAACACTCTTTCATTCTTCCTGTTAACTTATAAGTTATTGCAGCAAAACTGCAGACTTGCTTAACTATATAATCTAATGTGCAGATTCTAATCTATGCTTTGTTTTTTTTTTGTTTAATTTTGCTTCTTGGTAATGAATAGAACACTTATGAGAATATAAGAGTTTTTCTAGGGTTATTTTAAGGAACCGAAATGTGAAGTTTTTGAGCTTGTAAAACATATATGGATCATTCGATTATATAGTTGAGCTTGTATGCATGGATTTGGTAAACTTATGGAGGATTTTTTTCAGATGTTCGTGTGGTTTGGATATCTTGTGCTCAATTTCTTATGTTTTTACCGGTGTACTGCTGCTGTTTGGCCCGTTTCTATTACATGGTTTCAGTTTGCGAGTGAGCTGTTGGGGTTATATTTTACGTTTCATAGTATTAGGGTAGGAATGTGATTCTGGTAAGAGTAGGTGCCATTTATGGAATTACTGATTTGATGAGCTATATATTTCGGGGAAATTGCAATCAGAGACATGTGAATTTTTGTATTTTCGTACGAGATAATGAGATATGAAATATTTTAAGGGTTAATAATCATTTAAGCCCAAAGAAGGCCCATATCTTTCTCCTTGGCAACACAATCGGGCGGGGGGGTTTCTTTTACTTGTGCCGCTTTGCAATTTTCATCGTCGATCTTTCTCTCTCTCTCTCCTCTTCCGTCATCTTTCTGTCGCTCTCTCGATTCGTCTGCCTTGGCTCTAGGGTTTATCAGTGGTTTGGAAATGGAGGCCTCATCTTCTCGGCCATCCGATTCTTCTGATCAAACTGCTTCTAAGTTCCTCTCTGACCTTCCGTCCCGCGGTTTCTTGTCTTCCACCGTCGTTTCTTCCAATCCGGTAAATTTACTGCGAATTAACTCTTTTTTAAAAAACTTTTCCATTTGGTTCGAAATGGATAACCCATAAGCTGTATAGACAATTCGGATTTGCCGCTGAAAACAGATCTTGCCCACTCGATTTTAGTTCCGTTGCAAATATTTAAGATCGTTTGGTTCTGAGTATCTGTAGAATTGTAAGGTATGAGTTTTATTTGATAGGTTGTTGTCTTTGTGAATTGGATCAAGGTCCCAGACTTGCTTATTTGTGGGTTATGGAAGTTATATCTTAGTTTGGTTTTCTTTCTTAGTGAATCATCAACCATATATACCTGTAGGCTCAAAGTTTCTGTTTTTTTTCTTGGATTTTTTTCAGTCTCATGGATATACAATGATTGAATGTGTAATCGAATTGTGCGATTCAAGCATCTATATCCATGGGGGACTGACAAAATCCAAGCAAGAACAGAAATTTTGTGGAGCAGTAGCTTCGAGGTTCAATCTTAAAATCGTACATTTAGTAACTTTCTTTTGTCTGAGATTGCAGGGAAGCTTGCGGGTCTACATTTGTGAACACGACACATCTCCCCCGGGTATTTCTCATCTTCAGGCTCCATTTATTCTTTCGTTTTGTTCGACAGAGTCATTCTCTAAGAGACAGTTTCTTGCAGCAATCTCATAAAGCAGTTCCTTTTTATTTTTCTCTCTGGGTGAGCGATGATGGATACACTGTAAAAGTAATTAGGAGTTGCGGAGTGCTTTGTTTTCTTGTCACGATTTAGTCACGTGATTATCAGTTTCATGTGTTTCAGTACCAAAGTCATTCTTCCCTGTAGAACTTTTTTTTCCCCCCCTTCTTTTATGTGTCTGACTAAAAATCCTAACTTACTATTGGCCATATATTCAGAAGGACAACATATCAAAACAAACCAGCAAAATATTCTAATCAGATCTCTCTTGCTGAAGAAGCAAAAAGGCGAATCTAGTTCCAAAGACGCAAAAGGAACTGCTGAAGATGCCCCTAAAAAGAGGTAACGACAACCACACTCGAGTAGTTCTTGCCTCCCGCGCGTGACTGATCTTACCTACTGAAAGTCCTTTAAAACTTCTACGTTGTTAAGAGAATTGATGATTCGCTCCTATTGGCTACAAAACTGGTTTGTTCATCTTTTACTCTTTTTCTTAATACTAGGACTGCAAATAGGGCTCTGGACGACAGAAGCTCAGCTAAAAGAGCTGCTAATGTATCTAGACAAGGTTAGCTCGTCGATCTGATTTTTGTTTTCAAGAATTCACAGGTCACTTTAAGACAATTTTTTCTTCTGCACAGAAGGATCAAGCAGTCGTACAGGCGAAAAAGACTTTCAGTCTTTGACTGTCGAGAAGCTCCGTGCCCTTCTCAAGGAGAAAGGCCTTCCAACGAAAGGAAGAAAGGCAAGTCAAAACATATATTGCTTATGTTTTAATTGAAATCTCCATTTGGAACTCTTTAAAGCACCTCAATCTTTTACGCACTTATATGATGTTGCTTCCGGTTGGTTTATCTTGGCTCTTTTTTCGCAGGATGAGCTCATCGCTCGTCTGAAGAATGCCAACTGAAGTAAGAGAATCCAGATTGAGAAAGCGCCCAGGTGAATATATGTATCAGGAATGAAGGCACTTTAATTTATGAATCTGTATGGTTTGGTTTTGAGATGTTTCGTTTAAAAACAAAAAAAATTAGTGACCTTTGAACATGAAAAGACGACCTGAGAGGTCATGTAAGGGTTTAGATCGAGTTTACATGAATTTCGTCTTCTGATCTGTGAGCCAAATCCAAAACGAACCGAAGCAGACTGCCATGGTAAAAACCAAATGTGTAATGGAATTGCTTTTGGTTAATGGATAATTTGTTTTTGGCTCCTTTTGGGCTACTTCAGCATAAGTATATGAGTAATGTGTGTAGTTTGGACTGTGGAGAAGATAATATCATAGTCATAAGACGAGCAAAGTAGAGTTAGGCAAAACAACATTTGACACGCAAGTATAAAATTTTCCAGTTCCTTCCATTTCACCTACCAAAAAGAGAAACAAAATAATCCGTATGGAACGGAACCGGTTGAAACCGGATAACTTTGGTTTGTTTCCAATTTAATGCATATTTTGATCAACAACACAAAAAAATAATCCGTGTGGTGGATTTTGTTGAAAATTATAAATAAGTAGCAATTGTTTGATTCTATATTTTCGCTTATTATGAGATAATTGAAAGAAAATTGGTTGACCAAAACAAATCTAATTTAAACGTACGAATCATTTATATTTTTGAAAATATAAGCTATCTTGGTTTATGAATACTGATTTAGGTTTTATGAATTAGGGTTTAGTCATTTGAGATTTTAATTTTAGGGCTTGGGGTTTAAAATATGCTCGTAGTCGTAGAGTCTAAGGTCTTTTGTTAATTAGAAAAATCTACACAAAATTCTTAATTTTGATTTAGAGAAAAAACCAAAAAAATAGGTCGACAATGCAGAAAATCTATTATATTTCATGTCTTCTTTCTTTTAGTATGCATTTCGTGCGACTCAAAACCAAACCACGAGCCTCTTTGGACGGTGAAAGTGAAAATGAAAATGACAAAATAAAATTGTGAGAACGAAAAATGGAGAGAAGCAATTTAATTATATTGAAAAACGGCACTTCTTTTTTTCTGGTATTCGTAGCTAATAAGACAAATAATTGTCTGTCCATAAAGTGGAGGAGACTTGTCGTAATGGTCATTTTTCCAATAGGACCCAATTCTTTGAACGGCGCCGTTTTCTGATCTCAACGTCAGTGGCTCACATCAATAATATTTTCCCCATATTTTTTTTTCCAAGTAATTCTTTGTTAATGGTGTCATTGAGATGCCCCCTACGTTTTCCCCATATTTTGCATATGAGCTTATTTATCAATGGTGTTTTCGTTTCTTTTGTAATCATGGTAAGTTTCTTGTTGAGAATTTTCGCAGTGGATGAAATATTTTTTTGATCATAATAACTAATAAGTTTTTGTTGTGATGTAAAATCAATAAATTTGATTTGTATCTGTCATTTTCTGTCGTTTAATTAGTGTATTTAGAATTTCCTGTTTCACCTTGTAACTTAAAAATCTTCGATCCTAATATTTTTATTTAAGACGACCATAAAATTATTAGTATAAAAACATAGTATATACAACATAAATATATATATATATATATGGTATATACTTTATGTTTAAAATATAGGATTAAAAAAAAACATAGTATATACTTTATGGTTAAAACGTGGATGATTTTCCGAAAGACGAGCTTGAAAAAAAAGTCAGTGGAACTAGTAGTTCCGACTTTTTCTTGATGAGATAAACACAGTTTTTCAAACCACGAGAATCACGTGCATAAAACTAATAATGACTTCGATAACTAGTACTAGTAGCAGTAGTCACAAAAGTGCATATTTATTGTTTTTTTTCATCCAATTATTTGTTTTAAAAATTTCGGCTGAAGAATTTCATCAACGTGTTCGATCCTATCCGACACATTCATGTTTATTGGCGGATAAACAAAAAGATCGCTTTAACTGTGAAATCCAAATTTAAATATTAATTGTTTAGATAAAAAATTCTAGTATGGTTAAAGATATGTCATATATAGTTTGTGATCAAAAAGTTGTAAAGATGAGAAACCCTAGAATTTGATGCGTTCAGATCCGAATTTCGCCTAGAAAAAAAAAAGAATATCTTCTCATCCAAATATCTATATTTGGTATCTGGTCTGATGGCATATATATGTTATAATATAGTACGGACCAGCTCCTTAAGGTACTAAACAAATGTGTGTGTATTGCATATAATACTGTTATATTTGATATTCCCTTGATTCAACAAATCTCCAGGATCTCCTCCTAAGAATCAAACGTTCATTGTTTGACAAAACCCACGATCATTCACTTATGTCATCACGTGCTGGACTTAATTAATTAACGACTAGAATACTTGTAGGGTTTTGTAACACTGTAATTTACACTATTCCATTAAATTAGGTAATTAAGTTAACGAAATTCTAAAAGAACCTCAGCAGTACTATATATTCCAGTTTGGCCAATGGATTTGATTAATTTCTTAATCACATGTTGCTTGCAAACTTATGCAACCAACAGCCTTAACTATAACCTAATAACTATGTATAACTATAAACACACATTAAATCCGTGGAAAGTTAGTTTTGTGAAATTGTTTTTTTTTTCCTTTCTTTGTGGCGTCAGTAGGCTAATTCTGAGAGACAATGCAATATATATAACATATATAATATATCTACCATTACCTCGTTAACAAAATTATTATACATATACTTATAATTATTTTTGTATGCACAAAAAAAAAAATCGTTTCACTTTTTTTTGTCAGCGTCTGAGCCGTGTCTACATTTTCTTATTAAAATTTCGGCCGGAGATTCGGCCACCAGTGTGGTAGAACTGGCTTTTCCTTGTCCACATCTATATATTTATACATTAATCTCCTTTTTTGTGTGCTTGTCGTCATGTGGCGTCGACGTTGTATGAAAATATTCTTCAATTTTTACTTATCAGTTTGATACTTCATCTGTTCAAGCAAATACAAATTGATGATCAATTTTAACAAATTTCTTTTAAGTGGTTTTTGAATATATATTAATTTGATTACTTATATGCGAGAATACCAAATTTTATTGTTAATAAAACCAAAATCCTTAATTTTTCAATTTATAATGGTCAAACTCTATGTATGTTTAACAAAACCTTTCTAAAAGTAGCTTAGATGATTGAAAAAAAAACGAGCTTAATTACAGTTTTAATCTTTTCCATTTATTTGTATTCTTTTGGACCGTTTTTCATCTACTTAAACAACTTTGTTTCTGTTAATCAATATTTGGGTTGAGACATATCTGGATAAAGAATAAGATAAACTTTTTCTAAAAAATATAAAAACAATAACAATATAATAAACCTATTTTTTAAGAGTAACAAATATATCGCTGGAAAAAAAAAAGATCTAAATAGAAAAACAAAGTAAAAATATAAAGAAATGAATAGTATTTCAAAATTTATATATAGTTCAGCTTTTCTGGACCAATATGGTCGGAGCCACAACTTTGATTCAGCTTTTAATCATTGCCGTATATATATATATAGTTCTCAACTTCTCATACAGACCAAGAAAACACACATCAAAAAACATAAATTTCCAAAAGAAGAAACAAAGAATTCCAAAATGGTTATGCTCACCGCATTTCTCATACTAAGTCTAATCCTAGGGTTTATGTTAATCTTCTCCTTTTCAACAAAAACCCTAAAACCCAAAGCCACATCATCCTCTAATCTCCCTTCGTATCCACTCATCGGATCTATCCTCTCCTTCAACAAAAACCGCCACCGTCTTCTCCAATGGTACACCGATCTTCTCCGTCTCTCTCCTTCTCAAACCATCACCGTCGATCTCCTCCTCCGTCGCCGGACTATCATCACGGCCAACCCCGAAAACGTCGAGCACATTCTCAAAACAAATTTTTGTAACTTTCCAAAAGGCAAACCTTTCACCGACCTCCTTGGAGATCTCCTCGGCGGAGGAATTTTTAATTCCGACGGCGAGTTATGGAGCTCGCAGCGTAAACTCGCGAGCCACGAATTTACAATGCGTTCTCTTAGGGAATTCACTTTCGAAATCCTCCGCGAAGAAGTAGAAAACCGCCTCGTTCCGGTGCTTTCCTCCGCCGCGGACTACGACGGAGGAAGGACGGTGGATTTTCAAGAGGTTTTAAAACGTTTTGCTTTCGATGTTGTTTGTAAAGTTTCGTTGGGCTGGGATCCGGATTGTTTGGATTTGACCAGACCCGTTCCAGATCTTGTCGAAGCTTTCGATGTAGCAACGGCGATTAGCGCTCGCCGCGCGACGGAGCCAGTTTACGCCGTGTGGAAGCTGAAGCGTTTGATGAACGTAGGGAGCGAGAGGAGGCTGAGAAAAGCGATCAGGACCATACACGTGTCGGTCTCTGAGATCATCCGTGCCAAGAAGAAGAGCCTGCAAATCGGTGGTGAGGCGGCGGACAAGCAAGACCTCTTGTCTAGGTTTCTCGCCGCCGGTCACGACGAGGAAGCCGTGAGAGATTCGGTAATCAGCTTTATTATGGCGGGAAGGGATACCACGTCGGCGGCGATGACGTGGCTATTCTGGTTGATGAATGAAAACGATGAAGTGGAGAAGAAGCTTCTTGAGGAAGTGAGAAACAACGGATCGTTAGGGTTAGGGTTTGAGGATTTGAGGGAGATGAGTTACACGAAAGCTTGTCTCTGTGAAGCAATGAGGCTTTACCCACCAGTGGCTTGGGACTCAAAGCATGCAGCAGACGACGACGTTTTGCCAGATGGAACACCTGTCAAAAAGGGAGACAAAGTTACTTATTTCCCTTACGGTATGGGAAGGATGGAAAAAGTGTGGGGTCAAGACTGGGACCAGTTTAAACCGAACCGATGGTTTGAGGAAGAACCAAATTACGGTACCAAACCGGTTTTGAAAAGCGTGAGCTCATTTAAGTTTCCGGTTTTCCAAGCCGGGCCAAGGGTTTGCATAGGGAAAGAAATGGCGTTTATGCAGATGAAATACGTGGTGGGATCGGTTTTGAGTCGGTTTGAGATTATACCGGTTTGCAATAACCGGCCGGTATTTGTTCCTCTTCTTACGGCTCACATGGCTGGTGGGCTACAGGTGAAGATCAAGAGGAGAGAGCATTTGTGATATCCGATTTACAGTTAATTAATCAAATCATGTCCTTATATAGAATATCTATAAAATGTGTAGTTTATAAATCATAATTAAATCAAATCGGTATATGTGTGTGATTCACAGTTTGCTTGTGAATAGAAAAATATATAAAAATCAGCATTGTCGTCTTACCAAGTGGATGCAATATATTAATCAGTTTGATAGACATATGTGTATATATATTAAATAATTTGTGGAAGTATGTGCATGTAATTTATAAATGAAAAAGAGTCCAATAGACGACAACAAAATAGTCCAATAAAATAGTAGGAGAATGGGGCAGATATATAATTACAAATTGGCTACAGTAACGATTGGTTCAATACAGCGAAGAGATGGAACTGAAACACATCACAGTACTGTCATCTTTCGACTACATCTAAATACATTATTGGCGATATATAAAAAGGTTTGTTCGATTGTCATCTTTCCTCTGCAAGCTAAGTGCCAAGCGGAAGATAGAAAATAATTTGATAGCACGTTTTCTTTTTAGCCATTACGACTTCAATTTACCTGGAGCTGTAATTTAAAAAAAAAATTATTTGTAGTATTTTAATTTGAAATTTCCACGAGTGCTTTTTGTATTATAGTGTGTTTACTATATAAAGTTTGTAACCGGGATTATGGCACACAACAACGAGTACGAGTACAAAACATTGTGATTCAAGTTCCATAGATTTTAGAGTATTTTTCTTTTTCAACCAAACATTTATATTAAGTAAACCTCCAAGATTGGCTACTAATCAAGAACAAGCTTTGGAATTCAAACTTCAGAATGTATGATTTATTGCGAGTGCGAATTTTGCAATGAACAATGAATATATGATATTGCAGCAGACGAGATATGAAACGATTTGGATTGGTTGCCCAAAAGGCCAAAACAAGAAAAAAGAAAGAAATGATTTGGAAAGAAAATGAGATACGCATCAATGTAGGTCCAAGGTTTTTGGTTTAATAATAAAGGCACACAAGTATTTTTGACCCAATAGCTTTAATAATAGGGGATTATATAACGACTAGTGTGGTCGCATCTGCATGAAACCAAAAAGAAAGCAATTCTGTCTATCTGAAACTTTTTATTCTCTGCGACAAACCAATGAAGAGTGTTAACACAAAAGGGTTGCAGAGCTCTCGGTTAATGTCTTTCACCAACCCGTACAAACCGCAGAGTTTACGGTACAACGGCCTCAAGAAGCTTCTCATACACTTGTCTAGCAGATAAATCCTCGACCTGGTTCATAGGAATTATATAAACCAAAAATGGGTAATTTCTTCCAATGCGACAACCAGTCCACCATTATTAGAGGACCTTGTGCCAGTAGTATAGCCGAAACCACATTGTCTAGAACTTTAAAAAAAAAACAATAAGCTCTTCAAGAGAATTGAAGGAAGGATCAACGTACCACGAGGAGTTTTGATTTGCTATTCCAACCTCTTTGGAGAGTCATCTGGCTCAGCCTTAAACCAAGCACCTGAGAGAGCAAAAAGAACAGAGGCCGTGTTGCGTTAGACAAAAAGCCTCTTTCACATACAAAGCAAGAAACTGTGATTAGAGAGAACAAATCTTTAGAAGCGGTTGATAAAGGATTGTTTCGATACCCGTCCCATGAATTCAAGAAGCTCGTTGTTAGCTTCTCCGCGAGCTGCTGGTGCAGCAACAGTCACGCGAACGTCATCAGCGTTTACCCCTACAGAGAGTATGGGCGAATCAGATTGTCTCTAATTAAAGATCCATGTCAACAAAGTGGAAAAATAGATTCCGTGCCATAATGACTGTTGTTTTACTTGTGATTGCTGAACGTTGCGCACGGTCTTCCACTTCTATTGCAACCTGAACAAGTCCACCGCTGAGTTGTGAAATGCAGGGAGGTACAGGTGCGTCCTGTTCGTCACATGACAGATTTATTATCTAGTTTCTGATTTTGCAATTGAAAAATTTATAGAAAAAGAGAAACCAACTGTACCTGTGGGTTAGTTTCGGCAGCAACAGCACTAAGTGCTCCATCAACAATGTAAACGAAAGACGCTGTATCCAGATTCTCTTCAGCGCGGTAACAAACAAAAAGCTCACAACCGATACAGTTCATTCTAAACTGTCTCTCCATTTTCCCTTCGCCGCTGGTTGTTCATCAAACATAAAGAAAGACACTTTTAGAAATATCGATGTTAAACCTATATTCGGTGACTGCCTCATCGAGCCTATATCAAACCTTACCGTTTTAATAAAACTTTTCCTCCCTCGCTGATATTCAACCTAGCAAGGTGCTTCTTCTTGTCGAGCACATTCGATCTGTCGGTCTTCCTTTTTGGCATCTTCTGCAACTGGGTATCTTGAAACAAATTGAATTTAGTATACAAACCCTATAGAAGGATACCATATATATATTTCAATCAGCAAAACATTGCATGTTATTCCGAGTAACAACGGGTTTAGCCATTTACACCTTATCAGCTTTTTCACTGAAACTACTATCTCAAGGAGTAATCAAAACAATAAGAAAGATTCAGGACATAAGCAATTCCACGGAATTACATGAAACATGCACAAAGCTGCCAGAAGCAGGCCACAGGGAGCGTTACAAGTCTTAAGACATTCCAACTTTTAGTTCGTAAACAAATATGAACATTAACAGATTTTGTACCTGAGGAAAAACACCCAGAATCTAACTCGAAGGCATGTGCTTGGACCTAAAATTAACCTACGCTCAGCAAGAAGTTGTCCACCACTTGAAAACTGCAAACTACCATGGCCTAATGTTCAAAGTAGTCAAAAACCGAATCTTTGAATCCTAATTCCCACTCGATGCATCTGGAAACCCAAAAAGCAATCCCGCAAATCATTCCGCATAACGCCAATTCAAAGTGAGCAAGTAGTGCTTCACTCTAATTTCAGGCAATTTAACCCTAACTAGGATTCAAAAAGGTAGAGGAAGTAGGTGAAAAATCGGAGAAACGAACCAGTGATAAGGACATGAGAACCACAGTGCTTGCAGTAGTAAACGAAGAGGTCAGAGTCGGGTCCGTCCGGCGCCGCGTCCTCGCTCGAATACGTATGTGTCGTTCTCTTCGGCATCTCTCTTCTCTCTTCTCTTCAGAGATCGTCGTCAATCCACGAAATTTGTCGAAACTTAGCTCTCACTTTTATTTTTTTTTGTTTTTAAAGTAATTTTCTGATAAATTTCCAAAACCGTCCAAACGGAAGCTGGTCTCTATATCTCACGGCGATCCACGGTGGCGGACGGAAACGGCAGGCTACGGACCCCAAGGGCAAAACCGTCAATCAATTTGCTTGAATATATGACTCTTTACGATTTTCCGGTTCAATCTAACAAAAACCAAATCCTTTTTGTCTTAAGAGAATTTAGAAACAAACGGAGAATTGAAAGATAAAACAAAATCCGGTTTATTTATGTGTTTCGAACCAAATCGAATCTAAACCGATCTAAAACAATACAAGCGATCCAAAATGATCTTAATGGCTTCTTCCTCCTCGGCAGTTGGCATTCATCCTGCTTTAATGGCTTCTACAGACAAAATCATCTTACATGTTACATATAATCTATAACATGATGAAACTGCCTCTGTTCAATTTACTAATAATTTGGAGATGATTCTTTTCGCCGGGCTGTAATGTAATCACATTAGTTAGGTGCAGCTGTGTCTAACTCAGACAAAATGTTGTTCATGTCCTCAAAATGTGGCCAACTCGTCTTGCTTCTTTCATCAGCCTTGCACTCCTGCAGAGAAATTGTCGTAAAACAATCCGTCACACACATCTCCACATATATATAGGAAGCTTTAAAGTTTGGACAATAACAGATTATGACCAATGTATCAATGTGGTTTCAAGTAGAAAGAGAGATAAGAGTGTGTGCCTTGAACTATCCTAGTTGCTAATTTTAGTGCTTTTGATCTTGTAATCATGAACATCAAAATCAACAGCTACGGATTCATATGTATTTAGTTAAGAGACGAACCTCGTATTTCTGGATAAGAGATGCCCAAAGAGATTTGCATTGTCCAGGGCTTCGATTGATTCCTTCAGCCGATAGATTTGAAGAGATCTCTTCCCACAAAGCCATTCTACCTTTCACCACTTGAAATCTGCTGTGCAACTCTCCACGCATTCTGATCACCTTCTTAACTTCCTCAGGTTTCCATTTGTTCCTCCTCACACGTTTTGATGACGACTTGGTTTGAGAATCTGTGGCATCAGATGGATCTTCTTCGTCTCTGCTGATTTCGCTATCCTCTGTTTCAGGCTCTGAATCAGTTACCTTATTCACCTTCTCGGTTTCATCAGGTGAAGGTGGCGATGATGGATTTATGAATGATTTCCAAAAATCATCCGATTCTTCTGAAGAACTTAGAACGGGCACGTCATCAGCATCTTCTGTGTACGAGGAAGCCGAGGTTTCTTCCTCAGCCAGTAGTCTTGCACTATTAATAAGATCATCTGCATTAGTGAAGCATGTTAGATTACATATCGAAATCCCGAGTATACACCTACATATGTGTGTGTGTGAGACAGGACCTTCCAAAGTGCGATCTACTTCTTGTGGGGGATCTTCTTGTGAAGGTGTTTTCTTCGGTCGATTTCTTTTGTTGTTTCCTTCCACAACTTTCCTCAAAGCAGCAACTCCAGAGACAAGATTTGGATCACCGGACAGCCTCGCGCTGACCTCATCAGCTCGGACTGCCATGGGATTTTCAGTGGCTATAGCAATGACTTCAGGCCTTTTACCACTGTACTTCCTCACAATCTTCCTCAGAACTTCGGAGACTGTTCTTTCCATGTGAGACAAGGGACAATTCACAGGACAACTTGATAGAGCAGCATGTGCTGCTTTGTGAAGTGCATCTAAAAGTCTTCCTTTGTCAAGCCACATACACCGCGTTGTGATCCTTATTTTCCCTTTCAAAGAGTTTTCCGAGACGCCAGGGCGCATGATTTCCATGCTGCGTTATAGCAAACGATAAAGCAGAAAAGCGTATTATTAAAAAAAAAAAAAAAGGCTATAGATAATTCATGGCACATAAGTTTTTACCAAAGATGTTATTATACAATTCGGACATACCTCAGAACTATAATGCCATCAGACGCAATCCTGAGTCTCTCATCAATGCAGAGTTCACTTGATGTGCCAAATGCTTTATCACCATCACTATACATTAACTGCAGCAATGCTAGGTATATTCAGTATCTCTACTCAAGTCATTTACGCAAAGACAAACAGAATACGACGGCGATCATAAACCAACCTGCAAATTCTCCCTCCCAAGAGAGCTAAATCCATTGGACAGAACCCTTCTATTTCTCAAGTGAGAAACTCCAAGCATCTCTCCATTCTTAATAACCTGAAGTTGGAGAAATAGGAGACGTTACTTTATTTCCATATTTTCACACGTTTAAATTAAATCTGAACCTATTTCAATTTTCATCAAACACACAGTAGTGAGAGACTTACAGTAGTGTGTTTTTATTAAATCTGAACCTATTGCATGATTTCATAAATCTACGGTGAGAGACTTACAGTAGTGTGTCGAATCCCAGTAGACTTCCCGAGCAACTCATGCTCCTTAAGAAACAAGAGTTCTCCATGAATGGGTAGAAAATGCTGCGGTTTCACTATTTTAAGAACCTCTTCCTTCAAAACACGTTAAATTTAAAATCTTCATTAGATAGGAACAAAATTTTTCCCTAGGCATTCATCAAGCTGGCAACAAAACTTGAATGCATCAACAGAATCATAAGAGAAGCAGCCGCTTACCAATTCTCCACGGTAGGCGTGGCCAGATGTGTGCAGCATTTCATTTTTACCCATGATAATATTTGGCCCGATATCTGCTATCCGATTCATCATTTTCATTACTCGTGATTCATTGCCTGGGATTACCTTGAGCAAGACATTAAAACGAGAATCGATATCAGCGATCCCATCTTCCATCTTACTAGATGCTCCTTACCATATATATATGTAAACATCTCTCTACTACCTTGGCTGAGTAAAGAATTATGTCTTCCTTGGTAAGTTTGAACGCGTGACTACTTCCATATGATGCAAGATTCAGGGCGGCCCGTGGTTCTGCCTGACCAGAGTCATTGTCAAATAAGTAAATTAGATAGGAAAGTCGAATTAAAACCACCACTGCCCAAATTTACGAGATCAACTTACTTGTGATCCAGTCGTGACAATCAGCAAGTCCTTAGGAGCATATGCCTCAATGTCTTCCACTTTCACCTGAGAAGGGTTTTTTTTTTTTTTGAAAACGGATGAAAGGTAAACGGAAATTAGAAAACAGACATGGCAAGTGTTGGACATCTGTATTTAAAAAAACAAACTTTATGCATCACTAATGGCTTGTGCACATAAGTATCTCTTCAAATTCGTAGTAAAAGAGAATGGTCTTATTACCAGACTTGAAGGGTCAATGGGAGCCTTCCCATCCTTCCAAGCTGCTTCTAGATATGTCCTCAAGGACATGCCAACAAAGACCTAGATTAAAAATAAACAAACAAATATGAAATTGTGTACTTTTAACTTCTGAATGAAACTTGTTGCTGCGTAATTTAAGGGAAAAATAAAATAAAAAGGTTGAAGCTAGAATATATGGAGAAAATTGCTAGCAGAATTATGATGGAATATATTACAGTAGTCAAAGCTAAAACATGAGAGGAAAGACATACCAACTTTCGACCAGTTAAATCAGCAGCAGCTTTAATACTTCCCAAACGGTGTATATTGGAGGCAAACTGAGTTGTGATAACTCTTCCCTTGGCCGCCATTACATTCCTTACCAGAGCATCTGCTACCACTTTTTCACTAGTTGTCCTTCCCGGTGACAATACATTTGTTGAGTCGCTCATCATCTGAGTACGAGATGAAAAAAAAAAATAGTTTTTACGTTATCACCTTAAAGTAGTCAGTATAACAATTTACAACCTTAGCTGATATGCTAACAAAACACATAAAACAAGAGTATGACTTTGCACGGAATCCTTACCAGCGTGACTCCTTCCTTTGAGAGTTCCTCTAAAGCTTCGCGATCAAAGACTTTTCCATCCAATGGTGCTTCATCAATCTGTTATTAAACAACTTATCTCATGCAGGTTGAGGACTATACGAAGGGACAGGAAACAATAAATGAGGGGGTTACTCTACCTTCCAATCTCCAGTGTGAAGAATATTACCATCAGCGCAACGGAGGACTAAACCACTGCAATCAGGAATAGAATGAGTCACTGTAATCGGCTCTATTTCAAATGGTCCAGCCATAAATCTCCTCCGAGTATTAAAAGTCTTAAGTCTAGACTGAACGAAGATCCCGTGCTCCTTCAAACGCTTCTTTATAAGCTATTGCATAGAAACAAAAAAAAAACATCTATGAGCTAAAATGCAAAGAGAAGATTAGTGGAATGATATGATCTAGGAAACTAACTGCCTGAACATGACAATTCTGACGAATAAGAACGCAAGCTGGAGTAGATACATTTTGAAGAGAAACTATACATCTAAGATTAGTAGCTCTGTTCGAAAACATAAGACTAATTGAGACAGAAAAGAATTATCAGGGATCAAGGTATAAATCACCTCCATGGTGAAGGATGATGCGAATATCGGTGTATTAGAGTCCAATGCCGGGATAACCTGCTCATGTAAAAGAGTATTTGGTTTTAAAAAAAAAGGAGATAAACGAACGCTGGCCAGAAGACAAGAACTACATTATACCCAAAATGTCTATGGTTTTTTTTTCAAGGAGTGGAAGAAGACTTTACCCAAGGCAACGCACCAATGTGATCTTCATGACCATGCGTTATAACAACAGCTTCAATTTTGTGTTTCCATCGTCTGATAAATCCTGTGTCTGGCATAATTTTTTGGACCCCAGGCTCATCATAACTGTAAAATTACACAGCAATGTTTTCCAAACAAAAGTCAGCACCCCACACACAAACACACAGACAAAGAAAAGATGACTTGTCGCCAGTATTAACAAGACTTACTCAGGGAACATTACACCAGCGTCAATTAATATGTAGCGATCATAGTTCCCAACAAGCATACAGTTCATTCCAATTTCACCAAGGCCGCCTATGGGTAGGACACGGAGAGGCGGTCCATCGGTTCCTTCATAAAACTGCTCCATTTTACGTTTTACAGAGTCCTCCATGCTTTTTCCAGCTCCTTCTAGGCGACCTGATCTTCTGCGAGGTGTCTTAGAGGAAGATGTACCTGCAACAAACATGACAAAGAGTGACACTTGTAAACAACAAAATTCAAATATTCTAGTCGAATTATCAATACAATCCTGACTGAGAAAGTCATAGCATCAATATGAATAAATGTGAAAGAATCTCAAATGAAACTGTATCCAAATCGGCCAGTGTCAGCCTAGTTTCTCCAAAACAAAAGTTTCAATTTTGTTTTCTGTACCAATTCAAAATACTTGAAACCCACAATCAAAAAGGGCTAAATTTCAGGAAGCCAGAAAAAGAAAAGAAGAGAGGAAAAACAACACACCAGAAGCAGGAGGAGAAGTGACGGAAGAGGAAACGGTAGGCCTAATTCGAGAGCTTTTCCGGAAGGTGAAAGTGTAAGGACAAAGCGACAGAGCACTAAAAGCCGCCATTTTCGAGGGAGTGGTAGCAGTAGAAACTGGTCTGCGAACATCCAAGTAGATAGAGGAAGCATGTGAGGAAGAAGGATAAGAGAAGCCTTGCAAAGAGGCAGCAGGTTTCATCACTGTAAAACAAAACAAAACAAAAGGAACCCTAGATGGATTTTTGTGACCAGGAGAAGGGGTTTAAGGGATGGAAGCGGGAAATGGAGAGAGAGATGGAGAAAAGTATCTCTGTGACTGTAAACTATCTTTCTTTCTTATCGGATGGAGACGACGAATACACAAAACTTCTCAATTGATTGAAAACCGGTCAATAAATAAATAACCGGTTTAAAATTAGAACATTTAGGGTTTTAGGCGCATTAAACCATTCGTCATAACCCAAGTGGAAGCCAACGGTTTGGTGAGTGGCAGTATCGACTGAGAGAAAATAGAAGCTTCTCTGCGATTCCGATATCTTCTGATTCAAATTCCCACCTCTTCCTTTCTCGTGTCAAGTTCTTCAGTAGAATTACAATTTCGATTCTTAAATTTTGTCTTCTGATTCGGGCGCCGTAGCAGAGATCAAGGCGAGGCCCTCCGCTGAATCTTAATCATGTAAAAGCTCCACCTTTTTTTTCTAATCGTTCCTTTTTTGTGGCTGCTTTTACTCTTGTTAACTAGTTCCGTTTGGTTGGGTTCAGACAAAACCCCTTTTGAGTCTTATTGGTGTTTGTTTTCTCTGGTTTTTATTTTCCAGGGGGAAGACAATAGTCGAAATCAGTGGGTTGCCAGACGAAATTCTGCTAAAGATTTTATCGTTTCTTCCAACAAAAGTTGCTGTCTCCACCAGCATTTTGTCCAAACGATGGGAGTCTCTTTGGATGTGGTTGCCAAAACTCATGTACGAGTGTGAATCTGCTTCTGAAGGCGAAAGTTTAGGGCGTTTTCTTGATCTTAATCTCCCACTACATAAAGCTCCGGTTATCAAAAGCTTCTATCTCCACTTAAATCATTGTCAATGTTTGAAAGCTGAGGATATCAAACTGTGGATTGTAATCGCAGTTTCTCGCCACCTAGGTAAGCTGAAGATTGATTATCTTCCTTATTCAGACGAGCCAAATATATTGCCGAGTAGCCTGTATACCTGCGAATCGCTTGTGCTCTTGAAACTCAGTGGTACGATTCGTTTGGATGTTCATCGAAAGGGCTGTCTTCCCTCTCTCAAAACTTTGGAACTTTCACTTGATAAATACTTCGACCATGGATGATGATGATATGCAGCTTTTAACATTTTGAAATCTGATTACAAAATAATAATGCGTAAGCCAGATGATGTGAAAGAGTGAAAACCAGAGTAAGCCCATTTACATAAGGTAGGCTTCTATTTGAATCTCGGCCCAGGCCCATGTTCACTAAAGATATAGCTTTTTCTAGGGTTTTCCCCCGTTCCTTTGTGGAGCTGTGTTTACACCGGTAAGGCGGTAACTAATTCGTTTGGTCGGTAAAAAAGAAGAAGATCAAATTCCAACTTCTGTTCGACGGCAACATTATCTAGGGTTTAGAAAGATATGGACAGAATCAGTGAGTTATCCGATGAGTTGCTTGTCAAAATATTATCGTTTCTTCCAACAAAAGCTGCTGTCTCCACTAGCATTTTGTCGAAGCGATGGGAGTGTAATTGGATGTGGTTGCCAAAACTTGATTTCGTTGGTCCATATTCTTCGCCGTCTGAATGCGAAAGGTTACGGTGTTTTCTTGACAGAAATCTCCCATTACATAGAGCTCAGCTTATGGAAAGCTTTCGTCTCGACCTCTCTTCTTCTAGTTTTTCTAAACCTGAAGGTATAAAAATGTGGGTTCTAACTGCAGCTTCTCGCCACCTATGTGCGTTGGAGATTTCAGTTCATGCTTCTCACCCAAACATATTGCCGAGTAGCTTGTATACATGCAAATCGCTCGTGACTCTGAAACTTGATGGCAACATTCTCTTGGATGTTCCTCGTAACGTTGGTCTTCCCTCTCTGAAAACTTTGCAACTTCAACGGGTGAAATTCTTAGATGGAGATACTTTTCGACGTCTTCTATCTATCTGACCTGTTCTTGAAGACCTGTTGGTGAAATTCCGTCGTGGTATTGACGTCAATATGGGAATGATCACTGTTATCATCCCATCTTTGCGGAGTTTATCACTCCAATTACCTTTTGATTGTCTTTCGGATGGAATAGTGATATATACTCCTTCTTTGAAGTATTTGAAACTTGAGGATTATAAAGAGTATAATCATTCATGTTTGGTTGAGAATATGCCTAAGCTTATGGAGGCTTATGTAGATGTTAACTTCCCTGGTATCCAGAGTCTTATCGGATCAATCACATCTGTCAAGCGTCTTACGTTATCTTCAGAGGTAAAAATCAGTTTTCATCGATTTCTCTGCAACTCTTTGGTCTTGTGTTTGTATAGTCCTCTGTTAATATGTTTTCGCGCAGGCTGTGTATGGTGGCGGTCATGTTTTCAACCAGCTCGAACATCTGAAGCTATGTATAGGCACTGATTATCTGTCGGATCTTCTTGTCAGGTTGTTCCAAGGTTCTCCTAAGTTACGAGAACTAGACCTCTTTGATATGGTAAGTAAGTTTGTTCGAGAAACTATTATACATTTGGTCTAGTTCACAATTTTTTTTTTTAGTATAATATATGCTTTTTCTCTATCGCAGGATCATAGATATGGTGATCTGGTTAGCTGGAATCAACCGGATACTGTTCCTACATGTATTGTGTCTAGTCTACAGACTTTCAACTGGTCAGGGTACTTGGGAAGAGTACAAGAGACAGAGCTTGCGGTTTACATCTTGAAAAACGCTCGTCTCTTAAAGTCTGCAAGATTCTCGTCTGATGACAGTTATATTCAAAAATTTGAGATCGCTTTCTTCCCGAGCATCAACCACATGCCAACTCCTATTTGATTAAGGCTTTTTTACAATTCTTAGATGTTTTCATCTATATAATAGAATTCTTCGAACTTCCATTTGTATCGATCGTCCAAGAAAGAACAGGTTCTTTTTATTTTTATTATTTTCCCATTAAAAAAAGAGGCTTGATAGAGTTCCATTGCGTTTCTGAGTTTAGGATCAAAGAAAATTGAATAAATTCTTCGATGTCTAAGATATAAATCGATCTCATGGGATTTACATTATATTCATAGGTCAAACTATTTCGTTATAATGTTTAACTCTTGGTATAGTAATAAGTACTAATAAGCAATGCCAGCTATGGTTTGCTAATAAAATGTGATTTAGGCAAGAGTACTCTTGTTCTGCTGATTTGTTATGTCTGTACAAACTAGAAAACGTCCAATTGATCTAAGTGACATCATTAATGGTCAAAGTCAAAACATGTCTGACTAAAAACTATTTGAATTTAGTTTCTTAAATCGTTCTACACATAGGTTGAGAGATGAAAGATTGGACCACAATAACTTGACCAAGTCAGCATAAGTTTTGCTTTATTACACGAAACCATCAAATGACACTAATACACTTCAGAACTAGTAAACCATAAATGAGTATAAGCTTGTTGTTATGAAAATTCAATGACAACAAGCCATCACATCTACCTCATACATACGCAAACCAATGCCATAATTTTCCGACATTTTATAAATTGATTAAATTCATGAAAATTCTCTAGTATCCCCAAGGCCATAATATACTATGATACAAAAATAAATGTACAAAAAGCTATTCAATCCAAATTCGTTGATTTTGAAAAGCTGATTAAAAAAAAAAGAGGACGATCCCGTTATGTTATTAAATTAATACAATGATAGCACATCAATCGAATCAAACTAGTACATCTATACATTGCTGTAAAGCAAGCAAGGGTCATCGCAATTCACACACCACAGTCGATTGTTGTCGTTTGAAATTGTAATAATGTAAAAGTGTGAATAGAGAAAGAGTCAACAAGGTACACATCTTTGACTTTTAAACACTCGAATTAGAAGGACAGTCTGTGAGTTAATGGGAGGAGCTTTATGTAGCAAACAAACAAACTCAATTCCCGATGCCTGCTGCCTCCTCAACCAATTTGCATTTATAACTTCACCCACCACTTCCAACTGATAAGAAAAAAAAAAATAAAAAAATGTCACTTATTTTTGATGTTTTATGATTATAATTCTGCTTAAGTTCGATGGAGTATAAATATGTATACTCTTTCGTTATTATTCGACTGTTTTATTGTTTATTTGATGTATCAGTCAAATTCATTCATTGTTTTATTTGCTTCCATCGTTTAAAAAGAGAAGAGGATAAATCACATCACATTAATGTTAATGAACTATGGCATATGACTATTAGTATTTGATATTATGACGCCACATTTAACATCTTCTCCTTTGGTTTCTTCCGGAATCGCTTGGTCCCAATTATATAACTACAAATATATAAGCTTAGGTGCTAAACGTCCAAACAATAATGTATATCGATGTCGAATAAAAAACAAATATAAATATTATAAGTACACCTGTCTAATAATTGTATAACATTATTATGCAGAAAGCTTTGTCATTTATTCCCTTTTTAATTTTTACACTAATAATTAAATAAAGTCACTTTCTTTACGTATGAGTGATCTCCGTAACCCCACCAAATTTAACTCATGCGTATTGAAAAGAACGATTCTTTTATATAATAAGATTACTGCTACTCTCTCATTGACCTATTCTTTCACTAACAAACTCTAAACAAGAAAAAAAAGTTTTTTTTCTTTTTTCTCTCTTTCACGCGTTGAAGATTCTTTGCCTTTTTCTTCTCCTTACACATCACTATTATGTGTCGGTGACTGAAAGAATCTGCTCTCCTTTCCTCCGATTTATCGATACGTTCCAGTCTATTTTGTAAGAAAGAAAAAAATATAAGTTTTTTAAACTTTTGAAGTTTTAAGGTACTACTACTCTCCTCTTGTTCTTCATATTGATAAGTTCAGTTGTCAAGATTACTCTGTTTTTTTTTTTTTTTGGGTTTTGATCAATCACATAACTTTTAATCTCCGAAGCGTCTTTTCTGTGTCTCTGTTTTATCGCAGGTTCATCAAATACTCAGATCTTGTCTGAAACGTATTTATCTGAGAGCTGACAAATGGGTTTCTTTAAATTCATCTTCTTGTTATCACTTCTATGGAGTTTCTACAGTTTCGGCTCATCTCAGCTACAAGCTTCACAGGCACAAGTCCTTCTCCAGCTGAAAAAACACTTAGAATACCCAAAACAGCTCGAATCTTGGTATGATCACAAGACCAGTTTCTGCTATTTACCGCCATCGCCGTCGATGAACATCACTTGTTTCTCTAATTCGGTCTCGGAGCTAAACATCTTCGGCGATAAATCATCAGAAAATGCCAAAAGCTTTCAGGGTTTTGCTATCCCTAACGTTACTTTATCTGATAGATTCTCAATCGAATCATTTGTCACTACACTGGCGAGGCTAAAATCCCTCAGGGTTCTTACTATGGCCTCCCTAGGGATTTGGGGTCATCTCCCTGAGAAACTTCATCGGTTATCTTCACTTGAGTACTTGGATTTGAGCAATAACTTTCTGTTTGGATCAGTACCACCAAAGCTGTCTACAATGGTAAAGCTAGAGACTTTCAGATTTGATCACAACTTCTTCAATGGCACATTACCTCGCTGGTTTGATTCCTTCTCTAGTCTCAAAGTTCTTAGCTTTAAGAGTAATAAGCTATTCGAAGAGCTACATCCTTCGTTGCTCTCGTCGTCGACAATCGAGTACATCGATTTGAGGTCGAATTCTCTGAGTGGTTCACTTCCGGATGATCTGAAATGTGGAAGCAGACTCTGGTTCGTCGNGCAAATTTTCCTCCTCCTCATCTCACTTTCTCTCGTTTTCTCGGGAATCTCGTTTCTCGCATCGTCCTTAGACCCTGGGTCCACTTGCGTCTCCACAATTTCTCCATCTTACTCCTGTCTCTTATACACATCTAGATGTGTATAAGAGACAGGACCTGGCGGTGAGATTCAATGGGAACTGTTTATCTCTGGAGAAACAGCAGCATCCAGAATCCTTTTGTGTTAAAGAAGTTCGCGCTGCAAAAACCGCCGAAGATAAAGCTGAAGCAGAGGCTGCAAATGGACCAGGAGAAAGAAGAGGGAAGAAAGGAGCTTTAGTCGGTTTAATCGTCGGTATATCAATGGCGATGTTGGTTCTGATCTGCGGTGTATTCATCTTGCTTAGAAGAAAAGGAGTAACAAAGAACCGTTTGAGCCATAAGACAGTTCAAGATAATCGTCCATCAATTGGATTTTCCTCTGAGTTACTCTCAAATGCAAGTAAGGTTTTATTCCCCTCCAAAAAAACCAGTAATTCTCAGAGAGGATATAGTGAAAGAAAGACTTGGCTTACAGATCTTTTGTTTTGTGATTGTGATTAGGGTACATTTCCGAAACATCCAAGTTTGGTTCAGAGGATTTACCGGTATGTAGACAGTTTACCTTAGAAGAGATAGCTAAAGCTACAAAGAATTTCGACAAAACTGCGGTTCTCGGTGAAAGCTCATTATACGGCACGGTAAAAGTTCATGAGAAATCATTTGTGTGTTTCAGCATCACACAATCTTCTTCTTTTTTATAGATATTGATTCTGAGACTTGCTTATACATTTCAGCTTTACAAAGGAAATCTTGAGAACGGAACAAAAGTGGCTATAAGATGTTTGCCTTCATCCAAGAAATACTCGATAAGGAATCTAAAACTGCGTTTGGATTTGCTAGCGAAGCTTAGACATCCGAATCTCGTTTGCTTGTTGGGTCACTGCATCTGTCTCTTATACACATCTAGATGTGTATAAGAGACAGGTGAGATGCTAAACGTCCAAACAATAATGTATATCGATGTCGAATAAAAAACAAATATAAATATTATAAGTACACCTGTCTAATAATTGTATAACATTATTATGCAGAAAGCTTTGTCATTTATTCCCTTTTTAATTTTTACACTAATAATTAAATAAAGTCACTTTCTTTACGTATGAGTGATCTCCGTAACCCCACCAAATTTAACTCATGCGTATTGAAAAGAACGATTCTTTTATATAATAAGATTACTGCTACTCTCTCATTGACCTATTCTTTCACTAACAAACTCTAAACAAGAAAAAAAAGTTTTTTTTCTTTTTTCTCTCTTTCACGCGTTGAAGATTCTTTGCCTTTTTCTTCTCCTTACACATCACTATTATGTGTCGGTGACTGAAAGAATCTGCTCTCCTTTCCTCCGATTTATCGATACGTTCCAGTCTATTTTGTAAGAAAGAAAAAAATATAAGTTTTTTAAACTTTTGAAGTTTTAAGGTACTACTACTCTCCTCTTGTTCTTCATATTGATAAGTTCAGTTGTCAAGATTACTCTGTTTTTTTTTTTTTTTGGGTTTTGATCAATCACATAACTTTTAATCTCCGAAGCGTCTTTTCTGTGTCTCTGTTTTATCGCAGGTTCATCAAATACTCAGATCTTGTCTGAAACGTATTTATCTGAGAGCTGACAAATGGGTTTCTTTAAATTCATCTTCTTGTTATCACTTCTATGGAGTTTCTACAGTTTCGGCTCATCTCAGCTACAAGCTTCACAGGCACAAGTCCTCCTCCAGCTGAAAAAACACTTAGAATACCCAAAACAGCTCGAATCTTGGTATGATCACAAGACCACTTTCTGCTATTTACAGCCATCACCGTCGATGAACATCACTTGTTTCTCTAATTCGGTCTCGGAGCTAAACATCTTCGGCGATAAATCATCAGAAAATGCCAAAAGCTTTCAGGGTTTTGCTATCCCTAACGTTACTTTATCTGATAGATTCTCAATCGAATCATTTGTCACTACACTGGCGAGGCTANTTGATCGACGGACAGGAATCTATCACAGCCTTCGTTCCTCTTTGTCTCTACCTCCTATCGATCAGCCTCTCTCCGCCGCAGAATTCGCGCTTTCTCTCCTCCGCAAGACCTCACCACCCGCCACCGCCGGGAAAGACATTAAAGCCATTACTTACCTTGTCAACGCAAGCTCTGGAGATAGCCTCACTTATGGAGAGCTTCTTCGTAAGGTGCGTTCCCTTGCTGTGTCTCTCCAGGAGCGATTTCCTGCTCTTTCCTCGAGAAATGTCGCTTTTATCCTCTCCCCAGCTTCGTTGCACGTACCGGTGCTTTACTTGGCTTTAATGTCGATCGGCGTTGTGGTTTCACCGGCTAACCCAATCGGATCTGAGTTGGAGGTGAGTCATCAGGTTGAAGTCAGCAAACCAGTAATTGCGTTCGCGACATCGCAGACGGTTAACAAGTTTCGTTCCTCTTCTTTCCCTCTCGGAATCGTTCTGATGGACTCGCCTGAGTTTCTCTCTTGGCTGACTCGATCGGATTCTTCATCGGTCAACCCGATTCAGGTTCGGGTCAACCAATCGGACCCTGCCGCGATGCTCTTTTCGTCCGGAACAACCGGGCGGGTCAAGGGCGTTCTCCTCACCCACCGTAACATAATCGCCTCAACGGCTGTGTCTCACAAACGCTCACTGGAAGATCCGGTTGATTACGATCGCGTTGGGCTGTTCTCGCTACCGCTCTTCCACGTGTTTGGCTTCGCGATGATGATCCGAGCCATCTCGCTTGGAGAGAAACTGGTGCTTCTGGAGAGATTCGAGCTCGGGGCTATGCTTAAGGCGGTGGAGAAATATAAGGTCACTGGTATGCCTGTATCTCCGCCGTTGATTGTGACGTTGGTCAAATCGGAGCTAACGAAGAAGTACGATCTCCGGTCGTTGCGTTCCCTAGGCTGCGGCGGCGCTCCGCTCGGTAAAGACATAGCCGAGAGGTTCAAGCAGAAATTCCCAGACGTTGAGATTGTTCAGGTGATAAGACTAATATACGAATCTTAGACAGGTGGATCCAATTTCATGATTCTTGGAATCCAGTTTTTTTAGTCAGGATCTTGATCATTGGTATGACTTTTGAACTTGCTGGTTCTTTGATGGTTTCGCAGGGTTATGGCTTGACAGAGAGCTCCGGACCAGCCTCGGCGACGTTTGGACCTGAAGAGACGGTGAGATACGGCTCAGTTGGTCGTATATCTGAGAATATAGAAGCCAAGATAGTTGATCCATCCACCGGAGAAGCCTTGCCACCGGGCAAGAACGGTGAGCTCTGGCTCCGTGGACCAGTCATCATGAAAGGTATGCAATGCTTGAGTGTTCCACTCTCTCTCTCTGTTCTGAGCTTATGTATTTGGCTGGTTTACATTTGTGATTGATGAGCACAGGTTATGTGGAAAACGAGAAAGCAACAGCTGAGACATTAGATCAAGAAGAAGGGTGGTTAAAGACTGGTGATCTTTGTTACATTGATCCCGAGGGGTTCCTATATATTGTTGATCGGCTAAAGGAACTGATCAAATACAAGGCTTATCAGGTAAATATATAACTAATATAAATATATAACTTATCAAGTCTTTGGAGTCTTTTATATTAATCAATAAGCAATCATCATAATAGGTTCCACCGGTAGAGTTGGAGCAGATTCTTCAGTCGAATCCAGACGTGGTTGATGCTGCAGTTGTTCCGTGAGTGTAAAGAGAATCTTTGTACTAGAATGTTGTAACTTTTGAAATGTTTTTTTTTTCTTTTCTGATACCGGCATGGATCATCAATTCAAGGTTCCCGGACGAGGATGCAGGAGAGATTCCAATGGCTTTCATAGTGAGAAAGCCAGGAAGCAATCTCAATGAGGCGCAAATCCTTGATTTCGTAGCTAAACAAGTAATGCTCGCAACCATTATTTCTCTATAATTTGGTTTTGTTCCCAAGTCTTGTTCTTGTTAGAATCTTAGGAAAAAGACAGAACAGTTGGTTTGGGTTTAATGATATGATATGTTGGTTTGGGTTTTTGCTTATGCACTTTGTTTGTGTAGGTTGCTCCGTATAAAAAGGTACGACGAGTTGCTTTCATAAACGCAATCCCAAAAAATCCTGCTGGGAAGATTCTGCGCCGGGAGCTTACTAAACTCGCCGTGGATGGCAATGCGTCTAAGCTTTGAGATAACCGTCCGGTTCATGTATCAGACGAAATTTCTCTATCGTTTTCTTTATTGTTCGCTTGAACTAGTGAGATATCCCAATCGGTTCGAGAAACATTTTGTAACTTAAGAAAACCACATGAAAGAGCATTTTACTTATCGAATACGTAACTGGTTTTAGTGGGGACATGAGTTAGAACTTAGGTGATCCATTTAAAGATATGAAGAGCTGTAAGCGATAAAATCTATTTTATTACATAGAATTCAATTTACCTATCATGGTATCATAGATTTCTATTATATAAAACTCTAATTAGTTACATACAATAGTACCTAGAATTTTAGTAAAATATATAGAATTTACATTGAATTTTATCTTAAGACATAGAATCATACCTACCTACATAGAATTCTATCTACCTACATAGAATTATATCTTATTACTATAATAGAACACGCATATATGGGGTTTTTAATAAAATATTTTAAACTAGTAAAAATAAATTAAAAACAAAATAGAATAATTTGTAAAGAAAAAATAAAATTTAATTTTATTAATAATTCTAGATATATATGTTTTAATACTCTTATATGAATTATGTATATATATATATATATTTATTTATTTATTCTAAAATTTTGACGAATTAATTATCCTTCTTTTATCATATTTAGATTTATCATAATTAAAATCTAGATTAGGATCCGCGAGATTTATAATAATAATATTTAAAAATCATTAAAATGTTTTTTAAGAAAATAGAAAACAACATCTGATCACTACTGAGAAAAATATACGAAAAACACAATTTCGAAACCTAAGAGTTATTTATTTATTTTAATTCTCATTTGTCTTCAATTAAAATATTTAAAACACACAATCTGTTACGGGTCCTAAGCAACATTAAACATATTTCTCATATATTTTACACTTTATCAACTATTTTTTTTGTTCCCCTGCGTAAAAAACTTTGGTATGCAATTCGAGTCATTCGAGTATGTTAACAATCTCCCCATTAACTCTCTCTTCAAGCAAATAAAGTATCTATTTCTCTTCACATTCATCTTCCTTATATGATCTCTCTGCTCTCTAGAGAAGTTATGCTTCTCATGACTCACATCAAAAGCCTCTCTACATTATTCTTGATACATTTCTCCTTGTTGAGCTCACCATCGTTAAATGCCATATCATTAGCATCTAAATTTTTTTTTTTTTTAATTGAATATATCCTACTTAATCAAATTTATTTTTTTGTTTCTCGTATATGATATATATCTTTTATATGATCTCTCTGCTTTCTAGAGAAGTTATGCTTTTCAAAACTCGCATCAAAAACCTCTCTACATTATTCTTGATACTTTCCTCCTTATTGAGCTCACCTTCGTTTAATGTCATATCATTAGCATCTAAAATTTCTTCTTATTATTTACATTTTTTTTTATTTTCCTTGTAGTATTAGTAATTGATCATACAATTTCCGTAATTTAAATGAAAAACATAAAAAAAAAAATTATTTTCTTTTTTCGTAATTTTCTTATTTATGATTTCGATTTTTTATTTTTCTTTTGGTATTAGTAATTGAAAAAAAAATTATTTTCCTTTTCTATTTTTAAAACTAATTTTTTGATTTTCCTTTTAGTATGAGTAATTGATCATACAATTTCTTTTATTTAAATGAAAAACATAAAAAACTTATTCTCTTTTCCTTAATTTAAATGAAAAACTTAAAAAACCTATTTTCCTTCTTTTTTTTTTTACTTTTCGATTTTTTTTTCTTTTTTGTATTAGTAATCGAAAAATAAACTTATTTTTCCGTTTTGATATTAAAACTAATTTTTAGATTTATGTAAACATTATGTTAAATTTTTAATTGGCTGAATTTTTTTAACACGTGCCAAAATCTAATCGATTAACTTGACACGTGTCACGATCATGTTAAAAAGTAACTTTGATGCATCTACTTTATATAATAAGAAGATTATATAAAATTCTAATTAAATACATAGAATTCAATCTTACTACAAATAATTTTATCTTATTAGCGAAGTGCATATAATTTTCATAATTACATAGAATTGTATCTTATTAATACATCAAATCATAGTTAAATGCATAGTATTCTATTTCTATGTAATATCTTATTAATACATCAAATTCTAGTTAAATACATAGAATTATAACTTTGTACATATAAATTTATATACCTACGTAGAATTCTATCTTATTAGTACATGAAATTCTAGTTAAAAGAATAGAATTTTAATAAAGTACATATAATTCTATCTTATTTGTATATAGAATTATAGTAAAGTACACATAATTCTACCTTACTACATATTATTATAGTAAAATACATAAATTTTTATCTTATTAGTACATCAAATTCTAGGTAAGTGTATAGAATTCTTAGTACATATGATTTATTTTAGTACATTAAATTTAGCTAAGTGCATATAATTCTATTCTATTAGTACATCAAATTCTAATTAAATACATAAAATTATATATTGAGAAATATAATTTTTGTAAAGTACATAGAATGTTATCCTAATACATAAAATTCTATCTTACTAATAAATAGAATTATAGTCAAGTACACATACTTAACCAGAATTGTATGTACCCCCTACTAAATTTTGGACGTTACATGATTTTGATTTTTGTCCTCAAATGTTAAATTAGTTTAAACAAACCTTACATAAAATTCAACAGCTCTGGACCGTCTTGGATTAAGTGATGAAATCTAACGGTCATAAATTATAGCTCACCGTACACCGGCAAACACCGTATAAACCGAAAAATTATAGAAAGGGAAATCATTGGAGCAGCCAACCTTAATAAAAAGGTCAAGTTAAATAAATAAAAAAAGGCACGAGACAATTGAAAACGCGTCTCTTTGTGTCTCCGAGAGAAAAGTTTCACGAAGTTGGTCGCGATCGCATCGGCTCGTATATCGATCTCCTCCATCGCGTCTTCCGGTTTCTTATTAGCCGTCCGTTAAGACCTTCCGGTATTTGTGTGAATCAGAAGAGAGGAAGGGGAAAACTTATCGCGTTCCTGGAAATTGAGTTTCTAGGGTTTCGATTTTCTTCCATCGGTCTTGATTTTTTCCTGATTCTGATTTCGATTTAGTCGAGAGTGTTTTTCGTAATTGGTTGATTGATCTTCATTTTGGTTCGATTGTTGAAAAGTAATTGAAAAATCCATCGAATCTGCTTATCGTGATCTGACTCTCTCTAGGATTATCCCTAGGGTTTTTGTTAATTGGGGTTGTTTCTAGGGTTGGTGTTTTTTTTTCTTTTTTTGATTTCTATAAGATCAATTTCTCATTGAGAAGAATACGATGGCGGCAGGGGGAGTTGACGTCTCCAGAAGTTCTGTTGCCGCCAAAAAAGACTACGACTTTTACAGGAATGGTACTCGTGATGTACATTTACAACAGAGTATTAGAGATGGCGAGAGGCGTCAAATCAAACGACCTAACGATCAAGATCTCAGGAGGAATGATTTGCGTCACCGATCACGGTGGGCATTTGAGGAAAGGGAACTACGAGTGGAAGAGAAGGTTCAGCGACCCCCTGAGTGGCTAAAGCTCCGTCTAGGGAGAAGACCAAGTCTCCTTTCACTATCCCGGCTACAAATCTGATACCCAATCAGGATGTTGATGTAACTGTTACAAACCTGAAGACTTCTTTAAAGGATCAGGTGATTGTTCTGATGTCACCAGAACCTGGTCATCTGACGCCAGTGCAGCCTTTAGAAGCTCAGCTGCCTCGTGTTGATGATTTGGAGGAGGGTCAGTTGGAGGAAGAAGAGGTGATGCAGACAACACCTCTCAAGATATCTAGATGGGGTACGGCTCTAACTTCCCCCAAGCTTAGTTTAAAATAGCGCGCCTTATTATCGCTATAGCGTAAGGCGACCGTAAGCGATGTCCTCGTCGCATATTTGGATGGAAGCAAGGCAATGTACATAAAGCGATCGCTTTTGTCGCTTTCTTCAATATTGTTAAGGCGTTTAAAGCGATCGAAGCAACCACTTCGTTGTTTTTCGACACAAATATCAGTTTTGATGTAATTGGTCCATGTGTTATGATATTATTGGACAATTTTTTTAAAACATAATTAAGTAAAAAAAGCTACAAAAAACCCTAAGCCTTTGTTCCGTAACCACGATCAATAATATTAAGTCTGATACTTTGTTCTTCTCCCTTGTCGCCTCCTTTGTCGTCTCCTATCAAGTGTCAAGGTTAGTTATTACTTATTACTCTGTTTTAGTTCTCATCTTGTTCTCTTTCATCTTCTCCCACTCTTTTTTTGTCTTTTAAGTTTTTGATTTATGCCATAGTCACGTTTCTAGTTTTCTATCATAGTTTTGTTTTTTATTTTTTATGATATAGTCGTTACTAGTTAGTAGTTTCTGAGTTTCATTTTCACATAGTCATGACTCACGTTTCTGATTTATGCAATAGTCACACAGTCACTAATTTTCCAGTGAACACAGATTCACAATGCACCATGTCTCAGTCGGACAATACGGATCCCGGGAGAAAGTATGGAACACAGCAAACTAACAACGGTAACTATTGGAAGTGTATTTATTGTTTGAAAGTGACTAAGGGAGGTATATCTCGTCTGAAACAACACTTGGTTGGAGGATTTAGAAATGTGACTAAATGCCCACATTGTCCGGAATATGTGCGAGAGGAATTGACAAATTTAATGGTTAAAAAAGCGGAAGCAAAAGCCTCTACTCAAATGATGCCACCAATTACTGTTGATGATTACGATGGTGAGGAAGAGGTTGAATGTGAGCCAAGCAACTATGTTCAACATAGAAAGCGAAAATTCAAAGGTCCATTGGATAAGTTTGTCACTTCTCCTCCTCCAGATATTTTGCAAGGAAGAAAGGATAGAAAAGGAATTTTTGGAGCTTGTGATAAAGAATTAAGAGACAAGGTTTGTGGAGGCATTGCTAGGTGGTTTTATGATGCTGGTATTGCATTCAACACAGTCAACTATGAGAGTTTTGGAGAGATGATTGAGTTGATTGGACAATACGGGGTGGGTTTAAAACCACCTAGTATGTATGAGTTAAGAGTTCCTCTGCTTCAGAAAGAAGTAAAAAATACAGTAAGTCAAATGGGGGAGCACAAAAAGGAGTGGGAATCTAAAGGTTGCTCAATTATGTCTGATGGATGGCGTGATTCGGTTGCCAAGAAAGATATTGTTAACTTTCTTGTTAACTCTCCGAAGGGTTCCGTTTTCACAAAATCTAAAGATGTTTCAGAAGTGGTGAAGGATGCAAACTTGTTATTTCAGTTGCTTGATGATATGGTTGAAGAAGTTGGAGAGAAAAATGTTGTCCAAGTGGTAACGGACAATGCATCGAACTATATAAAAGCTGGTAAGAATCTTATCGTAAGATACATAATTCTCTTTCATTTTCTTTTACGTTTCTAAGATATAATGAATCTAATGTTTGTTTCCTTGAATATAAATTTCAGGGAAACTATTAATGGCAAAAAGACCAAATCTGTATTGGACTCCATGTGCTGCACATTGTATTGATCTGATGTTGGAAGACATTGGAGAAATCCCGCAGGTGAAAAATGCCTTGAAGAAGTGCATTTACATGAATGGTTATATCTATAGTCATGTCTCCCTTGTGAACATGATGAGAAGGTTCACAGAGCAGAAAAATCTGCATAGGCCTGCTGTGACGAGATTTGCTACATCTTTCATCACTCTTTCACAATTTCACAAGCAGCAGAGGAACTTAAAGAAGATGGTTGGTTCTGAAGAATGGAATAATTCTAAGTGGCCAAAGGAAGTTGGAGGAAAGAAAGTGAAACAATTTCTGATGCAAGATAGCTTTTGGAGGAATGTTCTTTATGCTCTGAAGTTGACAGGTCCGCTTGTCAAAGTACTTAGGATGGTTGATGGAGAAAGAAAACCAGCTATGGGATATATTTATGCAGCCATGGATAGGGCTAAAGAGGCTATCTCGATGAGTTTCAATTCGAGAGAAGAAAACTACCAGAAAGTCTTTGAGATCATTGATAAGAGATGGGATTGTCAGCTTCATCGACCTTTGCATGCAGCTGGTTATTTTCTAAATCCGGCGATCCAGTATTCACAACCTGATGATGTACGTTGTGAGGAAGTAGAGACTGGTTTGTATAATTGCATTCAAAGGTTGGCTCCGGATGGTGATACACAAGACAAAATAATGATGGAGTTGGATGCATTTAAAAATGCTACAGGTATCTTTGGCAATAATATGGCAATTAGGCATAGAGAGACTAAATCACCAGGTAACAAAATTTTAATTGTCTCTCCTGCTTCATTTAATAATATTAGAAGAAAACTAACAATGTTTTCATTTTAATAGCGGATTGGTGGTCATGTTATGGATCTTCAGCTCCAAACCTCAAGAACTTTGCAATTAAAGTTCTTAGTCTCACTTGTAGTGCTACCGGTTGTGAAAGAAATTGGGGTGTTTTTCAACTTGTAAGTAACCTTATTACATTACTTTCATTTACGTGATAAATAATTTTACTATATTATATAACTAATAATCTTTATTTTTAACAGCTTCATACCAAAAAAAGAAATCGATTGGCCCAAAGTCGATTGAATGATATGGTTTTTGTGAAGTATAACCGTGCTTTACAACGTCGGTACAAGAGAAATGATACTACTGATCCTATTCTCTTGGAAGAGATTGATGATAGCAATGAGTGGCTACTTGGAAAAATGGATGGAAACTCCTCTGATGATGAAAATAATGATCTTGGGTTTGAAGATGATGACTTCACGTGGAATGTGGCTGAAGATCATAGCTACTTTACTAGAGCAACAAGAGTTTCAGATTCAACTAGAATTGACAAAGGAAAAGGTCTTGCTACTAGTTCTACTCCACAAGCTTTTCGTAGTCACAAACCATCTGGTCCATCTTCTAGCTTTATGTCCTTGGTTGATGATGATATTGATGAGGAGATAGAAGAGGATTTGGGAGGAGATGATTTGGGTTATGAGAATGATTTCCAGTACGATGATCATGATTATACAGATTTTTAATATTTTAGGCTATTTAGCAATCTTTGAGAACCAATTAGGCTTCCCTTTGCACTATTTTTTATTTATTCTAAGAACCATTATGTTTGCTTTGATATAAGAATCATTGTTATAATTTTTATTTTATGGATTCGTAAAGCGATCGCTTTACGTCGCTATAGCGCAAGGCGCAAAGCACATTACGTATCGCCTTGGATCGCTTAACGCTATTTTAAACTAAGCCCCCAAGGAGGAAAAGTTAATATCTCATGCTAGTAATGTTCCCAAGACTAGCAGATGGAACATGACTCCGGAGTGCGGGGAATTATTGGTGTCTGAAGAACAGCAGTGCAATTCATCTGGATCCGGCAGTGGACATCACAGCTTGGAGAAGGTTAGTGCTGGTGAATATTCTGATCATGAGTATTGTAGTTCTGATCATGATGAGCTAGATAATGTAGACCCAGCTTCTACAGCTCAGGGAGGGATGAACATGTTGTTTGGTAGCAGGTCAGTGAATGACTTTCAGAAGCTAAACAAGATTAACGAAGGAACTTATGGAATTGTTTATAAAGCAAGGGATGAGAAAACAAAGGAGATTGTGGCACTCAAAAAGATCAAGATGAAGGAAGATAGGATGGAAGAGGAGTACGGATTCCCTATTACATCTTTGAGGGAAATTAACATACTTTTGTCATGCAATCACCCTTCCATAGTGAACGTGAAGGAGGTTGTGGTTGGAGGGAAAAACGATGGTGATGTTTATATGGTGATGGAACACTTAGAACACGACTTAAAGGGCTTAATGGATAGAAAGAAGCAACCTTTCAGCACCAGCGAGGTCAAGTGCTTGATGATGCAGCTATTGGAGGGTGTGAAATACCTTCACACGAATTGGATTATCCACAGGGATCTGAAGCCATCTAATCTCCTAATGAACAACACTGGGGGGTTAAAAATATGTGATTTTGGGATGGCGCGCCAGTATGGGAGCCCTATCAAGCCTTACACCCAGATGGTTGTCACTCAGTGGTACAGGCCACCTGAACTTCTTCTAGGAGCAAAACAGTACTCTACAGCAGTTGATATGTGGTCAATCGGTTGCATTATGGCGGAACTGTTGTCTCAAAAGCCTTTGTTCCCGGGCAAGAGTGAACTTGACCAACTTCAAAAGGTAGGTACTGTTTGGTTTTATAGGTTTCTTTATCCTTTGTTTTTTTTTCTGTGATTAAGTATATCTAATCATTAATAATTGTGTGGATATGTAGATCTTTGCGGTCCTTGGAACACCAAGCGAAGAAATCTGGCCTGGATTCTCATCGTTGCCCAATGCTAAAGCCAAATTCCCCACACAACCGTGAGTACCCTCTTTCATGTACTTATGATGTCGTTTCTTGCTTACTATAATCGTTTGGCTGTCGATGTTGATGGTGTTGGTCTTCTCATCTTGTACAGGTACAATTTGTTGCGTAAGAAGTTTCCAGCTATATCATTTGTAGGTGGTCAAATTCTTTCGGAACGTGGATTTGATCTGCTGAATAGTTTACTAACTTTGGACCCTGAGAAACGTCTAACAGTGGAAGAAGCTCTCAACCACGGTTGGTTCCATGAAGTCCCTCTCCCAAAATCTCGAGATTTTATGCCAACATTTCCTCCAATGCGCTAGCTGAGAGACACTGCCATCATCATTTGGAGGAGAAGATTTCAAATATACCCTTCGTTTCTTAAAAATATTTTTTTTTTAGTTTTCACACATTAAGAAAAAAAATATTGTTCAATCATAAATGTATAAATTTTTGAGATTAAACCATGTCTTATGATTGTAAACCAATAGTAATTTAAGAAATTTAATTATTTTTAAAAATTTAATTATTTCTAAAAATTTAATTATTTTTAATAAATTTTCATATAATACTTGAAAAAACTATCTTAGAAAACAAGATAAAAAGCTGGATTTTTTTTTTTTTGAGGAAAAAAGGACAAACATGGTGAATAAACAATAATTGTAACTTATCTCTCATATCAATAAAAGTTTTTAGCCAGCAACAAAATAAAAATAAAAATTGAGAAACAGAAAGGAATGATATATTTCAGCACGGTTTTTCATTTTGATTCTTAAATCAGTACGTTGCTGTGTTGCCTGGAGATTCAAGGCATACTAGTGTACGATTTATTCGGATTCATGTGTCGATGATATGAATGGTCCATGAAACTGAAACGAGGTGTGTGCCTCTCTTTTGCTTAGATGAGCCTCTCTTAGTGTTATAAGGAGCCAGCTCTACAGACTATTGACTCGCAGAATTCAATAGGTGTTGTGTTGGATGATTTATGTCCTCACATTTTTGTGCATTGTTTTTATTCACAAGGTAAACACAAATGAAAAGCATATTGGAAATGATTTGAGATTTTTTTTTTCTTTTCTAAATCTCTTTTTATTGAATTCTAACATTTAAAAAATCCATTCAAAATCTAAAGTTATTTGATTAGTTGTTTATACAAATTTCTTAAAATCTAAATTAATTAGAAAATTGAGATTTCATTAATAATTTTTTGGTTAAAAACCAATAGGTAATTTATACAATTGCCAATGCGAAATCTAGGCGATCGTATATCTGAACACATATTAGTATTCAAATAGAATTCGTTTAGTAATTTATAAATAGCGAACACATATTACTGTATTCGTTTTCATACCAAAAAAAAAAAAAAAATTGTATTTATAGAAATTTCGTTTTGTTAGTAATTTATAGATATTTATTTATGTTTGGTCACCATAGATAATTAGTATTCAAATAGTATATACGGGTTTATAAGATTTGTTCGTTTAAGTTTGTTAAGGCAGATCACTAACAAAGTAGTTAATTTTAGTAACAGGTAAACATTATAAACTGTTTTCCTGATGTAATTAGTATTCAAATCGTTAAAACTTTAATAAGATTGTACACTAAAAGTAATATATTACACCGAAATATATATATTGATACTGTCGAGAGATACCTAAATTTAGATTAAGATATGAAACTTAAATTGTTTTTGGAATAAACTAGTACTTTTTGAAAAGTTTAGATTAAACTAAAAGAGTGACGACAAGGGAAAAAAAGGAATAAAATCAAGAGTGCTCTAGTTATGTGGCTCCTCCTTTCCATAAATGTACAAGTGTCACATTAGCTTTTTTACTTTACTGACTCTGACACAAACAAATCCATCCGTGGCACAAATCCATTAAGCCATCTTTCCCAATTAGGGTTCTTCTTTTTTTTTCGAACTTTTATTGCATTAAATAAATTAGGGCTCTTGGGCATGGTTTTGTGGTGATTGGGTCCAACCTTTTTCTCTGTGTCTTCGAGAGCTCTCTACCGTATTAAATCTATATGTACATATTTTTCTAGAGTTGTCGAATTATGTTTGGTGGAACATGCTTGATTTATTCTTGCTTTGTTGATAGGATTTATTTAATAAAATAACACTCGTGACTCGTGAGGTTAAAACAGTTGTAGATGCTCAGAACTTCGATTCGGGGTTTGAGAGCAAACAAAATTCGGGTTCATCTTTTGTTTTCGTTGTATTTATTTATTGAATTATATATCAACAAACGATGTTTTTACATTGGGTATTTAAAAATCAAACAAGATCCAAACGTTCATTTAATTTTATCACCAAATTTTGCAAGTACTGAATTTTTTTTCTCTTTCCGTTGATAGATGTTTCATTACAAAAGTTAAAGTCAAATAATGGGTCCATAAAATAATACTTCCTCGGTTTCATTTTAAAAAATTTATACATATATTAAAAAAATATAAGTTTAATAATTTTTTTTATTTCTTTCTATAAAAAAAATCATTCATTTTTTTAACACTAACAATATCATTGATATCAAATAAAGATTACAAAGTCAGTAGTGTTATTTTTTTTTTGGAATACAAATTATTAAATAAACAGATATTTGCGCTATATATTGAGATTGATTCAACAAAAGAAATGAATACGATGTTTTTTTATAAAAAAAATCTTATTCGCTAACGAATTATCTAAACTGTTTTTTTTTTCCTTCCGTATTCAATATTTCTCTGATGCAAAATATGTATGTAGCTAGCATCTTTTGGCTAAAACTCTGATTTGCACATCGCTTGAAAAAATCCTATGCATACGACAATTCTGAAACTTTGACATTATGATACCAATGATTTCTTAATTATCAAAGTCATTCTAGAAGATTTTGACTTTGATTTTCTTCCGATTTGATTCCAATGATTCTTGGTTGTAACCGCTATATATAGCCGTCAATTTCCCTTGCGGTTGCCACTCCTTGATCACGCCTCAGTTTAGAACTCCCTTTATCGAAAGAGTAAGCTTGTAGAAGCTTTGGTTTCTCGTACATGATGCCATTTCTGTAACTGATGTTCCAGCTGGATCCCATATTAGATGGATTTGAAAATATTTAATTCCCGAAGAATAACCCTCTACTATAAGAGAAGAAACGGTTACGAGTCCAAACCGACATGAATTCATAGTAGTCATCATGTACCACTACGAGAGCATTGATCTTCCACAAAGAAGAGATGAACACACGGTGTACCATTTGTGTGATTTTACAAATATATAAATAGTGGCTACTAATAATGAAGAAACGGGATGGAAGATGAGATCGAATTGATGTTAATGATTAGAATCAAACCTAACTGATCAGGTCTCAGCATCAGTCATCAGTTTCGTCCCACTTTCAATCTGGACAATCGTCCTAGGGTAGATTAATTAAATCATATAGTTTGAATTAATGATAGTTAATTAGTATAGCTAATTACAAGTCTCTACGTGTCCTCTTGCGTGTTACCATGCAAAGTACAACGCAACACAAACCCATCAGATTTTCTAGATGCCATCGCTTCATGGAACTTCCATCCGAATCTACTTTTATTTATATTTTATTTTAATAAGATTTTGGCTCTTATGTCCATAATTTTCCCGAATGGGGGATAGGAGTAGGACCACGATGTGTATTATATATGCCTGTTTGCTATTTTAATACTTTTTTTTTTGTAAATAAATACGCCGTTCAATTTGAGTATGTCAAGAATAACAAAAGACAGTTATATTTTCGATATTTTATCGGGTTAGCTAAGGAAGGCCCGTATAAAAGCGTTTAATTGAAAACTTAGCCAAAACAATTTTATCTATTACAGTATTATGTAGAAATTCTTATAATATGAATGTTTAAATAATGTTCCTTCTTTCCTAAAAAGAGGTGACCTAACTCTATTGGTACAAAATTCATGTTTAGACATGAGAGCGTCGATCTTGTCCCCTCAAGTAAGAGTTGAGATCTAGCTTCACGATCACCTTTAGTTAATTAAGATCCCACTAATAAATTTCAGAATTGGTCAATGATTATATATGAACCCTCATCTCTTGGAGTCTTGGACCATGCCTAACATTACTTTTTTTTTCTTTCCTTGCGATATACTATGTTTTTAACCTAATTTTAGCATTGATCCATGATTGAAAGTTTGAAACCGCAACTACATTTGGTTTTACCCAAAAAAAAAGAAAAGAATAACTACATTTTGGAATTAAGCAGTAAAATGTTAGCTATGATTTACTTTTAATACACGAATGTGCCTAAATCCTAATAAAGATGTGAACCATTTCTTTTTTTGTGCTTACTAATTGTTTTTTTTTTTCGTCTTTCATGTGCTAATTAATGATAGTTTGATGGTCTTACATTTGAAAATAACTATGCATATCTTTCAAAGACGGTAATTAATTGTGTGCAATATATTGGTTTTATTTTGAGAACAAATTATTTTGGCACAATGCATCAAAGATCTGAAAGGTTGTAGCACCCAAATAATCTTGGGAATACGAGCCAAGCTCCTCGTAAAGAAGTTTTCAAAATTTATTTTCGAGTAGTGTGGCACAGATAATAGTTCGAACAGATTCTTTGCACAGAGATGAAATTAAACTCTAGATATTTTAAATTCATAATGGGAATCCGTAAATGCTCATATAAATGCATACGTAACCTTATATGTACGTAATCCTTCTTTCCAATTTAAAATATTTTATGAACAAAATAACTGTTTTTAGGCCAAACAAATCAGTTCAAGTACTAAAGTAGTAAACACAAGGATCAAAGCTATGTGTGATTATTAACAAATCAACTACTAATTAAATTATATATAAGTGTAAGTCTCGAATCCGATTTGATGCTTACATCATATACTTATTTTAACCCGCGCCCTACTTATATTGGTTTTGTCTAATAAATCAAAATATATTATGTCAAAATAATTATTTCAACAAAAATACTTCCCAAAACTGTTTAATACTGTGGACTATAACTGAACTTCTAAATTTTCAAATTTATATTCCAACTGAGATTTATTTTAACATGAAATTACAATCTTGCTGCGTTATGATGAAAAATAATTTCAGTTTTTTATTAAAAAATAACTTGATAAAATATTTGATAACAAAATAACCACAGATCGTTTAAAAAAAAAAAACTAGATAAAATTTATGACTATGTCAGAGTTTAAATAACTAAAGAAAAATTATTAGTTTTTATACAGTCTAGTAAATTAAGTTTAATTTTGAACGAAATACATAGATATCTTAGAAGTTATGTGAAAAGATATAATGGGAAAAATTAATATCTATTTCATGATTTTTATGTAAAAAAAAAAACCCATGTGCAATGTTGATAAGCGTCGTATAGAAGACAAACACACGCGTATTGACCCAACACTTGTCATCATCAGACTCCTATAAAAACCTTCACCACCTCTTCAGCATTTTCAGCTCCATTAAAGCTACATTTCTCAACAACATTCCATAGAAACTAAGATAATCAAATAGAGAAAGAGAGAGAGATGGATTGTAGGGGCGGATGTTGCATAGCCAGATATGGCGGTTACGGTGGTCGCTATGGTCTCTCCAAAGCGGATCGCATCATGCTTCGTTTCCGTCCGATTGCTCCCAAACCGGCCAGCGACGGCGGAAGTGGATCTTCCGGCGCCGGAAAGTATGGCTCCACCACGACGAGCGGTGGAAGCTCTGATGTTTCCGGTAAATACGGGAGAGGAAAGAGGAAGCATCAGAAGGAGAGTTCAGGTGGTAATTCCCGTATGTGCAATCGGAGGAAGAGATCAGAAATTTCCGACGAACATGGAGTTCTCGGCGGCAGAGATGCTGCTTCCACGGCGGCGGTTAAGTTGTCTCTTTTACCAGAGACGCCTGAGAAACGAGTTTTTCCAGATCTAAATGTTTCTCCGGTGGAGAAGCCGAAGCGGAACGGTCCGCTGTGGCTGAGTTTCAGCGGCGGAGACGGTGGGATGCTAGAGCCGTACAATAAGACGGAGATATCGAAAAAGACGGTGGTGATTCCGTCGTGTGTGACGGTCGAGCGGGTGACTGACGCTTGGATCGACGGTTATGAATTAGGGAAGACAGATGAGGAGAGGAGGATGAATCTGGTGAGGGACACGTGTCCAGGGTTTATATCGGACGGCGTAGGCAGAGTCACGTGGACCAATGAGGCGTACAGAAAGATGGCTAAGGAAGACATTAACATTCCGATGGAGGAAGCAGGTACATCGGAGATAAGCTACGACCATTTTCACGTGATTGTACGGTTGGTGATGAAGGAGAGGCCGATGCTAACGTACCCGGCGTTCACATGCAGAGTGAGACTACAGTACATTGATCGTGAAAGAGGATCCGTCACGGTGCCTTGTGACGTGTGGAGAATGGACGGCGGAGGTTTTGCGTGGAGGCTTGACGTCAAGGCTGCTTTGTGTCTGTGACGTCGTATTTATCCCCGACACCGTCCATGGTGATACGATCGATCAACGGTCTCAATCGAATACACATGGCCTCCAGATAACTAAAACTAGCAACTACTAAACTTTTGGTCTTTTAGTTTTCATTTTTAACATATGTTTCTCTTTTTTTTTTTTTTTTTTGGCTAAAAATGTTTCTCTTTTTTTTTGTAGTCTGCTTCTTTCTTTAGGTAGGATCCGGGGTAGGATTTTGTCTTCTTAAAATGCTCTTATGTTGTTCTTAATCTTATGATACTAAATTGCTACTCTCAAGTTTATGTTTTCAAGTTAAAAAAATTATGTATATATGTATGCCTTTAAAGTCAAAATAAATTGAATATTAGGTGTTTTGTCATCGTATATTTCGTTTTCATGTCATCGTTTTCATGTCATTTAATAGTTTGAAGGTGAAGTTGGCCACATTCGAAGGTGTGTTAACAGAATATTCATGACAAAGCCCATACCAAAAAAACAAAATAAAAACCCATACCAAAAAGATAACGTAGAAAATAATTTAAGAGAAAAGGTTACAACAATTTTTTTATTTCATTAATGGGTAGCAATCATGATGTTCAATAATCAATGGGCCTTGGGATTTTGTAAGGGCCTCAAAATCAAAAGATTTACGGATCAAGTTTCTCTTCCTCGGATTGGCACGTGTTATTCAAACGCGATTTACAAGGCGCGTTAAGTGGGTAAACTAGTTAATAGTCAAAGTGGTGGAGGCAATGTCGGTCGGCAGGTGCGTCTATTACTCAAGGAGTGTATCCAATTACGCTCCAATCCGGAATATTTTATGCTCACGCGCGTGAGACATCTTTCTCAAATAATAAGAGATCCTGATTCCTCTAGATGGCGCCGTATGATTAACAGCCGTTGGATCTAATCTTGACGGTAATTATTGAACGGATATTTCTAGCCGTTTAGATTTTGGGTGGCTGTAATTGACGGCTTAGATTCGATTAAAGGCGGCGGGCTGATCATCCCTTCGGATCTATAAGTAGAGAAGCAAATTCGTTCGTTATTCGGCGTAAGTCTCTCTCTCTCCTCTTATTTTTTTTTTGTCTCCTTTCTCTCACCTCTTTCGTTATTTCGAATTTTTTTTCTGGAAACTCTGGATCTAGTTTTTTCAGATCGATTTTGGTAGTTTTTACTCAGTCTAGGGTTTTTCTAGGGTTTCAATTTTGGGTTTCCCCCAATTTGTCGTCGAGGAAGGTTATCTCTTCGGTCACGTTCTGTCGAGGATTTTTGATTTTGACCCGAGGGTTATTAGATGGGAAGCAGGAAGGAGCTTAGAGCGGTTGCGGATTTCAGTTTTTGGTAAGTATACGTGTAATTCAAAGGAATCCATCTTCGGATTGATTTGGTAAATCGCATCGTTGTGATTCCTTTCCTGCGAATTCCGGTATTGGCTCGAAAACAAGGAGGGTTGATTGTCGAAAGGACTGAGGCAAGAAATTTGAAACCCCGGATCGATTACTGCATGTTTCTTAGACGCCGCCAAATGATTAGTATAGATTCTTTGTGGAAGCATATACCTGCAAGCTTTTTTTGGAGCAAGGGGATTAAAGCATACTAGGTAGATTTTTTTAAGTTTGTTCTGAATTCTAATTCGAGTTGTGAAGTCCAGAATTTGGTAGTGGGACGACAATAACCTCTGAAAAGCGAATGACCTGTTAGGTTTCTGAATGGTTCAAGTTAATGTGTAGTCATTGGAAGGTAGTCTCATCACACTGACTTTTCCTGTAGAGTTTGCGGGATAGAAGAAAAATTTGTCTTTGTAAATGATGGGTAAAGCACGGAAACACTCCAGAGGGAAATCATCGGGCTTTACGCCTGATTATATGCAAGCTGTTGAGACCATGATTGAGCCTGATGAATTTCGTTACTCACGCAGAATCGATAGTGAGATAGAGGAGGCCCCTGCATTGAAACGGAGCCGTTTTAGTATGAATGGAGATAGCTATGGTGTTCCTAAAGAGGTTTTATCTTTGTCAAAGATGTCGAGGTCTGAGAGAAAGAATTTAGTTCACAAGTTGAAGATGGAGCTTGAACAGGTCAGGGACCTTCGTAAGAAGATTGCATGTATTAGTTCAGACACTGTTCTGTTGTCGCCATATAGCGATATTCATAGTTGCAGTGATGGGTCTAGGAGGCCGCCACAAGAAAACTTTGCTACATTTGCTGGTACACAGGGAAAAAAGCGTCGTCCTGTGCGCAATGATAAGCAGCGGACTAAGAAAGGCCCAACTCGGCATTCTGAGTCTGCAAGATTAGATGTCCCAACAAGCTCTACAGTTGCTTCAGTGATGAAGGAGTGTCAGAGGTTACTCGATCGTGTATGGTCACATAAGCTGGGGTTTGCATTTCGCAATCCAGTTGATCCAGTTTAGTTGAATATTCCAGACTATTTTACTGTGATTAAGCACCCAATGGATCTTGGAACGATACGAAGCAGACTGCGTCAAGATGAATACTCTAGTCCTTTGGACTTCGCAGCAGATGTGCGTCTTACATTTTCAAATTCTATAGCTTACAACCCACCAGGAAATCAATACCATAAAATGGCTCGAGATCTCAGCACATATTTTGAGTCGAGATGGAAAATTATAGAGAAAAAAATACCTGTGATTGAACCACCAGTAATGCCCTTAACCAGTTCTGCTTCTCTGGAGTCTGAAGTCCCTTTTAAAGTAGCAGCACCAAGAAAGAAATCAGCTGCAGTGAACGAGAGCAAGATAAGGATGGAACCTGCAAAGATGGTCATGACAGATGGTGAGAAGAAAAAATTAAGCCTAGATTTGGAGGCGTTAGAAGAAGAGTTCCCGCAAAACATTGCTGATATCCTGAGAGAGCAAAGTGGCAGTGATGGCCAATCAGAGGAAGCTGAGATTGAAATAGATATAGATACGCTTTCTGATGAAATCTTGTTCATGGTTCGGAAACTCTTGGATGACTATCTAAGGGAGAAAAAGAAGTCCCAGGAAAAGAGTGAACCTTGTGAGATGGAGGTAAAGAATCTATCTGATCAGCTTTTAGTGATTGTTTGTGTGCGCCAGGAAATGTTGACATTCTGACTTTTGGTTTAACTTTTTTTCTAACAGATTGTTCATGACTCTGGATTCAGTAATTCCCCTCTGCAGCCTAGTAAAGGTAATTTTTTTGCTATATGGTTTGATGTTGAAAATGATTTCTTTCAGTAGTCTGATGTATTCCTAATCACAGGTGATCTGCTAGTTGACGAGGATGTTGATATAGTTGGTGGGAATGATCCCCCTGTTTCAAGCCATCCTCCTCTTAAGATAGAAAAAGATGCTGCATGTAGAAATAATGAATGCAGCAGTTCGAGTAGCTCCAGTAGTGAATCAGGCTCTTCATCTAGTGGTTCGTGTTTATGCGAGCCTTCTTCTATTTCGCTAGAATAATCATTTTTCTCTCTCTTAAATTGTGCATTGATTTGTACAGTATGTAAGAGTAGCTAAGATTGGAAATAAAGTAATTTTTCTCTTAGATTCATCGCTTTTCTCTTGAACTGATTAGTATTTGACTTCTGAGTCAAGTTTGTAATTTGAGCCTGCTACCCATCTTTTCTTTTCTATCTGGATGATCGTTAGAAATGTGGCACTCGTGTTGATGGGTCTCAGTGTAAAACTGAAAACTCTACGTTTTTTCTCTGCTCTACAAAGTGTGGTTATACACTTGCTATAGAGGATATTGTAGTTAGTTTCTGTGATTTCTTACGTCGTGATTTGGGGAATTCTAGAATTTAGATTTTTTTTTTTGTTTAATTTTCCCCCTTAGGAAGAGCTTTTAATGCCTGATATTTTCTGTGATTATCTTTCAGATTCTGATTCTTGTAGTTCCTCTGGGAGTGAAACAGATTCCGTTAAAGCTTCAAATCCTTCTAGTACAGAGGTATATCTGATAGTGGAATAATTTCTGTTATGGAGTCTTTGTGTTTGATATTGCTCTAATTTCTGTGCGTGAGTTTCCTTAATTTACTCTCCGCATTATTTTTTTCATGGCGTCTTACAATTATAAAGTTCTACAGTAGAATAAGTGTAGACTTCTCTTTAATTTAGGATAAAAAGGAACCAGCAGTTGGTTTAAACAGAAAGGGCGATGATATCAACGGTGAAAAGATTGTTATAAATGGTTAGTCTCTTTTCAATTGATGTAAGCAAGTTGGAGTAGTCGGATGGAAGTCTTCCCGAAACTCATTCTTTGTTCTCTGTAGATTCTTTGAATGAATTGGGTCAAGTTGAGCATGATGTTGGGGAAAAGTCGACCGCCATGGATGCAGTACATGTCCTTCCTGAGGGTAAGAAATGAAAGTTAAGGAGGGTTGGAGATGGTAATAGCTGTTTATTTTCAGATCATGATTTTACCTGTCATGCTTTGGATATTATAGAGGAGACTGCTCCACCTGCGAGGCAAATGTCCCCAGAAAAGCGTTACTGCGCTGCTCTGTTGAAGAATCGTTTTGCTGATACCATTATGAAAGCTCGAGAGAAGGCCCTTACTAAGGTTGATTTTTATGTGCCTGCTGTTTTACGAAAAAGCTCGTCTGAATGTCTGGAAAAGTTTAATCACAATTTTTGGCGCATCAATTTTCAGGGTGAAAAAGGAGATCCTGAAAAACTGAGGATAGAAAGAGAGGAGTTTGAAAAACGGCTAAGGGAAGGTTGGATTGTAGTGCATCGAGTGTGCTTATGCACTTCATAATTCCAAACTAAATGCTTATTGTTAATTCTTGCTATTTCCTTTCTGATTAGAAAAAGTACGGTTACAAGCCGAGGCCAAAGCTGCTGAAGAAGCTAGGAGAAAAGCCGAAGCCGAAGCGGCAGAAAAAGCAAGGAGGGAAAGAGAGCAAGAGAGAGAAGCTGCACGACAGGCTTTACAAAAGGTATGAAAGACTTTTCAAGTTTTTCTTCTCTCCAAAGTCCCTATTATGATGTACAATCATGCTAATGACTTTTTTGGACGGCTGCAGATGGAAAAGACGGTGGAGATTAACGAGGGTAGGCGGTTTATGGAAGACCTGGAGATGCTTAGAGCCACAGCAGCCGAGGGTGATCAATTACCGACTTTCATGGAAGAGATGAGCCCCAAATGTAGTGAGGATATGCTGGGTAGTTTTAAGATGGAAGGAAACAGTAATCCATTAGAACAGCTAGGTCTGTACATGAAAATGGATGAGGATGAGGACGATGAAGAAGATCAGCCACACTTTAGCCAAGGAGAAGTAAATGAACAGTCCCTTGGTAGAAAAGAGAGTCACACACTTAGTCCTCACGGAGTAGAGAGAGAGGACCAACTTGTTAGTGGAAATGAAAAACCGGTAAGCCAAGAAGATGATGGGAACCAAGAAGATGAAAAACCCATCAACCAAAAGGAAGGAGAAGAACAAATGGAGAATGTGCCCCTTAGTCCCCATGGAGAAGAGGGAGAAGACCAACTTGTTAGTGGAAGCGAAGGGAGAGAAGAAGTGGCAAGCCAAAAGGCACAAGATAATGGGAACCACGACGATGGAAAACTCATCAACCAAAATGAAGAAAAAGAACAATCGGAAAATGTGCCAGAGCAAGAAACTGAAGTTGAGGACAATGGAGATGAAAAAGCTGTAGTTGTGGACAAGGGAGATGAAGAAGCTGAGGCTGTCGACATGGTAGAGGTAGAAACTGAAGTTGTCAGCATGGTAGGGTTAGAAACTGAAGCTGTCGACGAGGGAGAGCAAGAGACTGAAGTTATCGACAAGGGAGCGCAAGAGCAAGAGACTGAAGTTGTCGACAATGGAGAGCAAGAAATTGAAATTGTCAACGAGAGAGAGCGAGAAACTGAAGTTGTCGACAATGGAGAGCAAGAAACTGAAATTGTCAACGAGAGAGAGCAAGAAACTGAAGTTTTAGACAAGGGAGAGGAAGAAACTGAAGTTGTAGACAATGGAGCGGAAGAAACTGAAGTTGTCGACACTGGAGAGCAAGAAACTGAAATTGTCGACGAGAGAGAGCAAGAAACTGAAGTTTTAGACAAGGGAGAGGAAGAAACTGAAGTTGTGGGGAAGGGAGAGCAAGAAGCTGAAGTTGTGGAAGAAGAAATTGATTGAGTTGTCTTTTTTTCTTTTTCTTTGGGGTCTCGTTAAAAGCAACAAGAAGAAAGGGAAGAAATGAACTAAAGTGAGCAATGAGTCTTCTGGCCTAAAGTAAGCAAAGGAAAGGGAAAGCCATTCTACATACGAGAAGACAGAGGATGAGCCTGTTTTGCTTATTTCTCAACCTGACTCTATCGAGTGTTGACGATGATTGCAAATTGATAAAGATACAAAAAGAGAGAAAAAAAAACAATTTTGCTTAAAGAAGAAAGATGTTGTCGAAAAGTTGTTGTGTTTGGTACAAATTGGGACTAACTTGTTGAAAAGTGCAAGTTTTAACTCTATAAAAATAAAAACTGTACAGGAAAGACCGTGCCACCATTAACGAAGCTCTCTGTCTTTGTCATTTTTAACTTTTGAACCTATACTTTTTTATTGTATCTGTTAGACCCAATTTATATCTACCCGACTCTAGATGGATAGAGGGTAAATATGTCATTTCAGCTTGTTCTTATTAGATGAAGCGAGAGAAGTGGGGGCGCTGAGACATACAGAGAGAGTAGAAAATGGTGGGAGTGGCTGTGGTTGGTCAATGTCTCTGTATCGCTTCGCCGTCGTCTTCTTCATCGCCGCCGGGAAGAAACTCGGCAATTCGTCGCAATTCATACTGTTCTCCAACCACTGTTAACTTACGCTCTGAGTTGGCCGCATTTCGTCCTCAGTTCCGTCTTTTCTCTCGCATTTCTCCGTCCCGCCGCCGTCTTTGCGCTTCCAGCTCCGCCGATTCGGGAATCTTCCTCCCTCACCTTGTCGCTTCTATGGTTTTGCGCTCTACTTTGTTCCTTTTAAGGTCTCCGAACCTGATAAATCTTGTTGCATATCTACTGAACCTTTGATGGTTATTTCGGTCTTGTGTTTTTCTTTCAGGAGCAAGCTGAGGAGACTTACATTATGGTGAAACCAGACGGCATACAACGAGGCCTTGTAAGCTAATTTGCTTGTTGTGATTTGCCCCTTTTGATCTATTAGCTATCCGTTTCTTGAGGTAAATTCTGTAACTTGGAACTATCTTAGGTTGGAGAAATCATCTCTCGTTTTGAGAAGAAGGGATTTAAACTGATTGGACTGAAGATGTTTCAGTGCCCAAGAGAATTGGCTGAGGTTTGACACTCACTCATAACATCACTAGTTCGATAAATGTTAGATGATTTTCAAGGTGATGATGTATAACCAAGTCATCGACAAGTATTTCGAATTTGAAGCCTAATCATAACATATATCACCTAACCTGTTTCACTTGTTCACTACATCTGTGCAAGAGACACTGCCTCTCATTTTGATTGACATTAATAATCTTGTGTCTTTTATCAATTGCCAGGAACATTATAAGGATCTTAGTGCTAAATCATTCTTTCCTAGCCTGATTGAGTACATCACTTCAGGCCCAGTTGTGTGTATGGTACGGCTTATTACTATATATACTCCTATTCGAATTTCCCGGATTTTCAACTTGTAATTAGATTAGTTAATTGCTTGTGAAGGCTTGGGAAGGTGTTGGTGTTGTTGCTTCAGCCAGGAAGCTAATAGGGAAAACAGATCCGCTTCAAGCTGAACCTGGTACTATAAGAGGAGATCTTGCTGTACAAACCGGAAGGTTGGAATCTTACCTTTAGAAATGTTGGAAGTTAAGCATTTAAGGTGATACATGTTTGATTGATGTTTACATTATGCAATTTGCAGGAACATTGTGCATGGTAGTGACAGTCCTGAAAACGGAAAGCGCGAGATTGGTGAGCTTTCTTGTTCCCTTGAATCATTCACCCATGTTTAATCATTGAGACATCGACTATGTCCATTAAGTGGCATTACTGAAATTTGGTTTAGAAATGCAAATCAAGGTGGTTCAAATTCATTCTTCTATCAGACTTTGAACACGTTACTAGATTAGATCATTACTTGGTTACACAAATCGTTTGGTTCAGTTTCATATATCTCTTTGGACTTGTTAAATCATGAAAACGATTTCCATCTTCTTCTCTATTGACTAAGTTTGACTTTGACCAATCATTCTAATTCCTGAGTTTGCTTCACTTTTGGCCTACAGCTTTGTGGTTCAAAGAAGGCGAGCTATGCGAGTGGGATTCGGCTCTAGCTTCATGGCTAAGGGAGTGATCCTTGAGAAGACAGATTCATTTGTAATGGTCTAAAAGAGGAATTTCTTGACTTGTTTCTTGTTGCTGAGAATGAGCTTTGGTCTTTTTGTTCCAGATTTTGGCGGCAATATAATAACTGCCAATTTGTGGCCTATTGATACTTCTCATATCTTTTGATCACTTGTCATGTAATGAAATGAGTCTTTGATTCATCCACATTTGGTAATACGTTTCATAAACATGTTGGAAAATCATCTTATCTCTACACTGAACAATGAAAATTATCTAACTTTGTTGGGGAAGTTAGCTACGAACGAACATTAAGGGAGCGATAAGGCAGACAGGCCTACAAAAGAGTGGCTTTACATAATGCAGATGCATGATTCAGGTTTCCGGTTAATCTCTAGGACCGGTTGGTATATGGAATCTCAATCTCCTCAGGAGGAAGCTCCCAGTTATCGTCTTCTTCAACTTCTCTGGATGCATTGCTGTTCTTGGAGATTTCTGGAGTTGAGTGTGGTCTTGGTTTAGGGTTTGGTCGCCTGTAACCAAATTCGATTTAGCTTTTCTTCACTATTTCACAGATTGTGTATTAAAAAAACATGGAAAGTAAGAGTGAAGAAATCTGACCTTTTCCGATTCTTCCTAGCAGCTTCTTTGGTTTTACGCTTCCTTTTCTCCTGCGAGCTCTCGAAGAATCGCCGTCTCCGAGACTCGTGCAACACACCGGCTCTGAAAACAGATCTCTTGAAATCGTTCAACAGCTGATCCTCCGATTCGCCGTCTTTAGGCACCACCTCGACGTTGTAGTAACCTGACTTGAAGAAGACAAGGTTCGCGTTCGCCAGCGAAGGATACGCCACGCGATTGAAGGCGTCATCGTGATTCCCTTCTTCTAAGAAGAACTTCCTCGTCATCGACAGCTGCTGAGATGGTCTCGCGGTCGCGGATATGGAAGACGGAAGCGTACACGGCGAAGATCTAGTGATAGGTTTCAGGCTCGGCGGAGTAGGAGACGAGAGAAGACAGTAGAGGAGATCGGAGAGTGAAGCCATCGTTTGTAGTGCCATTTTTTTCCGTCTGTGAATTCATTGTCGTTCTAATAGTTATACTAATATTTTTCAATTGTAATTAGTTTTACGGGTGCTTAGCAGAGTGATTAAGACTAATTTGGTATCTGGCTAAAACGGTAACGTTTTTAGCATATAGACGACAGTCACACTGCGGCGACACCATTAAAACTTGATCTTTGAACTTATCTCTGAGCTTTTTTTTATTTTTTAAAACCAAAATTATTATCTCTGAGCTTCTTCCCTCTCTGACTCTTTTTTCTCTCGCTCTCTGGTAGCTATGCTCAAAACAACGATTTCTCCAATTTTCGCATCGTTTAGAGGTAAACCCAAGACTTCGAGGTTGATTTTTCAAGCTTGCAAGGCCGTACTTGAGGATGCTCCACCAAGTGCTCGACGAAATGCGTCAACCAATCTGACCATGTTACACCAAGGCCCTCCTACTTCGGCCTATGTTCATCTTCCCTTCTGTCGCAAACGCTGCCATTATTGCGACTTCCCAATCTTGGCTCTAGGCTCGTCCTCGTCTAATCTCTACGAGGAAGGAAAAGAAGATGACCCGCGAATCACAAACTATGTGAATTTGCTCGTTAGGGAAATAAACGCGACAAGAACGGGTTTTGATACGAAACCAAATCTCGAGACAGTGTTTTTCGGTGGAGGCACGCCTTCTCTTGTTCCTCCCAAGCTTGTTTCTTTGGTTCTGGAAACATTGAGTTTGAATTTCGGGTTGAGTCCGGATGCTGAGATATCAATGGAGATGGATCCAGGCACTTTTGGTGCTCAGAAACTAAGGGAACTAATGGAATTGGGAGTGAACAGAGTGTCTTTAGGAGTTCAAGCATTTCAAGATGAGCTTTTGAAAGCTTGTGGAAGAGCTCATGGTGTCTCTCAAGTATATGAGGCAATAGAGTTTGTTAAAGAATGTGGCGTTGAGAATTGGAGCATGGATCTTATATCTTCTCTGCCTCACCAAACGTTGGAGATGTGGGAAGAGAGTTTGAGATCAGCTATCGAATCACAGCCCAATCATGTTTCTGTATATGATCTGCAAGTGGAGCAAGGCACAAAGTTTGGAAACGTGTAAGAAGTATATATAATCGAAGTTTGCTTTTGATTTTTGATTGTAATCTGAACACATTAACGAATTTGATATGATCGTGAACTTGTGTAGGTACACTCCAGGCCAATCTCCTCTTCCTTCAGAAACACAATCTGCAGAGTTTTATAAAACAGCATCATCGATGCTCCGTGGTGCAGGTTACGAGCATTATGAAGTCAGCAGTTACTCGAAAGACGGGTTTAAGTGCAAACACAACTTGATATACTGGAAGAACAAGCCCTTTTATGCTTTCGGTTTAGGTTCAGCGAGTTATGTTGGAGGGCTGAGGTTTTCAAGGCCAAGGAAGCTTAAGGAATACACAAACTACGTTGCTGACTTGGAGAAGGGCGCAGCAAACTGGTGTGGAAACGGTAATGTTGATCTCAAGGATGTGGCGACAGACATCCTAATGCTATCTTTCAGAACATCTAAAGGGCTTCAACTTAAGGACTTTGGAGAAGCTTTTGGCAGAGAAGTAGTGAACTCGATCTGTAAGGTTTATGAGCCTTACGTGGAGAGTGGGCACATTGTTTGTTTGGATGATATGAGAAGAGAAGTGGTGAGTGATAATTTCAAAAACTTAATTGCAAATGATGAAGTGAAGATTGAGGAACATGTGAGGTACCTTGGGCTGAGAGATCCAGATGGTTTCCTCCTCTCTAACGAGTTGATATCTTTAGCCTTTGGTGTTGTTCTCCTTAGTTTTTTTAAGCTACTAACAATGTAAACATCCTTACTGTTATAGATTTGTGTTTCAAACTGGATGTTGTCATTAAGATGTATGAAATGAAGATTCGATAAAATTACAGAGCAATCACACTATTCCTATTTCTGTAAAAGGAATCGTCTTTTTCTACAAGCTACAGATAAATCATTTGTCTTAGGAAACCAATCTGAATATCCATAGAAACTGGCTTCAAAACCCCAAAGTAACACTCTCTTTTTGGGAATCCATAAAGTATCCCTGGTTTGAGAATAAACACCAAATGAAAACAAAACTAATAGTAGATGATAACCAAACTGATATGAAAACCAATAAAAAAGCAGAGATAACTAACAAACTCGGATTCCTACCTTGAACATTGATTTTCGAAATGAAAAAGTGGAGAAATATATGCTTTTGCAATGTTTCAATAAGTCGGGGATAATATTTTTTTTCAACCTTTTCATACAAATAGTTGACTTTCGATTTCAATTTTTCAGTGTATATGAAATCAAACCGATTAAAATCGGTTCAATGTCTATTAGATTTGATGGGTCCGATAACATTTTTTTTTTTTTTTTGTTTCCAGATTGTTGATTCAACTGAAAAGCGAAGAGAGAAAATAAGACTTCTTTTGTAATTGGTTTTTTTTGTAAGTTTCGTTTCTGCTCGTCGAATCGTTTTGGTTATAATGTTAAGTACGATCCTCCTTCGTTCCATAGTGTTCTCTTACCAGACTACATGAAATTGGTGTATGAATTTACGTTTGATCGCAGAGTAACCGCATCAAAACATCTAAACTCAGGATCGGAGAAATCAGGAGTATGCAATATAATATATGCTTCTTTGTTATCAGATTAAAGAATGCATTGCTGATATTCGTGGAAATGTTTCTGCTTGCCCAATTTTATCGAATGATGATATACAAAAATGCAAGACTACTATTGAGGAAGCAAAAAATAATAAAAAGAAGGAAGCAATGATAGATGATGAGTTACGACAATTATATCAGAATATCGTAACTCATCATCTATCAAAAGCAAATGCATGATAAATACGTCAAAAAACTATGAAGAAATATTGTACATGAAGTTTTTATTGGTTTGTTTTTTGTTTTTAATTTTAAAACACACATGTAATCTCTATATCAAAAATATAGTTTTCCCCTTCTTCTAGTAAATACAACATCTCTAACATCTAAAAAAAATATTTTTCAGCTATAAAAATTCTTTTTGAACTATAATCCATTTCAAAACCAAACTCTTTTACAAAATTCCCTTCTTTGTTTTGGTAAATCGTCATTTCATAATTGATTACATGACACTGCGTGATGAGATTATTTGGGGGAAAAAGCTTCCAAACATTTTAAAAGCGTTTTTTGGTCACCATTGGCCGATTTACTTGAATTTTTATTGAATTAATATGGATTTAAAGATAACCTGTTAAATGTAAAGGATTGTCAAGCCGGCCCCTAATCCTTTGATCAATGATCTCCATTATCGGCTGAACTTTTTTTCTCCACATGTTTCAAACTAACCAGGAGGCAGAGAATATTTTCGTAGGGGACAATATTAAAATTGTTCAAAGAATCAAGGATATAATTGCAAAGAATTAAGAAAGCATTACTGAAATTATATAGAGTTTATATGAGATTTTAACAGAAGCTCCGGGGCAAATGCCCCCCTCTCGTATAACGTGGCCGCCACTGAAACTAACACTTATATCTTTCTTTGCTTCTGTTACAAGATGAATAAAAATATTTGGTTACACCGTTTTCAACCCTAGAATGTGATTTTCTATCTTTGTAGTTAAAAAGTTTGAAAGCGTTCCATCTCTTTATATAGTCGCTCATTCTCCTAAGCGTCTAATACTCCTAAATGTCTTCATCTCGTGAAAGTCCTCTTAATCCAATGGATTGACAAATGATTCATTAATGTTTTTATATCAGAAAGTTTGGGGATCAATTCCCAGAAGATGCAATTTCAAGCGAAACTGTTCATCGTGGTGGTGGATTTTTGTGGAACGGATAACACATTGTTCATAGTAAAATTGTCTTTCGTAACTGTATCATTGTTAAAATAAAATAAAAATGCCATAACTTTTTAATCTACTAATATATCTACAAAACCCATTCACATATATGGGCTTAATTTTCCTATGGCCCAATGGCCTTTTTTCTTCTTTACCAACTTATCTGACATTTCCTTCGTCTTCCTTCGATAGTTTACGATCCTCTCTAGTCTCTTGGTGTTTTGTGTTGTACGGTCTTAGAAGTAAAATAAAAATTACAATTTATCGTTTTCTTAAATATCGAACTGAAAATATAAAATCGAACCGTAACACTTAATCTTATACTCTTAAAACCGAACTGAAGAAAAAAACAAAGTGGCGAGAACGTCATCAATACACGAAACGGAACACCTGAAACATTTTCTACTTACTCTACACAAAACAAGAAGACAAGATCCATCTTTTGGCCTCTCTACAAGAGATCTTCACTCTTTTCTAACTTGACACAGCTCAAAAGCTTGAAAACCTCAGAAAATCGATTACAATTTACACAACTTACATCGTCAAATTCTTGGGATTTTCGGGGCTTTCCAGGGTTAAACAAGTAAAACTATTAGTTGAAGTTGAAGCTAGCAGTGCGGCTCCATCGCCCTTTCAAGTATTCCTCGACAGAGATACTACTAGCTTCAGGGCTACTATCAGAAGCTGCATCATCTTCCAAATCAAGCAATGCAAGGTTTATGTGTGATTCTATGTTTGTCAAGTATGTGGTTTCGTCTCCTGAGGCTCTCACTTGTTGCTTTCCCCACTCTGATGCTTCTTCGTCCCCTTGTAAGATCTTTAGGACCTGTCAATTGAAAAAAAACAGAGCAATAAGAAGCAGAGACTAAGAATATATAGCACCCCGAGAAGATCAATGATATTGAATAGCATACAAGGCCGATTTGTGGACGGTCACAAGGTGTGCGTTTGATGCATAGTGTGGCAGCTAACAATAGTTTCTCGATAAGATCGTTATTGTCATCAGCTTCTAGACTTGGATCCAGTAACTGAGCAAACTTTCCACTCTCTAGAATTGGGTTAGCCTGAGAAAGAGATGAAATTTCGTCATTTCAAAGAGTTAACATTGCTTCTATAATTTGATTGCAACCGGAAAACTTGAAGCAGAAAAATGTGAAGTTGTGGACAATTATGCTTACCCACAAGACAAGGCTCTCCTGGCCTTTAGATTGGTCAACGCAGATTGGTTTTCTACCCGATAGGAGCTCGAGCAATACGACACCAAACGCATAGACATCAATCTTGTCGGTTACTTTACCGTGCATGAAGTACTCTGGTGCTAGGTAACTGTTAAACAAAGTAAAAAA